>NNCF01132196.1:0-63209 GCA_002313205.1 Laupala kohalensis
AGCGTGTGAACCTGTCAACTACTGTCAGCAGGTAGCGAAATCCGGAGGAAGGGGAAAGCGGGCCGACGATGTCCACATGGACATGCTTGAACCGCGCGGACGGCGTGGCGAAGGTGCTTAGCGGGGCGTAGACGTGGCGCGTCACCTTTGCGCGCTGGCAGGGCTCGCATGCGCGCGCCCAGTCGTAGCAGTCCTTGAGACGATCGACAAGGAAGCGACTCATAAGACGCAGGGCCCTGACGACCATCTATCGGGGCGCATTCCTGCCAATAATCCTGTACTGTGCATCGGTGTGGGCGCACCGAGCTCGTTTGACTATGTGTGGCAGAGCGCTACAGAGTGCGCAAAGAGCACCCTTGATAGCTATATCGGGAGCATATCGAACAGCTCCCACTGTCAGGCTTCAAGTNGGTGCGTGGGTTGTTGCACAATGGTCTCTAAGCGCGAGAGGCAGTCGGCCACCACGTTGTCGGCGCCGCGGACGTGCTCCACGTCCGTGGTAAACTGCGCGATGAAAGCGAGTTGGTTTACCTGGACGGGAGGACGTTTGTCCCTGCGTTGCGAGAAAGCGTGGACAAGCGGCTTGTGGTCTGTGTAAAAGCGGAAGTGCTGGGCCTCCAGGATGTGGCGGAAGTGATGCACTGCCTCGTACACGGCGAGTAGCTCGCGGTAGTAGACACGCCACTCGGCCTGTCGGCTGCTAATCTTCCGTGAGAAGAATGCGAGGGGCTGCCAGGCGTCGTTGACGTGCTACTGCAGGCAGGCGCCCACGGTCACGCTCGACGCGTCGGTAAAAAGTCCTAATGGCGCGTTGGGAACCGGGTGTGGCCGTCGATAGGCTTTCCTTGCACGTTTCGAATGCGCTCTCGAGCTCCGGTGTCCAGGGCACGGGATCCTTCCCTTTTAGGTTTCTTCCGGCGAGAGCGTCGTGCAGCGGAGCCTGGAGTTCAGACGCTCGTGGCACGAACGAACGATAGAAGTTCAGCATCCCGAGAAAATGACGGAGCCCCTGCGCGGTCTCCGGCCGAGCGTAGTCTCGGAGCGTGGCGACGCTTTCGGGGGGTAGGCGCGTGCCCGCGGCGGACTCCGAGTAGCCGAGGAACGTCACTTCGGTGGCCCCGAGAACGCACTTTCCTGTGTTCACCACGACGCCGTACTGCGCGAGGCGCTCGAACAGCGCACGCAGGTGCTGGTAGTGTTCCTCGTCGGACCGTGAGAATATGAGGATGTNTCCAGGTAAGGAAAGCAGAAGTCCAGTCCCCGCGTCACCTCGTCAATGAAACGCTGGAAAATCTGGCCCGCGTTCCGTACCCCGAACGTCATAAACGGAAACTCGAAGAGTCTGAAAGGCGTCGTGATTGCTGTCTTACACACGTACCTTTAATGCACGGGGATCTGGTGGTACGCCTTCACCAGATCGATCGTCGAGAAGACGGTGCAACCTGCGAGGTCGTGCGAGAAATCGCCGATGTGGCGCGCCGGGTAGCGATCGGGAACGGTGCGCGCGTTTAGGGTGCTGTAGTCCCCGCACGGGCGCCACGCGTCGGCTCCCTTCCTGGCGAGGTGCAGCGGTGGCGACCACGGGCTGTCGGACCGTCCCAACTTGCACCATCTCATCGAACTCCGTCTTAGCGACGGCGAGTTTTTCCGGCGCGAGGCGTCGCGGCGGGCATGACACGGGAGGGCCGTCCGTCGTCCGGATGAAATGAACAGTCTCATGCCGCACCGCGCGGGGCAGCCCGGGCGGGCGCGTGATGTCCGGGAACTCCGCGAAGAGTGCCGCCAACGGCGAGGGTGCGATGATGGCCTTGGCGCTGCACTGCGTCGTCGTGGCGGCGGTCCCCTTCACGGAGAGGCCCGTGGTGAGATCGACGAGCTGCTTCGTGCGACAGGCCGGGGCGAGGTTGTAGTGCGCCAAGAAGTCGGACCCGATGATCGCCACGTCGACGTCAGCGATGACGAAACACCACGAGAAATCGCGGCGGAGACCTAAGTTGAGCGTGAGTCGCAGGGGGCCGTATGTTTTGATGCGGGTTTCGTTGGCCGCCCCAAGCTCGAACGTAGTCGCCGTGCGGCGGCCCGGCAGGAGGCGTCGCGGGAAACAACACAAGTCCGAGCCGCTGTCAATGAGGAACTCGCGCTTGCTGTTCTTTTCCGCGATGAAGATGCGACTGCCTCCCGTCGGGCAGCAAGGGCAACCAGTCGCCGCAACTACTGGCTGCCGTTCGCGTTTCCCGCCATCGTGCACGGCGCGCGGCACTTGGTGGCCGCTGGACCGAACTGCGCGTGGTACCAACACACGCCGTCCGGGGGCGGGCCTCCCCTGCGCCCTGTCCGGGAGCGTGATGGCGAGCGCGGTCGCTCTCCCAGGTGGCGCTGCGGTTGCAATGCGGCGAGTTGTTGCGAGAGCTCGTCGAGACGACGCGCAAGGGCGTCTAGGGTGATGGCCGGCGGGGCGGGCGGGGCGCGCGCAGTGTGCACGGCAAACGGAACGGGCGTCGGGGCGACCTCCAGGATCTTGTCTGCGAGATCGGCGAGTTTGTGCAAGGCGAGTTCGCTCTGCGTGGCCAGGATCGCCTGAACTGACGTTGGTAGGCGCTGGAGCCACAGCTCGCGCAGAAACCTGTCGTCAACTTGTGTAGCGCCCGCGAGGTTGTGAAGGTGGCGCAGGAACTGGCTCGGCTTGCGGTCTCCCAGCTCCTCTCCACCGATCAGTTGGCGCACGCGTTGCTGCACGGAGGCCGAGAGGCGCCGGATGAGCTCAGTTTTTAGGAGCGAGTACGGCGCTGCAACTGGCGGGTTGAGGAGGGTGTCCTCCACCTCCGCGGCGAAACGGCAGTCCAGCTGCGATACAATGTAGCTGTACCGCGTGGTCTCCGATGATATGCCGGAGAGCTCGAACTGGCTCTCGGCCTGCGCGAACCACAGCGACGGCCTGTCGCTCCAGAAGGGTGGGAGTTTCACAGACACGCGGTGAACGTGGTTGCTTTCTGGAGGCGGTTGGAGCGTGCGCGCTTCGTGCGCGGGCTGTTGCTGCTGCTGCATGAGGAGCAGGAGGTCAGCGTTCTGTTGGTGCAGCTGTTCGATCTGAGCCTGCAGTGCTTCCGTGATGTCGTGCACTAGTCAGGGGCGGTCACGCGGAAGCAAGCGATGAGACGTGGCGCGGCGTAGTACGCGTACGCGGCTGATCGCGGGCGCGGCGGTATCGCGGACGAACGAGGAACACACTGCACGTCACTGAACGGGGTCACCACTTATAGGGTGCAGCACTGTGGCTAGGGATGCCCTATTTCCCCCGAAATAATACACTTGGTGCGTTGCACATTTACTTTATTCGATAAGAGTACACGTCGACGCGTCCAGCATGCCTCCTCGGAACCAACTCAACTGGCGGCACCGCGTTCCAGGCAGGCGAACAAAGCCATCCCCTGGTCCCGTTAGGTGAAAGGCAGGGGATGGGGCGCGCCCTCGCCCGGCCGGCGCGTCCGAGCGCTTCCTCGTGGCGAGGCCGCCACACGTGTATTGATTGCTCTAACACGACACGTTTAAGAGACAACTGACTTATTTTATCTCATCAAATTCTCGACAGCATACAAATTTCTTTAAAAAGTCGAAAAATATTCGATCTTTCTATGAAATGACCTATGTAACAAACGTTATGAAACAACAAACTTTTCCGAATACGAAACATAATCGTCCATGCATAAAAGGTACTAAGAAAAACTGACACATAAAGCCAGGATTTTCATCATGGTAATATTTTTGTTGAAGATGTTTTTTTGAACGTATCACATTTTGTTGTCCAGTTTCATTACTTCTACAGAAAAGTAGTTCCAAGATTTTTTTTCTATGTCAACAGAAAACGTTTTATTAGTCATCGGGTAACATCAAATAACCGATATTTCTGTCAACATTTCCTTCTGTCCTGACATTTTTTAACAATAAAGACATAATATTACTCAATACACGCTAAATTCGCTTACACATACCATTCGTCACACACACATACTTCACAGTTTTATAATTTTCTGGACGTACGCGTGAAGTTAATAACTACATATGGAAAAAGTAAAGTTAACACAATATGCGGAAAATAATGAAGAACTAGGGGTCTTTAAGAATCATCAATCAGGGGCGGGGGCGTCCGAAAATTGTAACTAATTTCTTGAATAAATTTACGACTAAAATCATTACTCAAGCACCAAAAATTCCATGTATCGGTCTTATAAGCTACCACCAAAAGTCTGAAATTTTTACGCAACAGTGGAAAAAGAAGGGCTCAAGGTATTGTGACAATGCCGGTGAGTGAGAAAGTCGATAAATAATACGGAACTGAAAACGAGAAGGATAATATCGAGTTGAGCGCGAAAGACACTTTGCAGTAGAGAGCGAGATGCAAAATCGACCAGACTGGTACGAATTCAGCACGGCAGCGAAGACGGTTACGACTGCAGGCAGCAGCAGCAGCAGCAGCAGACAGTCCCAACTTAAGCGAAGAGCGCAAAGAGTAATCGTACCTCTGAGGCGGGATCCGCTTCCGACACCACGTGATCACCAGAATTACGGTAAGACTTCCGCAATCACAGCGTCACTACCATCACCGACGACGTCACCCACTCGCTCTTCTTCACTTCGCCACGAAACCTCAGCCGTCAACATCACCATGTCTCTTTCACTTCTCCCCAACCACACGGCGCGTCGAAGTACTTAACAACAACGCCCACCTGGCGGTCAACGTTCGAGTCGCCTCCACCGACATTATCGCCACTACAAGACATTAATGGCCACCGTGTAAGTCTCCATCACCTTCTTCGATGCGAGCGCTTTGGCAACGTTGATATTATCATGGCATTTTCTGTCCAATAGCTCATTTTCTTAAATAATCGAATATTCAATATTTACATACAGTACAATAAAAACTTTTTACATTAGATTTATTATTTTGTCGGGGATGAGCTCTCATTCACCAATAAAAAAGCCTTGGGTTCCGTATACTATACCCAGAAATGACCTGGTTACATTATATGTGTGATGGTTCATAAGCAAATATATGCGGTTTAATGGATATTACGCAAATTTGATGAAATTGTATGAAACGATCGAGACAATCCAGTACGGCATTGAATCTTTTCTCGTCACTCATGGACGGAAATTGAGGCGTTTTTTTACATGAAATCCATAAATAGGAAATTGTNAATCTATAAATAGGTAATTGTGAGACTGGTGTACGTTGTTTCCGAATAAATGAAAATTGATTGAACAACTACTGAAATTGTGTAAAGCGGTCGAGACCAATTCAAGCTCCCGGGTGGCACTGGATGAGTTCACTAGCAACAGAAAATACCAAGAAGTACAACAGAACTTTTCTTAACAGGTCTGGTCGGGACCGAGACCCTGGTCGGTTACCTGTTAGGCCATTTAATTCGAGTTTCCCGCGAAAAATCGTTCAAAGAGAGCCCACAACTCCACTATGTTGCCACGAAAAAAAAAACAAGCGAATGAGATTTCATTGCAACTCACTTTATTGTACTGTATACGCGTAAATGCATAAATGAACGCGAGAAAATTAAACATTACGAATTTATATAAACTTGGAAAAAATATATGTACAAAACTTAACGTACTGTCTGTATGTAGGGAAAAAAACTGTTCTGCAGATTATTCCGAGGACCGGTAGCCTGTTAAGGGGTCCTACTGTATGTTGATGCGATGTAGCTTACAGGTAACAATGGTGTCTGGCTGGACAGCTAAAGTTTGAGTTCCAATACGGTCATTACCGTCCATATCTGGTTCCAAGAACCGGTCGTTACCGGAGATAAAATCGGTCAGAATGAGATGAACACCTAACAAACTTCCCTCACGTCCAGTTCAAGATACAGGAGAGTTTTGCCATTCGCGGAGGACAAGGTTTCCCTCTGGATATTAATGACGATGGTATAGTTATTGAAACAACGTAGAACTAATGATGGATAGTACAGAATATTACGAAGTATTCATACGATGTTTAAGGTTAATAACTGCGGGTACTCGATCGACGCAGCACCAAAGGTCACACAGATCAGGCATATTCAAACTCACATCCAAGATAAGTTGCATTAGAAATAGTCTATCTCCAAATTACACCACAGTAAGTCGCATCTCAACTCCTCAAGATTCGATTCGACGTGAATTTTATAACATACTAACTTAATTCCCGCCAATCCAAATTTTACAGCACTAACTTCAAGCTTAAGAACCTTGTCATTTTTTTGGTCGCAAATATTTCAATGCAATCTGCTCAAAAATTGGCGAAAAAAATAGAGGACAAATTAATCAAAACTGTATTCCTTCGAAGAAAAAAAAACAATAATTCCAATTACTTTGATGTGAAATAATTTTTAGTTAAATGGTGTTAACGGTATTTACTCAAAAAATTGCTGATACACTTAGTACAGTGAATATTTATAAAGTAGATATATTAGGATAAAGAACTGGCAAAATCATTAATGTGAGAAAAATATAATCCACAGTATTATAATAAATCAAATACTCTATTAAATAAGCTGTTTTAAGACATGTTCCTCACTTTTTCGGGACTAAGACGGTAGTAAGATTAACCAATTAATGAAAGCTGTCGAAGCTATTTCACTCTTTGTCAATTTAGATTTTTAAAAATTTTCTCACAGAATTTCCTACTTAACTTTTAAGAAAACTATAAAAATTTATTTGTAACCAAATACGAATTTGAATTGCAACGTATTCCAAGAAAAATTAATTTCGTACGATCCTTTTGTTAATTTAAAGTAAACATTTTCCAGTAAACATCTTTCAATAAACTTAGTAATTTCACGTACAATGGTAATTTAGTAATTTCACGATATATGAAGTTGTGGTGTAATAAAATCCTATGATTCATGGCACACATTCATAGTTTGCATGAGATTGTGTACAACTTCCTGAAGAAAATGTGTTTTTCATACAATAAACGCAAATATCAGTCATTTTCAGGCTGAAAAAGAAATACATAGTCGAAGATCATTTTATCTTGTTCAGATTTTAACAAGAAGTCTACGTGAAACTTTTTCTTTTTTATTTCACGACTTCATTTATTTACTTCTAGAACAACGAAATATATTCTCTTCTGTCACCACAACCCTCATGCAGCGAGAATTTCAAATGAGTACTGAAATACTGCAAAATTACCATCTCCCCCGAATAGTACGAAAGCTCGTGTATTCATCCTCAATAGCAACCATGACCCACATAACGCCAGACACCCCGGAGGCGCAGCTAGGGACAAAGCAGCGGAATGAAGAAGGGTAGATACAAAGCCAGGAACGGAAGCGGGAGTAATGGGGTGAGACCAGGAAGAGGGAACAGCGGACAGAAGAATATTGTCTCATCAGAGGACTCCTCTGTCGCGAATACACCGGGGCGAAGTGCAGAGAACTACACCCAACGTCACACACGCGCAAAAGAAGATGATACGCTATACGGAAATAAGAGATAATATTAGTTCTTACTTACTTACCAGCTTAGTACCCGCAGCTACGCTCGCGTGAATTTTTAATATTTTACCATTCTTTATAAATCGCAATTGATACATTTATAATAAAACATGGTGCAGAATACTGAACATCAGGACTTGATATTTAATATCCATAAGACATGTGTATCCTAGTTTGCATTGACTGTCAGCATAGCACTTAGAAATGTGAAATGAGTCCGTCACTTTATTTATCCCTGACTTTTGTAAACATTTCACTGTATCATTCTAAGAAATATATCAGACACTGCACTACTAAAATAATACACGCTAGGTGCAGAGCAATCAAGATTCGCGTTTCGAGATTACTTGTCACGAACTAACTCTTCATATCTTGCAATACGTATTTATGCTGATACTTTCGGTCACGTGAAAATTGCGATGAGCAATATCCCTGCGATAAAAGCAGGAGTACCGGGTTCGATTCCCGGCTCGTCACCAAACCGAAAGTTATCACGTATCTTCTCCGCGTGTAGGTACAGGGGAGAAATATGCACAATACTTTTATGTCATTCTTAGGTACAGAGCTAATCATTACTACTTATTAGAATCGGTGTATTCTACCCATAACATGTTAAGTACATATTAATATAAACATTTATGCTAAATTTCAAACGATGTTAAATATATGACTACTCGGCATTTTCTGTGAAGCTCCTGGGTTTTAAACTACCAACCTGCAGAATTTCGTCAATTTAATTTAGACACTTTCGCCAAGCAGATAAGTTGACTTACACTTGAATAACACAAGTGAAGAAGTGTACTTCAAAACCACTGTTAGGACCGAGTGAAGTTTTCTTATTTCTTCCACAAGGTACGCTAGGTACAGTTTTGACAAATTTATAACACGATTCTCATAGAATCTCCTACGACACGCAAACTATACACGAAATGTGTAAGGGCAGTAGTGCTGCTTCATCTTTCAACATGTTGTACCGAGTATGAAAACCGATGAAAGTTGTTGACTTGATGAACGATTGCTATACAAATCACTCAAACCCAAATTTCAAAAGCGTGTAATTAGGAGGCTTGGCGGCCTAAACCTCACCACATCAAAAAACGAACCTTCTCACATACGTTTCTCAGTCAACACTATAGTGACAATAAAAAATTATATAAATACAAGGTTATTTTTGGCATGGTCTTCAACATTTCTGCCGCCTTCATGTTACTCTATTCGATAAGTTTATTCTAAAAATTAACCCCCCCAAAATCGACTGATGATCGTATCAGGATGTTCGTCTTCTCAAATGCTAGAAGTCCATTCCACGTGATCGTACCAAAACATGCATCTTCATAAGCACCCATAAACAGGTAAGAGGCGAGGACCGGCATCTGGCACACGAACTTCCGAGGAGAATGGAAGACGGCGGCGGCTGCTGGGGGCGGAGGAGGGGAAAATAAGAAGGGCTGGACGTCATCGGTTAGAAGGAGCATTTGGGAGTCTGCGAGAGACAAGAACGCCAGAGTTCCGTGGCCACCGAGCACGGGAGATGGTGGAAGACCGAGGGGGGGGGGGGTTAAAGAGGTGGAGGAGACCTTGGGAGAGAGGTTGGGCACCGGCGGCAGCGTCCTTCAACTCTCCGCGGCGCGTTCGATCCGCTGCTTCGGCCACGTCTTCTTCTTTCTTGGTCGTCACCGCCGCCGCTTCGCTGACCAGACTTCGCCTTCTTTATGAGAGACGTGAACTCATATCGCACGAGCACTCGATCTCCCGCAGATATCTCGGAAACTTTGCCGATATGAGATTCATTATCGACTGAGCACTACTAGAAAACGGGTCTGGGATTTTGTTCCAATGGATTTCCCGCATCTTCAAATACACGCTCTATATACTCGTATATCACAAGATAAATGGTACACAGAAGAACTTGGCGCGTCCTAACTTCAATCACCCACACTCATAAAATACAAATTTATAAAATCTCGTATGTCACGGAAAATTATAGAAAACGGAGAAATAAATTCCCCCCTCCCCCCATCACTGACTTAAATGTTTATTAAACACTGTCTTTAATTGAAGTTCCCAAAATGGATTCGCAGCAATTTTAAAAAGACAATATCGCGATGAGTGACGCGCTGAAGTATCAAACTATTTTCGTAGTAGATAGAAAACCGTCTGCGACTCGAAACAAAATTCATCCCATAGATAATAATCATAAATAGAATCAATTTTGTTGGTATAGACACAAACTTGAGGAACGAGAATACCGAATTAGGAAGTTACTACACCGCGAGAGAATTTATACGTTAAAGGATAATTTAAAGGAATAATTCACAAGTAAGAGAGAGACGTACTTTAGACTTTGTCAGGTCACGTAAGGATAATAAACAGAGAAAAGTCTCGTTAAACGATTGTACCAATTTAATATTTTTAATTGTAACACTGACGTGAAGAGAAACGTACGAAACGATGCACGCGTAATGTATTTCCACTTTAGGTTCTAGATACGGCGGTTCAATTTATGCCCTAATATCATAGAGGAAAACTCTTTCAAAACCTCACCTAATATATTACGCCCTACTATACTCAACCAGTCAGTACGAACGAAGTATAAGCTCTGAAATCAGAACAATTGGACAGATGGTAGACGAATCCCAAGATCTGCTCGAAATTGTTTCATGCCAGGTGTTACTTAACTGGCAAACACGTGGTAATTGGGAAGAAAATAATACTCGTTTAGCCCGTAAACTTTATATTATTCCAAATATTTTTACGTAACACCTACACAGCCCTGAATTATGCACGCTTTAAAAGACTCTCACAAAATTGCCGAATTGCAGAGATAATTAAGATTATTAAGTAACAAATTAAGATACTACAATATTCCGACAAAATAAACTGACAAAAACAACTTGCAACAAAAATCAAAGTAATTTTTCATCGATACCAAAGAGAGTAACACGGCGGCAATCCCGAAAGTGACTGTCCCATTATCCGAAGCGCATGGGATGTCAATCCTGCCATTTACTCCCGAACATCCAAAACACAATCACGCTTAACTTCCAATTCAGGTGTCGATGATGTAAAACCTATAATGCGACGGCCGTACCATAACAGTTTTCAGAAGTGGCTATTCTGCCAAGCAATGAACCGAAAACGAACAACACTCTTCCTCCCTTTCCCCACGCAGCCGCCACGCACGTGCATCCACACCAGCGTCCACTCTCCCACCCCCCCCCCTCCCGCGACGCACGTGTCGTATATATCTCGGTCCATTCATCTCGAGGGAAGAGATCTTCAACGACGATAAAGCTTCCAGTCTACACATCGGAGGGGGGATTGAAAGAGGTGCGAAATTGACACCGACGAGACAAAGCAACGACGGAGAGCGAAATATTAAAACAGAAATATCTCTTTTATATTCCCCAATTATCCTACACACGACATTGAAATCGACGACAATTAGGAAATCATTGCTCAAAATTAAGCTGTGCTCATAAAAAAAGAGCTGCTTTTCGGCTTACAAATTTAGGGTAATGAATCCTAAATGTTATTCACGGCAAAGACATTTTTATTAATAATAAATCTAAATTTAAAAACAAGCATGATTCAGTTCTGATGAATCACGATGATAATTCTAAGGGTTATCATCAATAAAAACGAAGAAAATAAAACAGTATTTCCCGCTAAGTAATGAGCATGTGTAATTCCCTTTACACCATACTTGCATTTACCTGTTAATATGTATATACTTTTTCAACATCAGATTTTAAATTTCATTTTATTGCAATAATTATTAAAAAAATTAAAATTATTAAGAAGTTAAATTTATATTATTGTCCGGTTCATTACTAGTAACGATTTTTTTACATAATTTTAAAATGAGTCGGCATTTTCTTAAAATTTTAGAGAATCGTGAATTTTATCATTACTGCCATTCAAAATAATAATAAGAAACATTTTCGTCACAAAAGTTTATTTCTACCAAATCTAAAAATAAAAAAACACACACACATTAAAACTATACTTATTGAAATGCCAGTAAAGTACCTAATCTGTCATCAGGAACAAGTCCAGTTTCTACTATTCTTTTGCGGAAAAGTGAGTCCTTTATATGTTTTAACGAAACAATTTTTGATGGACAGTGTAACCAACAAACACGATATTTATATTAGGAACAGATGTATTCATATTACTTAAGAATAATTTATAATATAAAGAAGTAAAATAAATTGTATTGAAAGGTTGCTTGCAATAGTAAAGTGCGATGGACACAGATTAACCATTAATAATATAATACAATATTTCAATTCTCATCGCCTACACGTCATTATAAAAAGAAAAAAAATTGATATAAATTGATACACAAATATCGCGCGACAAAAATAAACAGTACATACGAAGTTAAAGTAAACCATAGAAGCGGAAAGACGAACAAAATAAACCTGAAAATGGGACAAGCGGAAAACGAATCCACTCCTAGAGGCAGAAAGAGAAGAAGAGACAAATGTCCCAATCTACTCCTACCAATGCCAACTAAGACCTCTCTCTCTCCCTCCTCTTCCATAATATAACTCTCGCACCTCCGCGCGGTGTGCTTGCTTGCCTGACTCCACTCGTCCTTCCCTCTACCCCACCGTCGCCCGCCCAAACGAACGCCACGCCGGAGCGCCGCCGCGCGGCCCAGAGGAATGCATCAGCCAGCGCCCGACGCCGCGCCGCGCCGCCCGCGCTAGGAGAAAAGAGGGGGGGAAAAAAACCCCGAACAAGGCGATCTCGGCATTGCCCGCAGCAGAAGCAGAAGAAGAAGGGTAGAGAGGGAAAGCGTAGTGGGGTGGAGGGGGAGGAAGAGAGCGCGTGGGATGGACAGGGAGAGGCGGCAACTCAGGTGCGTTCGCTGATGAAGGGCACTGCTGCGGGTGCCGACCTAGCGGCGGCGGTGCGGCGCAGATACGATTCGCTACAGGTCCCGAAAATACTCCTTCCTTCCTACTCGGGTACTGTGCGATCCCAAGAAACGTGTCTCTGGGGAGGACACGTTCCTCAATCGTCAAAAACCACTTCAAAAGGATCTTTGCCGAGTTTTCGTCAACTCATCTCTTCATAACCAACATCATCCCAACCCGGCTCGGGTTTTTTCCCGTATTCCTTCGGATTGTGGCGGATTTTCTATAGACGGGAATGTCATTACACTTTTGTTATTATTAATCTCTAATTTTTAATGCTCCTAACGATTTATTTTGGAAAAAATAAATGTATAATAGTACGAATTTGTTAAATAATTTATTGATCTCTTGCTTGTTTCCGGAGAGTAACTTAGTTTATTATCCTCTACAATATCACACTCAGTTAGCAACTGCTCTTTAGACAATAAAGATTCTTAGTTATTTATCATTAGTCTTTACTTCACGTCTTGTCTCACGGTAGGGCGATGTTCCGGACATCTGACTTGGTCTTCCATCTAACCACACGATTTGGATGACGGAATTGGTGGAGAGATATTGGTTTTTCAGGGGTCTAAGGTACGTAATAGACATTAATCTAGAGAAGGTGAGGGAAACCCCAGCTGAAAACCTCACCCAGTTTGTCCTAGGTGGAGATTAAACCCTCAGAAGTGTGAAGTGAGTTAACTACCACGGCTATTGGATATGGTTTAACAAATAGAGCAGCTTATTCATCATCAATGGCGTATACAGGTGGAAATAAATCAATAAATTTATGTCAGTTATACTATAAATTATCACCAACCTCATGGGTCCCTGTTTTAAATTCCGTGAACCAATATAAGCGACTCTAAAAAAATGCGTTTAAAAAATAATGACCACAGAAAAGTAAATTTTTTCAATGTGAAATGACCCCATTTTACACAAAAAACTGAGATGCTTTTAATTATAACAGAATTTAAGAACTAAGAATTAAACAAATGAATTCAACTGATGTGACAAAATCAAAGGAGATTATTACGAGCACCCTGCTCGAGATGTGGATCTTGCTCAACACCTGTTTGGACATCAATTACATCATAAAAACATATTTTCCTTTTACTATTTGTTACTTGTTTCTCATTTACGATTCAAATAAATGTAAGAATCTAATATTTGTGTGATAGAAAATTAGTTTCTGCTACAGAAGATCCCGAATTGTAATTAATGGCCAGACCACAGTTTTCTCCGTTTGGGGACAAACACTTAATTGGGGATTTATATCACTTAACAACAAGGTGGTCAAATTCACGAGGTTAATGAACAGTAAAATCAGAATATTGTTTATGAGCGTTAAAGATAGTATAGTACAGACGACTTATTGAATCAGATTCCCACCGATCAAGAACTGCAAATCGAAAAAAACAACTTAAGAAAATAGTTGCAAAACCTTTCTACTGTGATCTTCCAATAAGTCCACGAGCAATAGCAATCAGTCTCGGTGACCGTCGTAATTCGTAAATAAATTTAGAGGAAATGTACTAGAAAAGTATTTAACTGATGTTTCATAATACTTTTATTTCTAATCTAGAAACAAATTTACTTCCATCACATCAACGGACGTCCATCAATCGAATGTAACTTGTCAGTACTCAGCAGGTGAGTAAATAAATGCAATGGGTATTTGTAAATGTTCAATTATGAAAAGAAACACCCAGATTAATAAGTACGTCAAGATTCCACAAATAAACATTGTTTAATACTTCCATACTATTAAACAATTGGAAATGTCACACAAAGTTAAAGATTCCGCTGAATTAAACATTTACAAAAGTACCGGAAAAATAAAAATATGCAAGAACATGGAACTGTTACAAACATTTCTTCTTCACTGAAGATTCACCAAAATATTTTTAAATATTTTCGCACGAAAGGATAAAGTCTTTCTGACAACACGATGTAATTTCATTAGCAGTTTTTAACGAAATAACCTTATGCTCTTTTCCATGCAGTTAAAAAAATATACCAGAATGTCGATCAGTTACAATGAGGCGAATCTTTTTCTCAACGAATAATGACTGATGCGACAAGCAACACCCACTTGGTAATTGTGGAGCTTTAGCAACATTATCAAAGCATGATAAATTGAAAGGCGTTTCTATGTTGCTCATTGTTTTATTGGTAATACCAATAAAACAATGAGCAACATAGAAACGCCTTTCAATTTATCAAGCAATGCCCAGAAATCGATCGCAAACATATTTAAGTCGATTCACTCGATATTTCTTTCTTACTCCAATTTAGGAAAATTACAGGATACAAGAAAATAATGTTTCACGTTCATTCACCTGCATTTCAAAAAACAACTAAATAACAAAAATAAGCCAAAGTTAAAAGTCACGAAACATTTGATTTACGTTGCAACCTTTATTACCTCGGTCTCACCCAGCAACAATTTCCCAGCCAACACAGATCGCAAGTAAGGGGGCATAATTGCTACCGATTCCCAAATCCCCCGTCATTAGTTTCATATCATCCCTCCAGTGCTCGTTCACTAGACAAGGAATATCACAGCTATCACCGCCTTACTCGCCATCGCCATAATCTATAATCATACGTCGAGTGTCCGCGCCGCCAGAACTCTTGCTCCGCAATTGGCCACGCGTCTCCGCTCAGAACCTCTCCCCCCGGACCCCGTCCCCCCCACCGCGCCATCAGAATGCATTGTTAGCTAAATCGCCCCATCACGCCTTCACCATCCACTACGGTGTACCCTCACCCGAAACTTCCACCACATTCTCACTACCGCCCTTGCGATCACGGGCGACCGCTACCGTCGCGCCGCCTTAACCACCCGTACGGGAGTGTGGGGGTAGCATCCCCGTTCGATCCACAGCGGCCTGAGGGGTGGCGGTGGAGAAGCTAGGGTCGCAAGGACCAGCCGCGGCGGCGGCGGCGGAGGAAGGAGGGTGGGGGGAGGGAGCTCGCGAGGGGCCGAAGGGGGCACGAGACGAGAAGAGGGACGCGACCGACGCATGCGCGCCGCACCCTGCCGGAGATATACGGACCCAGCGCGTCGGCGGACAAGCTCAGTCTCCCCGCGGCGAGCGCATGCACCTCTTGCTCGTGCGAGATCGTCCCGGGCGCCGCGCCGCACCAGTCGGTCGCCCGCCGTTCGTCGCCTGAGACCGACCGACCGACCGTTCGCGAACGACGCCGTCGGCCCCCGACGGCACAAGGGGCTTCGGGCGTCGCAGACCGTCCAGTGCGGTTGCTTCGGACGTGTTCGCGCATCGGCAGTGACACCACGGTGGGATACAGAGTTCTAATCTTTCTCTTCTTTTCAACGCGATCACACAGTGTTGAACTAGTTGAAATAACGAAGTAAGCCTTGCGAGTGATTTGGTCACACAGAGAAATGCGGACAGATCATTCAATAGATTCAGTGTCATGCAAACGACTACTTGATGTCGATACTGACCAATAAATTTGTGACTGTATTTTTGAAATTGATAGCACTAATCTCAGAGACAGGAAGAAGTTAATAACAGAAATTAAATCCCACGAAAAAACTTTTCGCTCGAGATATTACAGAACAGGTTTCATTATAAAAAAATAATTGAGGTAACGAAGCCTTCCCTGTCGTAAATAAATGAGTAGATTCTAAACGAAAGAGAGTTTAGGAATGTGACTGTTTGAAAGGAGTTGCCAATCGGAACAAATTGAGTATGTGTGAAGAGTGAGTTCGGGACACACGCTTGGCAAACACAACAAGCGCATTCCACACTGCGATTTAAAGGGGAGAAACGCATCCAGATCTCGCAGTCATAACGCGGTGCGACCCGGCGCGACCCGACCCCGGCCGGCGTATCCCGGGCGCTGGCGACGGCGGCAGCGACGGCAGAGGAGACCCGTCGCGTGGACCGTCTACTTCGGACGTCGCCCTTCCCACCGCCACCCGCGCGACGCGTAATCGGTCACGCAACGCTCGAAACAAACAACCGACGCGCACGCGGCGCTCTTTCCACGAACGCGCGAATCAACCAACATCAAACGGCGGTGACAAGCGAAACGCATCCATCATTCACGGGTTCTCACCCTTTATCCAACGCTGTAAACACGCCTCAGAAAACAAACACGGAGAAGAAATTCCGACACCGCGCCAGGTTGCTGTTTGGAACTCTGATAAACTATTTACATCGAGTTATTCGATTTTCATCGGAGAGAAAAAGCGCGAGAGGAGCTCCATCCGTCACCTACTCGTACCATCCTCTCCGCGAAAGCATCGAGTGAATTGACTCGCGTATTGAATGACATCCGCGCCGGTCCCGGCAGCGACTGCACCGGCAGCTGCGGGGAGGCATTAGCGCCGGTGACAGCGAAGTGCGGCGAAGCGGCAGCGGGGACGGGGTGAGGCGGGGAGAGCCCGCAACACGAAACCGTGCCTCGAGTGTTTGCGAGGTGTCCGCCGTCGAGTGCGGTTAAAGAGCGGTAGTCTCCGGCCTATGAGGCGTCTTAACGCTCTCTTCCAACACGACGAAGCCTCTTCCAACACGAGAGCGCGCGAACCGAGAGGGCGAGACGAAAAAAGGGACTGTGCATCATGCAGAAGGGCCGGAAGAAACGCTGGTGTCGTAATAATTCTCAGCTTTCCGCGAATCGCGCAGTGGAGTGAAAATGTATATGCTAACAGTGCGATGAAGGAAACATGTTGTGCCGGCAGTGTCAGTGAGTCACAGTTTGATTAAAAGAAAATTTTTAAGTGAAATGAGAGCAAGAAAATCAGTGTTAAAAATGTGTCGCACATCCACTTGAAGTGTAGTGTTCCACCATGCGGCAGTGCATCACAGTGATCCTAGTGTTGTGGATGGCAGTGGCCACGGCGTTCACGGCGCTGCCCGCCCTGGATGACGACGACGTCTCGACGCCTCCAGACATCGTCTCCACGAGCGCCGTTCCCGACGACGCCGAAGACGTGACGGATGACCCCGCGCCGGCTGATGTCGTCCACCCAGAGAGCGGAGAAGGTGTCGAGACCAATATCCCTCAGCAGCAGCGCCTCACCCTCTCGCGCTGCAACCTGCGTCGCCTCGACGACGCCTGCTTCCCGCCGCGTCATTCACCGCCTCGCATCCTCGACGCGTCTCGCAACGCGTTGACCGACGCCGGTGCCTCCACCGTCGCCGCGGCGAGCGTCCTCGCCTCCCTCCGCGCGCTCGACCTCTCGTCCAACGCCGTCGTCGCGGTGAGTAGCCGCTGGACGCGCGGGACGCCGCTCCTTCGCACGCTCGACCTCTCCGCCAACAACGTCTCCTCGGTGGAGGCCGGCGCGCTGGCTCCTCTGGCGCACTTGCGTTGGCTCAACGTCAGCGCCAACCGCCTGGCGCAGCCTCCGTTCTCCGAGCTGCCCGCCACCTTGCGCACCCTCGACCTCTCCAGGAACGGAATTTCCGCTCTGCGTCCTGGAGCTGCCTCGCACCTACGCGCCCTGCGAAGTCTGTACCTCGCTGACAATCGCCTGCCCGAACTGCGCGCCGCGTGGTTCCAAGGACTCGTTTCCCTGCAGTTCCTCGATCTCTCCGGAAACGACGTTCGCGCGTTGGACTCTGTGGTGTTCGCGGTTCTCGGCGCTTTGACGGAGCTCAGACTGCGAGCGAACAGGATCGAGATACTTGCCCCGGGGTGTTTCGAAGGACTCGCAAACCTCAAAACTCTAGATCTTTCTGAAAATGTGATGGTATCGCTAGAAGCAGAGGCGTTCGTTCCCCTTGGAGAGCTATGGACACTAAGTTTACGTGAAAATCGCTTGGACAGTATATGTGAGAGCTGCTTCGAAGGCTTGACATCTGCCGAAGAATTGGATTTATCCGGGAATAGACTGATTTCGTTGGAGAACGCTACGTTCGCATCGTTAGTATCAATGAAGCGGCTCAATCTCAGCGGGAACCGGATGGAATCTCTGGGCGAAGGCTGCTGGACGGGACTGGAGTCTCTGGCGCATCTGGATTTATCTCGCAACGCGCTCTCTCTTCTGGAGAACGGATCTTTCTCCGCACTCGGGCCAACCCTCCTGAGTCTGGACGTGTCGCGAAACCGCGTGTCGGCGCTGGGAGAGGACGCGTTCGCAGGGCTGGCGCGACTTCAACGTTTGGACCTGTCACTGAACGCATTGCGCGGAGTGTGGCCCGGTGCGCTGGCGCCGCTCGCCGGTCTCACCGAGCTTCGCGTGGCTGGCAACCCGCTGCTGCCGACTCAACGCCTGCTGCCGGCTTCGCGACGTCTGCAGCGCGTCGACGCGTCGCGCACGCGCCTGCGCCAAGTGCCGGCCGCGCTCACACGCTCCGTGCGTGCGCTCGCACTCTCCGGTTGCGCCGTAGCGGCCGTGCGGCGGGGAGACCTCGACTCCTATCCACTGTTGCGCACGCTCACGCTCTCTGACAACCGCGTCGCCGACGTAGAGGAGGATGCCATGGGCAGATTGGAGAACCTGGTGGAACTCCGGCTCGACGGAAACCGCCTCGTAACAGTCCCACGCAGTCTCCCCGCATCGCTACATCTATTGAATTTACAACGCAACCGCATCACCGTTCTCCACGTCGGTGACCTTCAAGACCTTCCCAAGCTAAGAGAGCTCTCCCTTCGCGACTGCGCACTTACCTCCATCGAACCCGGGGCCTTCGCTCAACTCGAAACGCTAGAAGATCTGGATCTCTCCGCGAACCCAATCCTTTCCCTTCCCCCCGACGCCCTTGCCGGACCTCCCCGATTAAGAATCCTGCACCTCTCCCATCTCTCCCGACTTCGCCCGGCCCCTTCAGACACAGCGGGGAGCGGCGTAGGACTCTTCCCCGTGGGAGCTCCAGAGCGCCTCGAAGTCTTGTCGTTAAATGGATCTCCGCTTCTCGCACAGCAGCTCCTCGGCGACGCGGCCGCGCTGGCAGCATTTCGAGATATGCGAGAGTTGGATCTCCGTGAGGCCAAGTTGACGAGCCTGCGCGCAGATCTCTTCGGGTATCTGCCCCGCCTCTCCGCACTGCGTCTCGCAGACAACCCGTGGAGCTGCGCCCGAGCAGACGAAGTCCTCTGGTTGGCACGATGGATGCGCAGGCAAGACGAGGCGGCTATGAAAGACCTGAAGGCTGCGTCGTGCGAACAACCGGCCGCGTTCAAGGGTCGGTTGATCATAGAACTCACAACCGCAGAGTTTCGGGGAGAAGGTGGCACCGCGTCCCCCGAAGCGGAAGGCGTCGAAGATACCACCCCTACTTGCCCCGCATTAATCGCATTGTGTCAGGAACTGCTTCAAGAAAACACAACTACCCCGTCCCCAACAACAATCTCGTCTACGATTCCGCTTCATACCTTCTCTGATCATCAAACACCAGCAATCACCAAACTTCGACCAGTACCTTCAACATTCCCACCACCGTTGGTACACATCATCCCCAGTGAAGGCAAACAAACGAAGCACGTTACCAAAGATCAAAATAACACATTCAAAAAGAAAGTTGTAACGCTAAATGCGACGAAGACAGCAGCATTCATCTCGACAAAACAGCTCCTAAATATCACCGTTCTTCACAGCGTGACGATTCCTCCGTATCCGCAAGCAACTTCAGTACGTCTAAGCAGTACACCCAGAACCAGGTCATCATCCCGCGTTCATATAACCCTTAACACTACCACACCTGTACAAACGACTATCCTAACAAAGTCAATAATTACAGCATCTACTAAGCAATCGACTTCTCATACTACCGATTCCCCAACATCCTCACGCTTTTCTTCTCCTTCCTCATCCACCCGACATATTGTTGCTCCGACGGCAAGAACGAAATACACATCCATCTCCGTATCTCGCACTCATCAACCAACGATTCACCCTTCCATAACTTCAAGACGCGTTCCGTTTACGCCCCATCCACCTAGTCCCCGCTCAGAAACCCATTCCCCGCCACCCCCGAAGAATATCTCCCGCGCAAAACCTTTCGATACTATAATGCGAGACAAGTCTTCAGCCGAAACGATGAACAACAATGTAACACGTCTCGATGTCCCAAAGCGAGACTCCGCCAAAGAAGAATCCTCTTCAGCTCCTGTTATGTTACAAGACCAGCCTCAAGCTGAGGCCGTTCTCAATCCAGCCCAAACGGTCGGCTCGTTCATCGACGAAACACGGCGGAAGCTCAAACAGGAGCACGATCTACGAAGGTTGTCACCACTGCAGATCTCCCAAAGCGACGACGTAACCAAAATATCGTCCATGTCCTACGCAACAAAAATCTTATCTGACGTCTCGAAAACGGATTCCGACGCGTCGTCGCGATCATCTAGTAGCACCATATCGTCGACTTCTTCCAGCGGCACCACAACGACATCGTCCGCGGCGGAAGCATGGCGAAGCGGCGAGAGTCTTCTCCTGGAGAACACCACGGCGCTGGCGCAACCGCGAGCGGCGGCAGCCGATGGTGCCAACCTTCCTGTGTCGGGCGGTAGCAGTGGAGGAGGCAGCGGCAGTAGCACCAGCGCCTTCGCCTACGACTCCCATCCGGGCATGTTCGTGCTGGTGGCGGTGGGGGTAGCGGTGGCGGCGGCGCTGGCCACGGCGCTCAGTCACTGCGCCAAACGCCATCGCCGCCGCCGCTCCGCCGCCGTCGAGTACAGCCGCCAACAGGATATCGAGGTGCGGAGCATGTCCAGCGTCGGAGGACCCGACCTGTGGTGACGACGCGATCACCTCAACAGCCGGACAGCGCAGCCGTACCAGCCGCAGCCGTGGCACTTGGACGCTGCAGACCAAGAGACCGTCCAGCAACGCTGGTGACGGGGGCAGTGCGCTAACTCCGGGTGTGGAGGTGTGTTCCATCTCTTTTTACAGTTCTACCAGGTCGATATTCGATCGCTTGAGACTCTTTCATAATGAAGAGGTACAGATCTCAAATTGCTGGGTGTTAACGGATATGTCTCCTACGTCCATTACACCTCTTCTATGTATATTCGCAACCGAATCCTCACTCGCCAAACGGACTTCAAATTAAAGTCGTGAAAGTGAAGGTGTTGCTTTGATATCGTTCTTAGACCACTGGTACTTGTTTGAACCCTCTTAGCTATTAAACGAGAGTTCTGTCAGTTTTTCTTGAATCAGTCAACTTCAATTACCTTCCTACTCACATCTCATTGCTACAGGGATGTTCTGAGTGTTCGTAATAAGTTTACTATATAGATCCAGAAGGTGGTGCTTCTTCCTGCTGAAAGTAGCAAAGACGTTATCCTGATAATATGATTAGAGACTCACAGTCAATCGTAAATAAGGAGAAGGCATTACCTTTCTTTAAGAAGTTATTAGACATAATATATCTGGGTTTGACATCACAGGAGATTTTTAATGGAAAATCATGTTCCTTAATATTGCTTGAGTATGTCAACAAAAGCAATTACAATATTTTCCTGTCTTTACCTAGCGAAGGAGGAGGACATTTAATAAACATTTTTGTCAAAAGAGAATCCTTTACTCTCTTCCATGTCAACAGATTAATTAACAAAAAGTGTGAATAAGAAACACTGACGTGACAGAATTATGAACCAGTCCTAGAAAGAAAAAAAATCCAAAAGCCATTTTCACGGTGTATAATGAAATGAGAAACAGCATAGTTTCCATATAGCCATAAAACCTACTTATATAAAATACTTAAGTACATAAAAATAAACTAAAATTTCTTACATTGTCACAAAGGATTTTTACACTGAAATATTCTGTTTGATCTCATTGAGAAAAGGAGATTCAATAAAATTCAATATCGGTGGTTACTTTGTTTAAGAAATTCTGAGGAGTCCTATTAAAGAGGATATTGGAGAATCCCATCCCCACAATTGGGATCCAATATTGAATGAATCCATAGTCACGGGAAGATATTATTATTTAGACATCCCTTTAAGATCAAGAACTGCTATGTAAGAAAATGGCTTTCAAGTATCCATTTTTTCCTCAATAACAAAAAAAATTTTTTTTTGTTTTAATATGAATCTTACAATGAAATATTACAAAAACGAAGTGCTTAAGCTTACAAAGTATGGTACTGTACAGCAAACAAAATTTTAATTAACTTCCTTCACATAGTCATTTACTTTTTCTCTCAAATAGTCCTTTTCTTTTCTAGTGAGATCAAAGGTTTATTGTCGTTGTTGGTGTTGTTAAAGAAATATTTGGGAATTTGATTTTGGTCCTCAGTAATTTCAGTCAAAAGAGAGTAATGAGAATATTTTGTCGCAAAATTGCTGAAATTGTAATAGAGGGAGAAAAATCACATTGATTTCTTCAGTTAACTTTAGTCAAGAGAAGCAAGCAGCGATAATTTAAAATGAGTTTGAAGAAAAAAAGGTGCCAAAGGTTTCCCAATTTTACAAGTATTACTGTCACTTAATTCCCAAATAAATTAATATTTGTTCTTCTATTTTCTTGAAAACAAAAAATACTTCGAAACCATACCGTTCAAAAGATAAATGAAATTTTATGGAACGAAACACGTCATTCTTCCTCACATCTTAGTTTTCAAACCTTAGATAAATATTTGTTTCCAAAGTCTAACTCAAAACTCAAACTCTCAAAATGGCAATACATTTATATCTTAAAATATAAAAACAAAATTAATAAAAAGAGATTTCCATGAAACTATCATGTGAAACTTTTATAGCCAAGTTCTCGAATTATTCATTCTGATCTACCTTTGCAATGAGAAAAAGTGTTGATAAGTCAATGCATACAAAATATGTGAGGCATAACATCATGTTCAAAACGTATTTCAGAGCTCAAGAAAAATACCTAACATAAATTCCCTTGCAAATGTTGACTAGTGAGTGTTTATCTGTGGTTTTAAAACCAAAAGGCGAGTAAATATGATAGAAAACAGAAATCTAAATAGATTCTGTGTTGCGTGACAATACTGAAAGGACTCCTTGGAGGATGGGAGAGTTCTGTTTAAAGTTGGATTAAGAAGCACTTGTTCTTTGTAAAACAATTTTACAGTGTGGTAATTGGGTGTGTTGTGTGTTTCAAGATGTAGAACATGTGAGTGTATGAATGAGTAAAACATCACAACTGATGTGTACTGAGTAATTTTTTAATAAAGAGAGAGAGAGCGACATCTCAATAGGAAAATGTCATACATGTCTTCTTGTAAGCAACATCCCGACAACTAGTATGTTGTTTGTACAATTCTATATTTCATGTCAACGGAAGAAACACTTTCCCCATGCACATAAATGGGATAAATCTATATTTTTTATCAAAATTATTGTATTTTAATTATAAATCATGCTTTTCCAGAAATCCCATTAGTTCTTATAACTTTACAATTGCTGAAAAGTGGTGTTCTAACAAAAAACATGAGAAGAACAAAAAAGGTATAAATGAAATCAATAGCCTGAATTTAACTAATAAAAATAGTGTGAGAACAGGATCACGAGAAAAGAAATGCAATAAAACACGGGCCTAAATGTGAGATGGATTGCAACAGGAACTGCATGTATTTTTGCATGTCCAGGGATCTTAGGTTATATATGTTGGTAGGTCTTAATGTGTTTGTGTGTCAACTCATTCGTTCAGAATTCACATTCCATTTGTGTAGAAAAAGCAGATACTAACTACATAAAAATCCCCAAATTTCCCCAAATAAATTACATAAACTTAAACAAAATAATGGTTACATTCTATAACAATTCTGAACCAATGAGTACACCATAAACGTAAAAATCTAAAAACAAAATTACAAACTCTGGAGGTGAAAATGCTAATATTTTAAGTCAGACTTGAGTAAAATGAATCATGAAAAATTAAATATTAAAAGCAAAATCCACAAGAAAGCCTTCACAATTACTTTACATTATAAACTGTGCTTGAGTATTTAGAGAAGAGACATTTTACGCATCATTTTACTTAAATAAAAGTAGTTCATTCTTCCCTTTCTTTTGCTTCAAAATAAATAATACAAAAAGGTAACTATATTTAACATCCATCAATTGTAAGTAAGTTCAATTATCATTAAATTACAATCTGCAATTAACACAATGTTCAAAAACGTACTTTACAACATACATAAATTTTACAACTGAAGTTCCCAACCTGTTCAAACAAACAAACAAACTAGATAGTATTTATGACTTTTTTTCTGGAATAACAATGTTCCACTCTTTATTTCGCAATTATTTATGAGAATAATTTTCGTTTTATAGAGGATGAAAGCTTAAAAACATACTTCAAAAATTACTACACCAGTCACAACACACCGCTTAAATTTCGTGAAAATATGATTTTTTTTTTAACGGCCGCACATTCATTTTGCTGGGCAACAGACAAATACACTCCAATCTCGATGATCCAAAAATTCAACTCGTAACTAAAAGCAATCGGACCCTAAAACAAGTTTCCCTCTGAGCTATAAATCTCTTCAAGAGCACAATACAAAACCTGCCTGCAATACCTTTCTGTGATCAAAAGTACCCGCAAAAAAATAAAATAAAAATGAAGGTATTGGACAACCAGAGTCGTGCAGATAGAACGCCCGATAAAACAAAACATTGTCCGGAAATATACGCATTCGGAGGGTTGCGTCAAAAGAAATAGGAGAAAAGCTAAGTCATGGGCCGTTTACTGTTTGTTGCGCATATTTTGGGTATTAAATGAACGCAGAAAAAAGGAAAAATGAGCACGGCCAAAAGGACGAGGCGGGGAAACTTGCCTGCGAAGCGTCAACCGTTGAGAATGGGCGAAAAGACGGTATGGGGTAGAGAGGGGGTAGGGAATGAAAGGGAGCGATTTTAAAGGGGAGAATACTCCGGCCCACAGACGAACGCTCGCAAGATGGCTCATGCAAACATCACTCGAGTTCAACACCATCTTACGTCTTGTCCGTATATTTAATCGAAATTTGAAACGTTACTAATGAGCGATGCTACGTCGATAGCATTTCCCCCCCGCAACACTCGTGAATGTAACGGTATTTAAATGAGCCTGTCACTTAAAAAGGCAGTTGTGCAAATTCATTGTTCATGCTTTATCATACATGGTTTTAAGCCTTATTCACATAACAGCAAGAAATAATATATATTATGAAAAATACATTTCTACAATTTAACTAACATTTCAACATTTCATTATCGTCTCTTTCAAATGAAATAAAAAAATATACAACTGCATCATATGAAAAGATACCTAACTTTTTGGTAAAATATCACTTTTGTGATATAAATTATAATTCTTTTCTTTTATTAAGAAACTTTGGAGCCCATTTTGAGCAATTTTCAAAACTGTACTTTGGCCTTCATATAAAGTACTACTCTGATGAACTTATGAAAATCCTGAAACATTGACAAGAATCAGATATGACTATAAATATAAAACATGTGTATAATAATCTCATCCATTTTGACAGAATACCTGTGCATAGACAAACGAGTGAACTAGATACAACTCTTTTGGTATCAGAAAACCCCAAATTCCAAAAAAAAAAGTGCAATAAAAATTTTTCACTATCAGAAATATCTGTGTCACACAGAATTGAAAGTAAAACTGAACACAATGAAGAACAGTATAATTTTGAAACATAAGAGGTAATTTTCGGTTCAAGGTCAAATATACTTTGTTCTTATTTCAAAAAGAAAATAGATTTTTTTCCTCCCTGACCTACATTAATTATAAATATCCTAAAGAAACTGGAATGTAACATGAACAGATAAAAAAATATTTGCTCTCTAATAATGAATTCAAAACTTTTAAATCAGCCATCAAAATCACTTTAAAATCAGTAATGAAAATTTTAAAGAAAGTCAGAAGCAACACATACATTTCACTGAAAAATTCGCCTAGTACAACTTAATAACCTAAGTGATGATTTTGTAGATTAGTACCAAGTCAACAACTTGAATAAACAGTAAATTATACATTCTTCCCTTCAAATCAAAGTAATTGTACACAGAAAATACCAAATTTTCAACCTTATACATCTAATGACAGTTATGACCTGAATTAAACTCTAATAAAGATAATAGTAAAAATTTAAACAGGTTCCATACACAATATACTTCCACAAAATGAATATGCGCAAAAATCAACATTCATACATATCATCCATCATATTACTTACAGTTAATTCAGTAGTGTCTATTTTTAATTATTGATTTTAAAAATTATTAAATGTAGAACAAAAGTCACTCAAGATCTTTAATCTTTATCAGTTTACAAGAGAATAAAAAATTAAAAATTGTTGAGAAATTTTACCAACAATTTAGATGAAATTGGTCAAGTGAAAAATAAAGAATATGTCTTCATATTGAAATGAAATTGTAATGAATTAAACAACTAACCTGGACAGTCAAATATATGGAAGCATCTCATTTTCAAATTACAATATGAATTCTCAGATATGAGGAAACAAAATAAAAAATGAATTAATATGTTTCAGACAATTTAAACATTTTTTATTTGTAGAAGATTCACTATCTTACTTTTAAATTTCCAGATAAATTCTTCAAAATGAAATATATTTCACAGAAATGAATGGTATAAAATTTCTTTAGGAATACAATACAAAGTTAATGAAGGCTTTCTTGTAAATAATTATGAGGAAGAACATAAAAATCAAGAGAAATGATTAGCATTTATCCTTGAACATATTCCAAGAAAATTTTATATAAATAAATAAAATAACAAAAAATTAATTCCTTGTCAAAAATATTATTTAAAAGACCCAACAGTAGAGGTTCTTGCAACTTCCTGTTCTGTCAGAGAAGAAAGTGATTCAAAGGCTGCATCTTCAGTGAGTTGGAATTGAAATCTTTGTAATGCAAAAGAAAACCTCCAGATTCTGTCAAACCTACCCCTGTCTTCCTTGCTCTACTTCCCTAAGTTAATGCTTGTAGAAAATCAAGACTCTTTTGGCTTGCAAACTGATGTGAAGCCTATATTTTTTACAGCAATGGTATTATTATACATATAGTAAGTAATAACATTAATAATTTAATATAACACATATGGTGTACACAATGGAAATGTTTTTTTGCTACTGTAATGTAGAGATTGACAGTCAATTTCTATTTGCCACCATGTAACAACCAAATAAAATACATTCTGTCATACATAAAATAATTTTTATTTGTTAATTCCTCTCAATGTCATAAAACAGTTTTTAACTTTTTTCACAGAGAACTTTTTTGTAAGGGCTTTAATGACCTTGATGTTGATGAGCCCTAAAGCCACAAGAAAAGAAAACAACTTTTTGTGACAAAGGAAGTCCAACACTACAAAATCATGCAATGTAAAGAAGTCCAAAACCATGCCTCACGAAACATACAAAAATAGACAACCCATGATGAATATTTTCACAACTAAAATATAAAATTTAACACAGTTTCTAAACATACAACCAACGAATAGAAGACCAAAAAAAGAAAATGAAATATAATTTACTTACGTCCCAGGTCTGCAAAATATATATCCCTCAAAGCTATAATTTCCTCTTCTGGCACAGGATTAGGAGCTCCAAAACTGTCATTTTCTGGCCAAACCTCACTATAAAATAAATAAATATTATTATTATTACCAACAAAACCTATGTAAACTTATGTACAATATAGACAATGAAAGACATAATTGTTCTGTAATAATAAAGAATTAACATTTAAATAAAGTAACAAAATAACTTCACAGAAAGAAATCATACTGATGTAGGTCACTAATCAGTCAAAAACTGCAATCTTCACAGAAAATTTTCTATTAAAATTTAGCTTCTGTGTTCCAAGATTGTCTTTTATTTGTGAAGAAAAGCTAAGTAATATTTCCTACTACTCACTTATATAAATCAAGTTCAATTTTTTAGAGGCCAAAACTCAATTAGTTGGAAATTGGTAGCCAATGAACACAACCTGGCATTTATAAGTTATTCTCCAGAGTGAAGTCCACATTGGTTAATCGCAGTAACACATTCAGTTAACTACATGGTTACATAACAAATTTTTGAAATATTTAAATTCAAATAACATTTAACACAAATTTATGAAAGAAGTATAGAAAGGGCAGAGGTTTTATTGTAGATAGTTACTTAAGAATAAATAAATAAATAATAAATTTTAAATTTATTGTCAAAAAAAGCAATTACAAACTGCATATGACCACGTGGAGGACAATAAACTAATTAAGCATTATAACCTAATTATAAACTAATTAAACAGATACTTCTTCAAAATTTAGAAATAGGAACATACTTCACATAGCAGCAAAATCAATTATGAAATTTCACAATTTAAAAACATTAATTTCTGACTTTATCTTTCACTCAGATGTGGGTTTTGAGTTTTATAAGTGTTGTCTGATGATCAGGCAATACCAAATAGAAACGTGAAGTTTTAAATGTGTTCTTATGTTGTTAAGTTTTCGCATGTTTTCACTCTTATTTAATGTACATTCTTTTTTATGAATGTTGAAGATCTGTCTTTTTAATTCTAGTATTGATTGATGAATCTACATATGGACAAGTTGAAGTACTTAGTTACTCACCGGGATGCTCTCAACAAGCCCAGAGCTGTCTCAATTTGTTTTCCTCGAAGTGCTGTCTGTATTTTCTTCACAGCTTCTATCCTAAAATTAAAAAAATAATAATAATTTGGTAAACAAAATGGACCAATTCATTCCAGTATAATTAAAAATAGGAATACTTCTGGTCATCGATGGGGATGTCAGATGTTGAATCAAACGGCACTATATCATCAGGAATTCCAGACCCACTTTCAATTGTTGTGCCGAGGGCTGGTTCAAGGTCATTCCAGATTTCCTCTGGATTAGGGGCAGCAAGTGGAGCTTGATTATTCTTTTTTTGTGCCTCTAAATGGACAAAAATATAAATTAATCATCTTGCAGTAACCAAGGCATTGCTTGCAATGCTACAAAAACTAAACAACCACCAAAATTATGGAATTTAAGACATTATAACCAGTGACTAGGCTAAGTACAAATTCTACTACAATTAACATGCATTATGTAATTAAATAAAATAAATAATTAAAGACATAAAACCTTTCAGGGATGAATACTATATATTTTGTGATACATATAGTATTTATGTATATGAAATTTTACCACATATTGTCTCCAGTCATGAAAGCTTGCATTCTTATATACAGTTTTTGTCTGTTAAAGGATGTAAATCTTGAATTATTTATTTAATTAGGCTACAGTACCCTTCAAAAAGGTTTCAAATGATATTTTGAACCAGTAGCGATGAATTTCATACCCTTATGATGCAAAATTTTGAATCATTCACCTCTAAATTACTATGAGCTTCTGTGGAGAAACTTTTGGAGACTTGTTTTTTTTTAATGGCCTGATACAAGTATCAGCTTCACATACTGAAAAATCCTACTAAATCATACCAAATGCAGATAGGAATACCATGACTTTAAGATTTTCATAAAATATGTGGCATTTACAAGAATAATTGACCAAAATCTGCAGAAAATACTGTTCTAACAGAAATGGCAGCTGCATCACATGACTGAAGACAATGTGACTCTTGCCAAAGAAATTCACTATCAAGTTTTAAAATCACTCTCTCCTCATTCAAAAGTAAAAATCAGAGAGAATTATCAATTAATTAGAACTGTTTCAGTGTATATTTCCAATTTTTGTGAAAAGGAGACAACTTGACTTCAGTCAACATGGATATAATACCTTACTACATCAGAAGTGAATAAAACAGTTGGAAGATGTCATCACAGATATATAGTGAGTGCAGAGCTACTGTTCAATATAAATCAGAAAGTTACACCCAGAAATATTAACTGTATTGAAAACGCATTGTTTTAATTCAAAAATGGAAATTTACATATGCAATTCAAAGGGATTGTTCATAAATTACATTACAGGATCTTCGTGGATTTTAACCTCCCACCCCTGGTCCCAATGTCATGCTTTATCATGTTATAACAAACTCCTCTGTAATGTGATGTCACAACGTGACCTGCCCCCTCCCCCCTTCCCAACTTAAACAGTAATTAACCCCCTCCTATCATAACATGAAAAATTAAAATAAAAGGAAAAATAGAATCATTTGTATACTTAAGAGAATTATTAAGGTAGAAGTTTTCGCTCATACAAAGTGCATAAGGGATTATAAGAGTTTTGTTTTCATTATAGGAAAATTTGGCTCAATTGAGACAATTTTCAACATTTTTGATAATCCAAATGTAATGGCATGCTTTCTAAAATTTCCAAAGTCCCCTCATCCCAAACCGTCACGTTTCACCAAATCCTCCCCTGCCCCCAAGGCCATGATGTAATTTATGAACAATCCCTCAAACTTGATAAAACAATTTTCAAGAAGCTATAAATCTACTTAAAAGACAGGAAGAAGAATCTCATCAATACTTACTTTTCTGCTTTTTTTGTCTAACTTTTCGTTTGTCTTGTACAATGATACCCCTACTTCTAGTACAGAAACTTTCCAAAAGCTTCAAGAAAATATGAACAGTCTCAATCAAGTCTTTCAAAAAGGATCTGAAATAAGTTTTCATAGAATGTAAAAATTTTTCTTTGATTGTACATTATATATAATGCCACGGAACCTGGTCATAAGAGACTAGCTTATACAAGATACCCACTTATAGTAGACACAATATTTTTCCCCACAGCCAACTCCTTTCCATTTGTAAGATACAATCAAGGAAATTTCCGCAAAGTCTCATCTAAAAGAGATTATCGCACAAGCACCCGGTTACATCTGCTTAGTGACATACGTAACAATGAACAAAAAATGAGGTATTTTGTGGAAACTTCATTTACTCCTCACAAATGAGTCGGAATTATTGTCCCTCACAAATGGGTCGGAATTGACTGCACTCACATATCCACTATGTTGTTTGAGTGTTCTAGTAGTGGTTGTTTGAGTGTGTTTGCAAGCGGGATTTCTTAAATGCGGTGTTGGGTGGTATGTTTTGTTAAATTAAACAAATCCATTTTTGCAAAGTGTGGCTTTGAAGCGAAATATGTAGTCAAACAGTGACAAGGAAAAAGGTTTTGCTAGAATGATCCCAGCACTGCAGATCAGGGTCAAACTGTCTAAAAAAATCCACCTCAACCCGAAGGAAAACCGGAGAAAAATCCAAGCCAAGATGTTAATCAAACATTCGGTGATGTTTGGTTAACAAGGCTCAGAAGTGATTCTGATGAAGAAAAATTGGTTTACGAGTGAATTTTTTTTTTTTTTTTTTTTTGGGGCTTTAGGGCTCGTCAACATCGAGGTCATTTTTTTTACGAGTGAAGTTGGAGACGACGGTGGTGGTAGAAAAACTTGCGGAAGGATAAAAAAAGTTGTTTGCATTGTGGTATTACTTTTTTTATTTTGTGCTTAGCTCAGCAAGTCTGGCTAATAAGGTTCTGGTGACTTTTAATAATTAAAATATATACAGGGATATTGTGGGATCATTCTAATTTGATGTAAATATGCTACGTTACTTCCAAAAATTCCATTTCCCACTCATAAACAACAAATTTTCGTTCCCCTAATGTCACTCTTATGAAGGTTTCACTGTATTCTTAATACAACTTTTAAAATCTTCTGCCATGTTGTCAATAAATTGAAACATGTATATTGTTAAAATACATATACGTCAAACACATAATGTAAAAAATGATTTTAAAATTTAATTCAAGTCCACTTAGAAAATATTAAAAGAGTTTATTAAGATGAAACCAGTAGACATAAATAATGAATGGAAAAACTTACTTTGAAAATTTTGTTTCATCAAAATTAACCATAAGCCACAGAATAAGTTCTCTGTACTCCACCACATAAAAAACATTACTTTTAATAATACGAGCAGACTCTCGCACACCAAAATCAGATGAGTGATCCATAACTCCCAAAGTTAAAAGTAGCTCCTAATAAACAACAGACCAACCAAAAATATAATGACAAAATTAGTAAAAATTAATATAATATAATGAATTAGTAAAATCAGAAACTGACAAACTTCATTTACAAACTAAAATTAAAGATCATAATTAATCACAAGAAAATCCATCCCCTGAAATACAAATTATAACTCGCAAACACAAGTCCATACCTGATATGCTCGAAGGGCTAGATGCATTCTTCGTGACCAAACAAATGTTTTCTTTTTATCAACAAGCATCCTCTCCTGGTAATTTTCAATTTGAGTTTGAATGAAGTGAAATGTTGACACTGACATGGTTTCACTAAAATATAAAAACAGTAAACAGATAAAAAAAAAAATTCTTCCCAACACGAATACTCTACCTATAGGGCGAATAACTAGACTAGAGCAGTAGTATCACTGAATTTGATGGCCGCAGAAACAAGTTTGGCGATAGGGTTTTAACTTCCTCCTTCACTCCCTACACTATCAAATATCCCCACAATTCTTAAGGGGCCATTACACAATTATGCAACCCAAAAATTACCTAACATATCACACGCCTCTTCAGAAAGCACTAGTTATGATATCTCTTATGCTCCTGAATAATTGATACCCCTACTTCCTCCTCCCATGAATTCTGCAATAGTGACATTAAGTTTTGTAACATTACTGGTGATGGTGGTCTATAAGACAATGTATATGGTCTTTTAAAGTTACTTTTGACGGTACTACAAAAAAATGAACAAATAAGATTTTACAGTTCGAGGACATTCTTTATACATTGTAGTATTTGTAAATGGAAAATGTAGCGTTTTATTGAAGCTTATCTTCATGGAGTGATAGGAGGTGGATGGTAGGGCTATTGTTAGTAGATGGGCCACTTAGCTGGGTTTACCAACAACTTGGCCCATGTGGAGGGGTCAGTAATCGAGTTATTGATACCAGGAGGAGGTGGTTAGGGGAAGGAGTGTTTGCTTTATGAACAGGGACATTAATGTGAAAAGCTACAATTTTTTTTCTGGCCCCTCCGGGTATTGAACCCAGGATGACTTGGTGATGAGCTAGAATGCTACCACTGTAGCTACGGAGGGCATAGTTTTTAAGTAAGGACATGGTTTATAAGTACATTAAGTACATCAAGAACATGGTTTTTAAGTAAAAGTAAAAGTTGAGAATAAACTTTGCCTAATGAGAAGGATTTTTTTTTTTTTTTGATTTAACACAAGGCAATAACAAAGAAAAAAGGTTTTCCCAAGAAACTTCACGTTTCCTACTTATCTTACATATTTTAGAGTTAAGGTTGTTAGTATAACATGAAAAAATATACAAACTAGTATTTATATACACACAACAACAAAAACTATACTTAATGATTATTTGAATATGTTCTCAAAATTTAATTAGAGTTTTATAATTAGAAAAAAATTCTTTGAATTTCTGCTTTTTAATACCTATACTCTTCTAGTAGTTTCCAGTTGTTAATACAGTTCTTATAATAAGTTTTTAGATTTTTACATTTTCTCCCTCATGAACAAATGTATAATAATTAAATATAATAATTATTGATATTAAAATAAATGAATGCATATTATACAAAAGGAAAATTTATTTACTTTATATTAATTAATATTCAGTACATTAGTGATGGCATCAGTCTAGGGCACAGTAAAAAATATAACATAAAAACAAAGAATGCAATAACTCCCAACTGCCTCAGTGACAGATACTTATACCTCTGAGTACGTAAACTTAAAAAAAAATTAGAACAAGAGAATTGTGCATATCGGACTGTATACTCTGAAATGTGTATACTCTTTACTGTGTATTACCTTCCTATCTTTTTTTATTCTTCAGAACAGTACTGTAGTCAGAAATTTATTAGTAACAAATTTTTCACTTCAAATTTATTTATCTTTTTTGTAAAATATCCATCTCTTTTTCAATCCTATTCCATACTATTTTTTGCATATTTATAATACTTAAAATTCTTGAGTTTATAACAATTTTAAAAACCTTCAAGTTTTGCTGCTTCCATAAGTCATCACTTAATTTTTTTAACTATAATGTATATTGTTTTCCCATTATTCTAAAATCCAATTAATTATTTTATTATTTACCCATTTATACTTTTTAACTGAAATTCCTCACCATCTGAATTCTTTCATGGGTAGAGTTTTCTTACCTAGCTATGAGATGGTAACTCTTACCTAATTAACTTCATTTCTGATTTGTAGTTTCTATTAAATTCCATAAAAAATTTCATTGCCCATAAGTAGTACGATTCATCATTAGCTTGATTCTTTCCGTGGTGAATCATCTCCTACAAAAGAGAAAAAATTGTGTGAAAACAAGAAAAAAAAATACCCATACTGTCAAAACCTGAAAAATTATTTCACATTTTATTTCTTTATAACATAATTTTACTGAAAGATACCACACGGCTACATTAAAATTGTTATACCATACAATTTCCTTACCTTAACACTATACATGAGAGAGTTGTAAGCACCATTCAAAAATTCAATACAAAATTCCTTGAGAAATAAACGAACACCCAAAGTAGATCTTCTTTCAATCACAGCATCAGTGGGACACCTCTTATTCTTTGGCTTCCTCAAAAGTTGCTAAAAAAATGCACTAAATTAGGAGAGTAAATTCAAGAATCTCCTTCTGGAAATCAAGTCTCAAGAAATGTAAAATGGAAGAGAAAAATTTCTCCAAATATAAGAAAGTGAATATGTGAAGTATTAAAAATATTTAATAATATCCAATAGTTATTATTTTCAGTATGATCAGTTTCTGAACCACTACTGTTAATTACTAACAAAAATTTACAACAACAACAAAAAACAACAACTAAGAAGTATCAAATTTACTATTTTATTTACTTATTTATTTGGCATTAATTATCTACTTGTTACTAGAACTAACACCTCTCCCTTCCTCAAGCAATGAAAACATCGTGTTCACAGTACATCAAGCAAGGTCAGTCACTAAGTCCTCCCCCTTGTGATTGTCTCCCTCTCCCCAATAGTAGGTTCCATTTCATCCCCTCAGTTTCCCCTCACAGAGGCCCCTTNTTTTATTTACTTACTTATTTATTTGGCATTAATTATCTACTTGTTACTAGAACTAACACCTCTCCCTTCCTCAAGCAATGAAAACATTGTGTTCACAGTACATCAAGCAAGGTCAGTCACTAAGTCCTCCCCCTTGTGATTGTCTCCCTCTCCCCAATAGTAGGTTCCATTTCATCCCCTCAGTTTCCCCTCACAGAGGCCCCTTAATAACCCCAAGCAACAAAGACATACAAAACCTCCCTACAGCCTCCAGGACATCACACAGCAACTAATAAATACTTCCCTCTCACCAGCAAGACCTTGATAATTAACTTTCCAGCATTGTAAGTAAAGCTAATGTACAGTTACAAAAAAATATCACTTAAGTGTGATTTCTAACCTTGTCATGACCCAGGTCTAGAGCAGTCAAAGTAGCAAGGGGTTTGTGGTAAATCATGTCACTATTACTTATAGACTTGACATTCTTCACAACATATGTTCCAGCAAACCTGAAAAAAAGGCAAGGCATCAGCAGATACGTTATATAATAAAACTTTTAGAATTAATGCATACACAATATCATAAAAAGATAGACATCTAGAAAAATTGTGCAATCAGATTACCGAAGAAGAGAAGTAAATTTGGAATTTTAATTTTATTTTATTCCAGTGTCATGATTTGCTTAATAAAATAACCCCTTCATGTGCTCAGAAAAGGTAAAATAATTTCAATACTTACCGAGAACCCCAATAATTCTTTATTCTTGGTTTTTCTCCACGAACATCTCTAAGACCAGTGTACTTTTCTATTTTATTGTGGCGTTCCTGAGCTTCTCTTTGACGAATAGCTAATAGTTCAGCCTCATCTTTAGTCTTTTCAACAATACTTCTTTGGGCTTCGGCTTTGGCCAGAAATGAAGGACTTTGATCCCTCAACATCTGAGATATAATCTTCATAAAAGAAAAAGAATAAATGCAATACAGAAAATAATTCAAAAGATAATTAAAAAGAAAAAGAATTCACAACTTACTTCCAACACATGCATATGAAATTTATCTTCGTGTTTAGAACTAATGATATAATGCAGTAAGTCCACCATTCCAGATTGGTAGAGAGCCCACAGAACCTAGTAAAAAAGAATTGAAAATATTATAAAAAACAAGTCATGTTTTTTATTTTAAAACAAATTTCCAATTAAAAACTGTATTTGAGGAATCTTGAATTTTCAGTGATGTTAACAATTATCATCATTTAGAAATAATGTCAAAATAAAAAATTAATAACACCATCTATTTTGTAAAATATCTGTACAATAACAATTTCTTTGTTAAATAATATTTATTACATGTTCTGTAGATATTTGAACAAGGAGGTAACTATTTCTATTATTTTGAAATGTTAAATCCGCCACAGCCAGCCCTTTCATCAGAATTAATGGGGTAGTTCTTCACTGGCTTCCAGAGTGTAAATATGTTCATTGTCCCCCACATGGTCATATGCCGTTAACAACTACTCTTTGAAGGTAAGTATTTATTTATCTACTTTATACATTGCAAAATATATACATGCATTCAACTAAGCAAGGAAAATTTAGAAAGCAAGCACATGCACAAAATTCACATTAGCTCTAAATCTGTCCAGAGGCTTGATAGAATAACACTTAAGAGTATTACATTATTTGTATTAGTGAAATAGAATTCAAATGACTTCCACATTCTTACCGAGGACTTTACATGAACATGAAAATTACTTTAAGCAGAATCAACTATGATTTTCAACAGAAGTATAAAGTCAAAACAGAGATCTTCTAAGGAAAATTAAACACACCAGGTAAATAGATCAATAGACAAACCAATTTGAAAACCATTTTTTCATTACTAAAATAAAACAATATTTTCAATTTAAGAATAACTTATTTTAGTACATGTTACACCTCTCAAATATTAAGGAATTCAGACAAATTGAATACTCTAATAGATACATTTATGATAACACTAAATAACGAAGAAGCAGATGCATCCTGAATTAATGTAATTCAAACTACAGTATTTTTATGAATGTTTTTGTGTTGCTATGTGATCATCATATAATACCAATTTTTTAGTAAATACATAAGTAAAAACACAACAGATACTTAAAATTATTTACAAAGTATGAAGCAATATAAACTTAGAAAAATACTTCATTTTCATGAAGACCTACCTGCATGTAATAATAGATTAAAACACCCCAAAACCTAGTTCAAATAAAAATTATTCTCACTTGATCATGAATAGTAGCATCATTATCAGGCCTCTTCTCTGCTTCTGTATCTGCTGGGACTTGCAACACATTGCGAACCAACGTCAGGATCCTCTCAATAACTTTACTTTGATCTTCCGATCGATCTTGCCATTCCTAAGAGAACAATTACTTAAAATGAAAATATTTTAACAAATCTATACATCTCAATAACAGACACTCATGGAACCTTAAAATATGTCCATTAATAATAAGAGTTCGCTTTTGGGAAATTAAGGTCATTGTGGAATAAACATCTGTCAGCTATTGAGAGGTGTCCGTTAATGGAAGTTTCACTGTATTTCAGAAGAAGAAAAAAGACCATATACATGAACTTACAATATTTAAAAGTTCACCAAGCTTTTTACACAATATTGCCCATACAACATCATCAATAAATCCTTCTTTGTATGACTGGAGGTGGGAAATAATTTGCAGATAGTAATATCTAGTAGTCTTATCTTCGGGTAACTCAGCATTGAACAGTACCAAAGCAGGAAAAGTTAAATTCACGAGTAACCTGAAATAAATGTAAGTACACATACTATTAGAAATTATTAGAAAAAGTAATTATATCTTTATCCTAAAATTTAAGAATTAACATACCGAAGAACATGATCAAAGAGTTCAGGCTGTTCCCAATGATCCTTTAAAATAAGCAACAAATCTGTTTGAACGATTTTAGCTTCTCCCAAGTGCCTCCTGATTGAATGATTTTCATCATCACGTCTCAGATAACGAATTAAATCTTTGACAGCCTCTGAAATAAAATTCATTAATCATTGAAGACATTAATGAAAGTAAATCCAGTACTGTCCAAATGGTTGTTCATGTATCATACCTAAACACTGGGGATCTGTAAAGTATTTTGCCCCATCTGAGTAACCTAACGCATTACAAGTTGCCGCAACTTCAGCAAATACAAGAGTTGTCATCTTCTCTGCTAAATATTTTCACAAATAAGTGTTCCGATTAGTTTTTCACATTCACTCACAACTATGACACTTCCCAATTTTCTTGAGGTTAACCCATCACATATAATATGAGTTATCTCAAAAAAGTCGCGTCACCCAACGAACAATAAAAATGTTAGAAACCAATACACTGTAAAAAGAAAAACTTCTGAAAAGTACAGGAACATTCATAAATTCACTATTTAATTAAAATTAATCATTCGATTGTCCGAGTTTCTAGCTGCACACGGTTGCACAAAAGTTAAGATTGGCGGCCTTGGCGGGAACTCGCGCAGCGATTTAGCGCAGCGTTCGAGTCAGAAGACGCAACAGCCAACATGACAAATGTATAGCGATAAAACATTTGTTATTTAAACGATATAAAAACCACTTCAAAGTACGAATGAGCAAGGATATACTAAATAAAACAAATATTGATCACGTGTCTTAAACATGTCCTCAATGCTAAACGAATTCATGGAAAGATGTCACGAAACCAATGTATTTACGTTGGCAAAAAACATTTGAAATACAATCCACTGTGGCTCGTGTTTCAAACACCACGATCGGAATGTCGCAAATTAGAAATCTACGGAGAGCAAGAAGAAAATATGTCACTTTCATGGGAAAAGATTTGCGAAGTATATTTATTATCCTACTTATTCATCAGCTTTCACTCACGAGTTAATCACCATTCATCATATATATTTAATTAGTATATATAATAATATGTAATATATTTTTAAATTTATTTAAATTTATTTATTGTCAAAAAACAGTACAAACTGCGTATGACCACGTGGAGGACAATAAACTAATTTACTCTCCGGAAGCAAGCAAGGGACCATCCAATCAATTCCGATCAAGGGCACTAAGGCAGAGGCGGATTCAAAAATTTCAGCAAAAGTTCCTAGATAAGATGAAAAGTTAGCTCCGAGTTATAATACTAATATAATATTTAGTATTATAACTCGTGGCTAACTTTTTATCTCATCTAGGAATTTTTCAATCCGCCTCTGCCTTAGGATCCTTGATTGGTATTGATGGGATGGTCCCTTGCTTCCAGAGAGTAAATTAGTTTATTGTCCTCCACATGGTCAAACGCAGTTTGTACTGCTTTTTTGACAATAAATTTATTTATTTTATTTAATATATAAATGCGTAATGCGAAAGCATGTCTGTCTGTTTGTTACTTAATCANTATTAAAATCTTCGAAGGGTGCAAGTATATGATTTATTTGTTCATTAACGATAAAGTAAAGAACTGGTACACTGGTTTCAAAGCGTGAACATATTAAAAAATATAATGAGAAACTCATAAATCAAAATCATACATTGATCATTCATTGCAACAGTGACTAAGTTTTTAGGGGGTTCAATCCAAAATTTTGACATACTCTTTCAAACATTGAAATATCAGGCATTATTACCATGTATATAAATAAGCCAGTCTCGAAGGAACTGGTCGAGTAATAACCTGTCAAGAGTCAAAACATAATTGATGTATGACTGTGGTATCGCTAACCAAGACGCCTTCTTGGCTCTTGACCCCCAATATAGTCATAGAGACCTTGACTCACAAAAATGACTCAACCAGCACCCTCTTGGTGAGCAATTGAAGCACACTTGTGTCGTCCCATCTGCTAAAAGTATAGGGTAATTCCACATCAAGTATATGGATAGTAAGGGCTCTAATGACCTTGATGTTGACGAGCCCTAAAAAACCCTTTTTGAAAAAATAGATAGCTCTGAGACTTTTGTTAAAAACAATATTATATTGGATCTATAAGATCTTGTGTCTATATTTAGACTATCTCCCAAATGCTCAGCTCTCGGCAATCAAAGATTGCAATTTCTTTCAGACATTATCTTTTTCATCATTTTCTTCTAATATTTCTCAAGATTTATTTCACTGACTCTTTTAACACATTTTTTCTTTAAAATGACATTTGACAAAAAATCCTTACAAATCCTTTCATGCTATTATTATTTTTTAAATTATCTTTCATGTTTTTCTGGTAATACAATTCTTAAAATTGAGCTGGTGAGAATCATAGTGATGTGAGTCAATGTTTTCTTGATTTGAGATTTTTAAGGGTTTATTAGACTCTCTATTAAAAAATCCCATTACAATGTAAAACAAAGAAAACTGACTATTTGTGTACTAAAATTATTCCTTTCTTTTAACTAGTAAACTTTATAAAATTAATATTTAATAAATTATAAAGGGTTTAAATAATTTATACTACTATCAACCTCAACAGAACTTAGAAGGAAATAGAATAAATGATTTAAGAATTTGAAATAAAATATCCCAAGTTCATTCAGGATTCTAGTATTTGTCCATTATAAGGTCCTATTTATTTATTTGTTTATTTAGTTAGTTATTTATTTTAATTCAGGATTAGTAATCTTTATTTTGAATACGTCACATTTCTTGCAAGAGTCTTTTTTTAGATGTAAAAGTGTGGATTGTATTTTGTGTTGAAAACATATCTACAGAATTTGCAGGTAAATTCTGCTCTTTTTTACTCTTTTCCACATATAAGGAATACATCTTTCTAATATTTAGATAATTAGGCCTTCGGTGTCCATTGTGTTTCCTCGTGTAGTGAGTCTGATAGGAGGGAAATGACTTAATATGTTTGCAGACATATTCTTTATCCTTCTCTGGTATTTTTCTAGAAGGACATCCTGTTCTTCAGTGTCTTCATCAGGTAATTTATCTTCACAAAATTTTTTCAAAGCTTGTGTAACTCGATCATCTGACACATAAAATGTATTAAAATATGTGTTTGCATACTGCTTCTGACATTCCTTGATTTGACTTGAAGTAGTATTTATATTCCCCACTCCTTAAAATTTCACCCTCTATGTTTAACATCATTCCTTAGTAAAAGGCAAAATACTTATATATCTGGATTAATTCAATCAATTCCCAGAAAAATTGAGAGCTGGATTGTCACTCTTTGGTTCTTACTTTTTCATGACACGCCATTTTAAAGTTATGGACATCTGAGAATGTTTTCTTTGCAGTTGTATGCATATATCTCTCCCTAGTGTTCTTCAGGTTCTTACCAATGCTTTTCATGGCATTCAGGTTTCCTGAGCCTTTTTCTAGTTTTAACTTTATCTTGCAGATCGATGAACCATTATTTTCATCGGACAAATTAAACTGGTGTACTAGAAAGTAATCTATTTCCTCTTACCTAAGGTTGAGTCTTTGTTCAAAAGACATAAGACTGTCATCGGTGTTGTAGTCTGAATCCCTATCTACATCTTTGTTTTATTCATTCACTGGGAAGTTGCATACCAATTTTAAGTTTTCCACTTAGGCCTACTCATTTTTATAGTTATTTAATGATACCTGGATTTATAAGCATAACTTTTCACAATAAACATACATTTTTGTATAAAAATAAAGCTCTATTTTTACTAAAAAGGCATTGTAAATCCATAAACATAGGCATAACATCAAAATATCGAAATATTTTTCTGACTTTTCAGTTCTAAAAACAAGATTAGATGTTTCAAATCTATTTACTGTGACAGAATGTCAAATATTAAGAACTTTGCACCACCATTCGTATGTAATAATCCAATTTATAGCACTAAAACAACCCTCTGATCACTTACCAACACACATTTGCATCAACATAAATTTGCCCACTAACTTACACATCTCTCATTCTAAACATCTTGGCAGTTTTGTGCAGGATGAGAATTATGTGCTCCTCCCAGCTGCCACTGGGTGAACCAGTAACTTACTTCACCCTCAAACTAAACAGGATGATGCATAATGACGATAAATATTGACTTAACTCAAATTTTTTATTTTCTTGACTTACACCACTTGGTTCTCTCCATCTCAATTGTAACTTTTATACAATTCAAAGCTCTAATATACAATTAACAGTAAATTATGGATTATAAATGTGATAAATTGAGAAAATTATAAAAAAATGAACTTGATTTTAAGTCAAATTTTCAAAGTGGCACAAAATTGACAATCCTGAGTTATTTCACAACTTACGAAGTAGAATAAAGTCGATATATCACGTTATAACATTTTAGGACTATTATAATAATTTTACATTTTGACACCGATCATGAAAATATAAAAAATTGAGAGAAAATGACGTTTAAAAAATCTCGCGCACCGTCTTTGACAATCGACCTTAGAGGTGTAGGAGCCCTATTCTGATAATTATGTTCTGCACCATTCTCCTCTTGAACATACGAGTGGGTCGTATTTGACTGCATCACAGATAACTTATATATTTTTACATTCAAGCACTCTTTCGTACATTTTAAAACATTCCATTTTGTTTTTAATTTTACGAGTACCTTATGATTCTTAGTTGAAATTATTGTTGTTCTGTGGTTAACAACACATACAAGGGGGGTACATCATTTCGAATTCTTCTACAAGGTAACAATTTTGCCTATGACATTATTTCTCCCTCTTTCCAGTTCGGTACTTCCAGATAAAACAAAATAGGTATAACATGAATATTCTATCGTCTGATGACAGTGACAGCAAGGCAGTATGTTGTTATGCTCAACCTTCACGAGTCGTGCCAAAACCCACACCAACACGTGACACGCTTCCAGCAAATAAAATACTTTCATTTATTACCCGTTTTACATGAATTACATTCAAAAATGTGTCTATTGCTCCTTCAAAAAACCGATGTTTTATGCTGCAGCCCACTCAGCCTCACAGAAAATCACGCTCTGCCCCACAGTTTGATAACTGCTTAGTTCACCCATTTAGCATCTACCAACGACGTGTTCCAACATCAGAACCAGAGCAGAGTCGTAAGTTCCGCCCTCAACAAAAACGCTTTAAAATGGTCTTTTCAGGAACAAGTAAGATCGCAAGAAGAGGTCTTACCCTTTCACGAGGAGCCAGAGCGTACTTCCCTTACCTCCTGTCCCTAAACTTAGCTAAACTTTCCAGTGAAGATGCGAGCTTGAGCCTCTGTGAATCCTCAGATCCCTCAGTCCTCAGCGCAACGGAGAAACACCACCTAGGGGACCCCAAGAAAATGAGGAACCAAAACTGAAGGAACACGGGGGAGGAAATATGAAAGCTCAAGTTTCAAGAAAAGAGGAATGAGATGGACATGTCCCCAAGATCATAAGTTCCAGACGTTTCCATGGTAAACTTGGTAGGGGCTAACGATTTAATGCGATAAAGAGTCTGGAAAATGAATATACACCGTGGCTTGGGGACCTTTCTGCTGGCTGAATACAAAGATCCGTCTTCCTTACTAAGGGGAGCAAGTGATACAACAAGGAGACCGCAAGTCCGAAAGCCTGACGTAGAAGAAGAAAAGATACGGAGATAAACAGAATTTATTTCCGTTTGCTGTATCGAGAAAAGTGAGTTCGTTGAATTCTAAGGAGTAGGCGAGTCTCACTTTACTTTCCTCATGAAGAAAAGAAGTTTTCCCTAATGGATAATATTTCACAGCTCTATTGGCGGATAGTATTTCAGCTAGAAGAATTATGAAATCCATACTAATATATAAATGCGTTATGTGATAGCGCGTCTGTCTGTTACCTGATCACGATTAAATCATGGAACCGATCGTAATGAAATTTGGAAATTAAATATTTTACATGTCCAGGATGAACATAGGCTAACTTTTATTTTTTTAATGTGTGATAAGAAAGATAAAAATTGTTTTTGACAATAAATGTCCATAAAATCGGGGGGAAAAGTTATATTTGCTTACGCTACCTAAATGGTTCGGGATACGTGACAACTGTGAATGGCAATATTGATTGCCTCAAAGAGTTCTACAAAAATTAACCTGAATTATCGATAAAACATTATTAAAAATACTTCAAATTTAGAGAGTAATTTAAGAAGGAAAAAATCAATCATCAAGTTGAATGGATTTGCTTTGTGCATTTAACAAGATAAAAACTGNAGTTATACATAAATTATTTTTGCAAATAACTAATTCATTTAACAACCTCACCTCTCGCTGGTATTGGATGGTAACAGGTGTAGTGACAATCACTCGGACGAATATGAATAAAATAATATTGAGAGGAGGATATCAGAGGGATTTATAAAGAGAAAATCAAGAAATACTGAACAGAGAGATCGGATATTAAGAAAATAAAAGATTAGAAAACCAGAAACCCGAGTCATGACACTGTAAGGAACTAGAATGAAAAATCGTAAGTTGATAGATAATAGTTAATGTATTAATTATTTGGGAAAAAAAATCATTACAAGTCTCTGATATCATAAGTTTGATTCTTTTCATTGTTTAATTTCGTTAGTGTGTAAATAAAAAAATCATCTGTAAATCTTGAAAATTTTAATGAAATGTCATCATAATCTTTTTATTTTTTATCTTATTCCCCTCGATTATTTCTCTCACGACAATATATGTAGCTCCCGCCACTCATTTGCAACAGACTCTTTTCACCTATTACTTTCTCCGTTTCATAATTTTCCTTATATTTCCAATCCGAGAAGCGTAATCGTCAAAAATTTCAAATTTCTCTTTAGTTTCTTGATAGATAATACTTTTTTGTAGTATTTGTAAATGGGAAATATAACATGCTATTGAAGCGTATCTACGTGAGTGATAGGAGATAGAAGGTGGGAGGTAGGGGCTATTGTTAGTGGGTGGGTAAGTTAGCTGGGTTTACCAACAACTTGGCCCACGTGAAGATTTTAGTAGGAATAGTTAGTAATAGTTTCAGTTATTGATACTAGGAGGAGGAGGATAGAGGGAGGAGGTTTCGCATTTCAGTAGTCACAGCTCTATGAATTATTGATGTAAATAAGTACAAAAAATTTCTTGCCCGCCGGGAATTGAACCCGTAGTGACTCAGTGGCGAGTAAGCATGCTATCCCTGAGCCAACGGAGAGGCCTTTTCTATGTTTTAGAAAATCAGGACATTCAAAATCGCTAGGTCGCTCATACTACTCTAAATCCATTAACGAGTTTGCAGTCGCGGTTCGCAACATCGCAAATACTTTCGTAGTTGGAGTAAACTACTCCACTACTCTTCATCCCTACGCTTCTCAAAATCCTTGACCGCTTTTACCTCAAGACTTTGTCTCCAATGTGCCGCAGCGTAATTAAAACTCGTAGCTTTGCAAATTAGAAAGTCTAGAACTCTTCTATTACATACCCACAATTCACAGTTGTGTCAATTAACAAGTTGTGAAAGCTACTTCAGGTTTCGATTTTAAGGAACTTTTAAAGCTGCAGTATCGGTTGTTCAGTAATTTAATGAACCAAGTTTTCCAATTACTGAATCGCTAAACAGAAACAAATCTTTTCGTTAATTTGCTTCATATTTTAATTTTGATACTTTTTTTTTAGCTTCAATGCTTTGAGAAAAGTTTGAGGAGAAAGTAAATAGAATAATACTGAAAAAAATTATAGTACTTAAAGTGTTGGGTGGCTAGAATTATAAAAGGAATTATAAAACTACAATTATGTAGGCGAGGTATAACAAGATGTATCTACTTAAGTCAGCGGGTCACACTTCCTCTTCATATATTCTGTATTTTATATAATCATTTTTAATGTATATGTGTGAAATGAATAAATGATGAAGTACCAATATTAAGAATGTGTCAACATTTGAAAATAAAAACATATCGCAGATATTAAAAATATCTGAAATTCGCATCCAAGGTATCTCTGATTCTTAAACTAAAAGTCTTGTTAAAAATATTCAAAACCGAACATTAGTTTAAAACTTTACACTATAAATTAATGATAATTCACTATCAAATCATAACATTTTCCAGTTATTTTCTTCTACCTTAAAATCCATTCAATATTGAAAGAGAATTGAGTTTATTGAAAAAAAGGCTGATAATTTTTTATTCGACACTTTAAACATGTGTATAAAAAGCGTTTTATAATTTTCTACATGATGTCTCAGAGAAAATGTTTTGAGAAGGAGTGTTTCAACGCCCTGCCCCAACACCATTCATGAAGACAGCCCTAATTGGAAGAGAAAACACACCACCTGGCAAAGCAACTTAGTAGTCATTACCTATCTTTGGACATTTGTAGACTCATATGAGTGCGTAAACATAACAAGATATAGTTGAGATCAGGAAATCATTGTAAAAATGCGATTCGCATTTAAAATTAGAGTATGTTGTGTTGTAAAACGTCAAAATAATCAAGTAAAATGCAAAGGAAATATTTGTATGTTCTTTTTATATTAAAATCGATTTAGTATTAAGAAATTAATCATCGTTTCGAAAATATTTTAGAAAATACAAGAAGTTTTATTTGATTGTAATTCAACGTCATAATTTCTTTTATCGCGAGTTACAGAAGTATGATTTCATTCTGCTTAACTTTTCGGAAATGCTTTCTTTTCCGAAAAGCTGGAATTCGAACTATGGTGCTCTCAGATACTATTCATTCGTACTTGTCTATTACACAGAAAACTGATGTATCATTTATTCCTACCGAATACCTGCTTTGTCACCAAACTATTTTCATTTATCTGACTAATCCCAAATTCCAATGAAATGTCTTTCATCGTTGTACAATAGTAAAATGCAAGGGGTTTCTGTATTTTACGTGCAAGAATTTGAACAAATATACCACCTTTTAAATAGATAGTATTAACATCAAAAACATATATAAAAAACTTTCAATTTGTATACTGATAGCGGAGTACCCATGACTTTGCTCACGTTAATTTTGTAACATGTCTGAAATTTTATCCATATTCACGTTTCCTGTGATTAGTGAGAATGTTACTAATTAATGTCGGTGCTTTCTTAGTATTGATGTGTATTCTCAATCTCAACCCGAAAACTATGGATCCGATGCAGATTAAAATTTGTATATCTCAAAATTAGTTTATATTTATTTTTACACATATGCCCATTTCCACCCCCCCCCCTAAATGGTGCTAGAGGTGTCTTTTTTCCATGAGGGCTGAATGTAGTCTCGCACGATATCGGGATTTCAGTATCAAGTCGGCGACGCCGAAAACAGTCGACTCATCAATGGTATCTGTCATGTTCGATAATATTTCATTTCACCTCCCTTCCTAGCGGTGCTGGAGTTTATACGGGTTGATTGTGAACTTAGGTGTCTACGGGAGATCACTACTAATTTCGGCGATCCCGAAAACTATATGATCTCAACACAAATATTTTCGTATATTTATACATATCATCCCCTTCCCAAAGGGAGTATATTCCCTCATAGGACTGAAGTGGCATTAAGAGTGTGACCCTGCTGTTCTCCGTCTTAAAAAGAGATGTATTTAACACGAATATCGATGTTTTTTATTGTTACCTGTCCCCCGTTCCCACCCTTACCCCAGAGATGCTAGGGGTGTTACCTCCAATGTGGACTGATTGTGAACTGAGAATACATCGAGGACGTCCTTATCCAACTCAACAGCACCGGAAAGTAAGGTTTCGAATCTAATATCGGAGTTTTCTAATATTTTCAGATGTCACCCTCTTACCACTCCTCCCTAGGGGTGACAGGGATGTATTACCCCCACAGTGCTTGTTGTCCGATAGTCAATCATCTATGTATCAAGTTTGGTTGAAATTGCTCCAGACACTCTAAATTTATGGTGTACACACACAAAATATTCCTATCCTCATTTCACCCTTTTAGGGGTTTATTCATTTTTTATACTGTATAAAACTCTTCGTGGGCGTGTGTACAACGACTTGCAAAAATTTCATCTCAATCGGATGAATGGTATAGGAACGTGTAAAGAACATTTTTATAAGCATTCAAACATTATATCAAGAACACATTCATTTTTATACATAGCCGAGTACCGGCAACTTGCTCTCGAGAATTCAATATTTTATTTTTTCTCATATTCTCATTGGTATCCCGTGGGAATGTTATCCATTAATGTTGGAGTTTTGATAGTATTGGTGTGTACCCTCAATCCCTTATTTTCATTGGTGTAATTAAAAACAAGTTTTTAGATTGCACTAATTTCACCCTTATGAGTGAATTTTTGTAATTTAAAAAAAATCTTTTCTTAACGGACATTTTTGATAGTTTATTTGTGTTACGCTCTTCCCAACTCCCACCTCTACAGGCATTGTGCACCTCATGTTGTTTGAATGGTACATAGTGTCTTTGGAAATACAATTATTCATCTCGGAATACACAATAGCCATGGACTCGACACACCTATACGTTATTTTTACGTCTCGCCCATTCCGGCTCTCAGCTCTAAGTATACGGTTCTCTTATGTGATCGCATCTTGAATATAATGGCATTGGTCTTTAAAATATCTCATCAACTCTAAAATTAAGTATCCGATGCATTTTTTAAATAATTCAAAATTAGTTTTCAATTATTTTTATCCATAAACCCAATTTCATCCCCGATCCCACCCAAGGGGTGCTGGTGGTGTTTTGTTTCATGAGGGCTGAGTTCAGACTTACACGCTATTGGGATTTCACTATCACCACAGCGACGCCGAAAATTATCGACTCGTCACTGGCATATCATGTTCAATGTGTTTTTTTTTCATGTCATCCCCTTCCCTAGGGGTGCTGGAGTTTATACGGACTGATTGTGAACTTTGAAGTCTTTGAGAATGTCACTACAAGTTTCAACGGACCTGAAAACTACTATCTCACCACTAATATCCGTCAGTTTCGATTATTTTTACAGTTCACTCCTTCTCACCCCTAGCAGAAAGGGTTTGATTGTGTACTTATCTGGCGATGAGGGTGTCGCTTTACCTCTGCGGTCCCAAAAATGATTTATTCAACACCAATATCGGACATTTTTTATTATGTTTACCAAATTTTCCACCCCTTCTCCAGGGATGGTAGGGGCATATTATCTGCAATGTGGGCTGATTGTGAACTTACGAAGCAACGGGGATGCTCTTATTCATCTCAACGGCACCGAAAATTATGGTTTCGAATCTAATATCGAATTTTCCCATTTTTCACTTGTCATCCCCTTCTTACCCCCTCCCTAGGGATGTCTTTCCCCTACAGAGCTTGTTGTCATATAGTCAGGCATCTGTGTTTCAAGTTTAGTTGAAATTGCTCCAGACACTCTAGAGTTTTGGTGGGATACATACAAAAAACATTAGAACCCCCATTTCACCCCGTTAAATGTGTATTTTCTTAAAATCCTTTCTTAGCGGATGTCTACACCCTAAGAGGAACCTATCTGCTTAATTTCAAGTTTGTCGGCTTTGTAGTTTCTGAGATTTCGTGTTTAGTCAGTCAGTGAGTAGGGTTTCGCTTGTATATGTATGTATGTATGTATGTATGTATGTAGAGAGAGAGAGAGAGAGACAGAGAAAATAAAAATAGAACGCGTATTTTATTAATTTTTCTTTGTAAGTTACGATGTTTCAATAGCTTTGTATTTAGAAGTAGATTATATACCAATAACATAGTATACCCCAGTAGGAAGATTACATAATTTCTTTCATAAATATTAAATCTTCCACTACTTTTGGGTCTTCGATCGGAATTCATGGGATGGTCCATTGCTTATTTCCGGAGAGTAACTTAGTTATTGTCCTCTACGCAGATTCCAACTGCTCTTTTGATAATAAAGTTTTTTAAATAATAAAGTTCAGTGGACTCTCGCCTTTCCGACTTATTGTTGTGGCCAGCCGGGTCGGATAGCAAAAATAGACATACGCGCGAGGTCCATTCCCAACGACCAATTGTAAAACTGGCACGCATTAATTAACATTCTAATTGCGCAATTAACATCCTAATAGTAATTAAACTAAAGTTCATCTTAATTAATTTGGTTTAATTTAATTTCACGTGGATATTGTACCTTGAAGTATACTAAATTTGAAAAAAGTACTATATGTGTACAGTATTTTTTTATTTCATAGCAAAATATTTACAGTATTGTTTCATAGGTAAAAGCGAAAAAAAATGTATCAGATCTCTTCATATATGTTACTTTGTTTGCCTTGAACTGGTGCACAAATTCTTTTCTTTTGGTAGCATGTTTTTCAAAAAATTATTTCTTGTCCCGGATCGGATAGGACGGACCGGGTAGTCGCGAGCCGAATAGGCACGAGTCTATAGTATTTTCGTACCTATAAAAATTCCTGATTCAACAGCACCTACTACATTTCTTTAAATTAGTAAATAAATAGTTATCGTCTTCATTTATGGTGAGTCTCGGTCTGTGGTCTGCTCATTCGAGGATCAAGCAAAATTTGACAGGAACGAAATACAATAGAACGAAATTTTACAGGACCGATGTACAGAAGAATAATACACAAGAAAAACGATAGAACTGCAGTCGTTCGGATAGTGAGTTACCAGAAAAGGAGAATTAACGGAAATTGTGGATAGGAAATGACTGTGTTCAGATGTATTGTTGAGTTTTACAGTACAGAGCTAAGTGTACTAATCCCTGTACGGCAATTATACTATTAAATTTGCTTTTAAATTGTATATTGTGAGTTAGCTTTTGGTTTTTCCTCAACAATATGATAGTTATCAGTAATATTGTCTTAATCAAATCTTATTTGCAAGAAATCCTACTATCCTGATATTTGATCATCCGGTTCGTTCCCAATTCATCCGGATAGTTCTTATGTACTTGAGTGTGTATTTCGAGGGATGGGTTATATGGTTTTTTAGTTCATCTTACACGATATTTTTTTAACGAAGCATGACTAATGAATCTGTCATTTCATTATAAAACACGTTTTACATTGCAGTAATTTAGGGCATGGTTCGTTTTTCCGCAACAGCTAGCTCTGACACTTTATCTTATTCTGCATCCGCTATCAATACGCTGTGCGATCCTATTTGTTTTCTCGCAGACAGCAACACGTGTCGGCGAACATGACCGATCACTCTATAACGTGGAATATCAGTCAAGGTTTTGACAGCAACTGCAGCCAAATTCTTGGCAAGGTTTTGTTTTCCGCTAACTCCTAGCAAGATCGTCTCACCGAAAGGAACAAAAATAAAATGTTCTTTGTCAATACATTTCCAATCCTCCCTAAGTTTATGAATACGAGATAAAATTAGGTTTTGTTTTCAATTAACCTAAATAAAATTATTCTAGAAGTCAAGTCGTCTAATTTAAACTATCCCGTCAAATTGAGAAAGAATTTGTGATATTCAAAAGGTTTTCCAATTTATACTCATACCGTCTTGTAATTATATTTTTTGTGTTTTATATCAGTGGTGGATTTTAACCGGGAGGGGTGTATCAGGTATTCAGGGCATCTGGAGATCTAGAAAGTTTGGAAGTGAATAATAGACATTTAAGGCAATTTACCATTCTGTAAGAATAAATTTTTACTGCGCAATGCCTATACACACTTATGTTCCAAGCATATATTTATGTACAAAAGAAGTAAAATTTTAATTTTTCACTAATTTTATGAAGTAGTATTTCACATGCTGAAAGCCCGCCTCATAAATCCCGCTACTTTCCTGCATTATCTCAAAAGACGAACAAACAGATTTTTAAATAATGTGGATTTTAATCCTCAGTAAATGAAGGGAATATGTTTTCCATTTAAAGGGTTCTTTGCGTCCAAAAACTAAATAAATAATGCTGATCTAATAAATAAGTTATCAGAATATCTCAAAAATTATGTTGAATATTTGTTTGTGGTCTTAAGTTGTAAAGTGTAAGCACAATTCGAATTACAGTTACTTATGATCAGTGAATGATAAATTAAACGTCGTTGGTTTGTTGCTCATAGTTTTATTGCTAGGAAGCTTTTCCGGTTGCATAGCTGACATCGTCAGTAGCAGGAAGAAAACGTTTTGGCAACATGTTGCCAACAACCTACAACAAAGTTTATGATCAGTGGTTTTGTTGTATATGATTGTCTTATGGCTCATTAATTTAGTTTTATGTGTACTCAACTTTGGCACGGTTGTGTACATAAATTCTGTAGCCCCAACCTGGCTCGGGTTTTGCTCCAGTTTTCCTTCGGGTAGAGGCGGATTTATTATACAGGTTCTCTAGGCTTTGTCTAGGGGCATGTTTATTGTAATAATAAATTGTGAATTTGGTGTTATTTCAATTCTTATGATTTTTAAACACTATACTCAGAATAATCTATAGTTTGCTAATAATTTGTATATGTAAATTTTTTGCGTTAAATTACAAACATATTGACATTCTATTAGTATTATAACTCGCAGCTAACTTTTCATCTTATCTAGGAACTTTTACTGAATTTTTTTAATCCGCCTCTGCCTTAGGGACCTTGATCGGAATTGATGGGATGGTCCCTTGCTTGCTTCCGGAGAGTATATTAGTTTACTGTCCTCCACGTGGTCAAACGCAGTTTGTACTGCTTTTTTGACAATAAATTTGTTATTATTATTATTACAATTTTAATATTTTTTTAGCTGAAATCAGTAAAATAAAATACAGAAGGAACAGTGAATTTTTCGTCGTTGTGTTGTCGCCTAGTGACTGGTTTACCGCCTGATCTAATTGTTATTATTTTTTAATTCAGTCATTTTGTCTTATAGACAATAATAAGATTGGATCTTTATTTTGGCCTGCAACATTATTCAGGGCAACAAAAAGATTTGTGGATCATTCAACACGTTGATTGTATTTGTAAAATGTAAAACTAATTAACTAATTAGAATATGTTGTAAGAACCACAAATCTTGTTGTAACCTTTAGGAATGCCAAAATAAAGATAGCCGAAACTTTGAAAAAATAGAGTTCTTATTTATGACCTGAACGAAATATCCAATCTTATTTTCTTTAAATGTATCAAATCACTAAAATTTTACTACTAATTAGTTAATTAACTTTATTTTCTGAATAGTTTTTTTAAAAAATACTCGACTAAAATTGTGATATGAATTCATAATAAATCGACTTCAATTAATTCTTTCGAGCCCTGTACCCCAGAACGGAGTTATAATCCCATTGATTCTTGACGAAAACCGTTCATCATCTCCACTCCAATCACAAGACGACGTTTCCGAGATCCCAGCCCTATTTCGCGAACTCAAAGGCAGCAACAGACGAGAGAATCGTGCTGCGCGCTTCGGCAACATCGGAGACAAACGAAGCTCGCGTTGCGGCTGCAGCCATCTCTAATGGCGCGGAAAGGCTCGGGGCTCCGCGCTCGACGTGACACGCGGTTGCGCTAAACGAGGCCCCGAGCTCCGCATTGTTCGCTAATGTGGTGTTTGTTCAAGGGATGAGATTTTGCAAAGTAATGACCATTTTCGAATGATATATGGCTTCCGTGGGATGTATATGCGGAGTGACATTCATTGTCTGATTTCTCACTGTCTCGGATCGTTTCAAGAAATGATTGCACGGCGTATGAGGACTTGTCATACTGCATTCGGGGCAAAGACACTTGAGACACGTATTTCCCATTCCTTTAGTTGAATAGATGATTTGAGAAATATTCGAGTGGTAGTGAGTTAAAATAATGTTTATCATTGGACTCCAAAAACCTGCTAATATTAATTTAGTTCCTACTAAAATTATGAAGAAGGTATTTTTAGATTTTTTAAAAATAGTAGAAAATGAAATTATTCATTATAAATAAGACTATTAATATTGGACTAGACCATTCAGATGTGGTAGCGAAAAAGTTAAAAAAAAACACTGGAAAGTTTTCAAGAAAATCATTGATTAGCTAGGGCATATAAGTTTTAAGTATAGATAGATGAGTTTCTACTCTCATCATCAAATAAATATTAAATTTCATTGCATTCATTTTTATAACTTTATGATTGTTTTCTCCAATTTTTACTTCATTATGTAAACTTATGCACGCTAGAAATATTTTAGCACTTCATGTACCAAACTTGTACCATCGAGTTTCGTTGTATGTGTTACAAAAATGAGGGATATGAAGTTTGGAAATAATAATAATAATTTATTAATATGCAAGTGATCAATGCTCGGCAGATGGAAAACATAATAAAAATATACGTAATACGATAATGTGAAATACAAAAAATCTTCGCCCAAATATCTATAAAATACACACACACGGAATAAAATGCTTAGAAAATTAGTACACAATAAGCGAGAAGGATAATACACCTAAGAAATTAAAAAAAATATATTAGGTCCATATATGTGTACATTCACATACGGACAGAAACACATTTTCACTTACAAACAGTTACAGACACACACTTACACATACAAGCACACTTCAATATACACACTTATACCATTACTCCTCCTATAACCTTAATGTGAAAATAATTGCTATAATATAATTAAAGGAAATTAATAACCAGTCTACAATGGGTATCTCCCAATATCTGTTTTCTGTTTCCTACATTTTATTTCATGCTTGTGACTAATGTAGTTCGGTTGGTGGAGCCTAGCGTTCACTGATTTCCACGCAGGCTCTCCCATGTAGGTTTTAAAGAAAGCACGAAGACGCGCAAACTTCCTTCGATTGGAAAGTGTGCCCCACTCTATATAAATATTACGTGTGTTGTCCCTAAGAAATTTTGCAGCCTTTCTTTGTATCCGATCTAATTCAATGATCTGACTCTTCCTATACGGATCCTAGCAAGCGGCTCCGTACTCCAGTATAGGTCGAACTAATGAACTGTTCGACCAAGCCAAGCTTCTGGATTTCGAGTTCCCTTTTCTAAGTACGCGTCTCACTTAGTTCAGCGCTCTCCAAGCTTCCCTTGTTGTATATTTTACATGTTCTGCCCAATTTAAGATACGAGAAATTACAACACCTAATTATTTACAACTTGAAACTTCGGGAATTATCTGATGAAACTTCAGGAATTATCAGGAAAGTGTGAGTCCCTCTTCTGTTATAAGAAAAAGATATAAAATAATACCAGATTAATAAAATTAATAGTACTATGTTAATAACATTAATAAATAATTGTTATTGTTATTAATAATACCAGATTGTTTATTGTTAATTATTTATTTGAAGGTAATATTTATAAAATTTGTGTTGTAAAACCATAATTTTTAAACAAAAATGCTCCCCGGTTAGCCCCCCCACCCCTCTGGATTACGGTCTAGATCCGCCACTGGATATAGTTACAGGTATGTGGAGGGGAGGGGCTTAAAAATGGTAATTTCAGCGTTACGTAATATATGGTCAGCCCTTGTGACCTTAAGGCCGTATGTTCCCCACTCCTGTCGTACACGGAGAAATTACCATTTGATGACGCAGACAGTAGAGGGTAGATGGGAACTTCGAGGATCTCCGAATTGGAATATCCTCCCGCATTGTGCTCCTGTAATAACCCAGCAAAGGAGGTCGTAATACGCACACCTTTGTTTGACAGGCAATCAAATGGGATAATGGTTTCCTTTCCTTGAACACGAGGCTCAGCAAGCATTGAAGACGGGGTGGGAATGTATGTTTTGCTGTGACGTTTAGTGCGATATGAGATGTGCTTTCCAAAATCGCTACATTCTAATTGGAGGTTACTTATTTATAACATTATTTATGACAGTGAATTGTTTTACTTTCATGTGCTTAAAAATAACATAGAATCCTGTGAAATAATCTGAAAACACTATATGATTCATTTCAAAGAAATCGCCACAGACATGTCATGACAAACATTTTCTAACTTTTACTCTTTAATTCTCTAGAATTAGAAATTTTGGCTTATGACTGTTTATAATCCAGTTCTTCTTTCATAAAATAATTCAGTATTTCATCATGTGTAGAGGGCTGTCTCTTATACACANAATCCTGGCCCGGGTTTTTCTCTGGTTTTCCTCCGGGTAGCGGCGGATTTTCCTCGGCCGGGAATGTCATTAATACTTTTGTTTTAATAATCTCAACTTTTTACTGCACTTTCTTCAATTTATTTTGAATAATTAATGGATAAAAGTACGTATTTATTAAATAATTTCTTTTGTAAATATTAAATCCGCCACTGCCCATGGGTCCTTGATCGGAATTGATGGGATGGTTCCTTGCTTGTTTCCGGAGAGTAACTTAGTTTATTGCCCCCCACGTGGTCATATGCAATTTGCAACTGCTTTTTTGACAATAAAGTTTATTTATTTATTTAAAATATATTTGCTTGACCCATAATTTGGGAAACATTGAGTGATTGCGATAGTGTCGATACAAAATCCATCTTTGCCCATAATTTCCCGATTTTGCGCTCTTGACCCTCGTGACCATTCCCTTTCCCCATTTTGTAACTCATTCTATTTATAACTAGAGGAAATCGCTTTCGAGATCTCCAGCTGGCAGAATAGTGGAAGCCTTCTATGCGGGTGGAGAATCTTCTGACATTTGAACGTATGAATTATGGAGGGTGAAATCTGAAATGATAATGTCGCAGCGGCTTTGGCAGAAGCAAATGGGGGACAGTGGGAGGAGATAGAATGGAGGGATTGGGGTGGGATCCGAGGACCATCCCGAAGGCGCAGGGACACGGATGCAGACGGCGGTGGAGAACGAGGAATCGTTGAGGATGTGGAGGAACATGGAGGGTTATTGGCATATAAGGAATGAGGGCTGCGTGGTGGAATATGCTACGGAATTGGAGATTCAAACACGGTGAGGGATGCGGTAAAAGTGTTTGACTGGACGGTCACAAAAGGCCCCACCTATCTAAGAGAGTCCTTGAAGAAGAAACAATGGATTTGGAAAGATAAATGATTCAATTTATGAGGAGAGAATTTCTAGGTTCTTCCTGTTTACTTTTAATTTTTAGTTTCTTATCTTCTTTGTGGTTATCTTTAAAAATATGTTGGCTATGATCAAAATTTATATTGAATTTATTATTTTGAATGTACCAGCTCGGTACTCGCGACTTTCCTCACGTGAACTTCAAACTAAAATTCTTCCTTTGATTTAATAACCTGTAAATATTTGAGGTTCCAAAAAAATTCCGAAATGCCACATGAAATTAACTCCGTATCAATTAAAATGATCTGACAGAAAAAAATGTAAAGAAAAGGGACGAGGCAAGAAGGTCCTTCATCTTCCCTCTAATTAGAATTAATAAAAACATGGTGGTTTGATAACACTCGATATCAAAGGTATTATCTGTAAGGATGAAACATAAATGTACGCATGAAGGTGATGCCCTACTATTGTTCTGAACTGAACAATCCTTGATGGACCATTTATACTCGTCTGAAAAGGTGGGCATAATAATAAATACAACAAGAACAAAATATAAGCGTGCAAGATTTGGATGTATTGTGAATACCAAAAATTAACTTGAAGGAGAAGTAAAACCTGAGCAGTCCTTGGTCACAGAGCACAGTGTTACAATATTTGTTTCTTGTGTGTAAAGTGTTTTGTCTCGACAAGGATCAGACTTTTTGAACACAAATTTCGTAATAATTATGCAGATTGATTGGTCCATTCGAAACTGAGTGCGTTGAAATAAAAAAGAATATAATCAATGTGGTACTTTAGTATTGTTTAATCTTTTCTCGGAAGCCAAAGGCTGAAGATATCGTCAATCTACAAATGTATAGAACCTCTGTATGACTGCAGTTTCACTTCCTTAAGGTCTCCGAAAAGCGTATTTTAAATCTCATTTATCACTTGCAATCATTATCTGTCAGCATCCCTTGAAACTACGAATTAGTTAAATTTGATAGCGCTGAACCAAATGAGAGAAATCTCCGTGAATGATGATGATGATAATAATAATAATAACAATAATAATAATAATAATAATAATAATAATAATACCACTTGTGATCTCAGAGTTACTACGCAATACAAACATAAAAAAAAATTAAAATAAAAAGAAAATGATATTTAATCGAGAAATCACCCATAAAATTCTTAGTTATGCAAAACGTCAACGAAAATATTACTCGGAAATCCTGCTTCAGAAATTGAACATGTTTACGTATTTTCGATTCAAGTATTTGACAAATTCAAGTTATATTTGTATTCAGATTCCAGCGCCAGTGCTATAAAATGTAAAAGTTACAAAATGTTGACTGTTCTTCCTATGAAGCCAACGCAAATGTGCGGACGCCATCTGTCAATAAGAGGCTTTCGGAGGAAAGTTGTCGGAGGGATGTTGTGTACGGCACGACGTAAAAGTATGCTTGCAGAGGCTTCAATAAACCGTTATTAGACTCAAGCCATGTTTTACTTTATCGAGAATGTAAACCTCGTCGACGTTATGGCATATAAGGGAGGGAATCGATACTTAGTTTGGAATTAGGGTGGTTGGTGTACTCTATGAATGCGCTATCCTAGTATCACGAGGGCTTATGTTTTCCATTAAAATCATCTCTTACAGTTTTTGTCCTTCGTGACACACTTATTCTCTTACCTGTATGAAATTAATGTGTTATATCAACTCATCAAGATAGCTCTATATTATTCCTAAAACGTATTTAATATACATCCCTTTTCATCCCATCATAATTAACCAATTGTAAAAAATATTGTGGGTCTTTACAAAAATCATTTTCTGAAGTTTGGAAGGTATATCTAACATTTTAACTAAGAACTGTTTAGTTTAAAATTGTTTTATAATATAAATTGAATTCATATTATGATGAGTTTTTGAATGACCGCGCGATGGTTCCTTGAAGAATGCAGTTACTTCATAACGCACCTGTCAAGTTACCATATTCGCGGCTCGATAAACTTTCATAAGTCCTCAGACTTAAAAATTGTGATTGTTACTGCGCCACAGAAAATAAATTTCGTTCATTACGAAGTTTAATACGCTCATTTGCCTTAGAAACGAAATACTGGATTACCTTTGTATATGCTCTCTTGCTTTGGCGATACAGTGGGTCCACTGTTTGGTATTCTCATGTATGATTGCGGAATATTCCCGTGGGCACTCCAGTCATAAAATATTGAAGATAATATTAAATTTAAAAAAATTCATTCCCAAAATGTTTTTGGATTTAATATTACAATCATTCTTTTTCTCGCATTATATCGGTGATTTTTTCCGTAGTTTTTCAAAATAAAAGAGGAATTGGGGGGCATCAAAAAGTTTTACTTATTTGTTACGTGGTTATTATTAACAAACTTCTATCAGGTCCATGGATCATCCATAAACTATCCAGGATCCAAAAATTCGTTGAGTTTGTGTTCTATATTTTTAATTCGTCAGAAAGGGAAAAAAATCCCAAAATGAAACTGCTGGGATGAAAATTTTAAAATTGTATTGTACGCAATGTTCTGACGTATAGCCTTCTTCAACGGGTGTGTATTTCTCCATTTCTCTCTGACTAAAGGAGTCAGTGTTAACTGAAAGCTAATGGGAAATGAAATTGGAATAAGCAAATGGGAGCAACCAAGAGGTAGGAGGGATGGACTAAGCTCTACCGGAAGAGAGGGAGAGATAAGACAAAATACGGGGGGACTTTCAGGGCGATAAAAGAGAGCTTAGGGTGACGGTTGACGGACGGGGGCTAGGGAGTAATAGGACGCCAAGTGGAGGACTGTGGGAGGACTTAATCCAGGAGCTAGCCCGTGACTGACGCCGGCTCTATAAACAGGCTTAGCGGTGCCTTCATCCGTATGCGACCTAGGGTTGCGTGGGCTTCCAGAGCGGAGGGGCCCGAAGGATAAGGGCAACGGGAATAGGCAAAGGAGCTGATGCTTTTACATTGGGTCCACTGTACCAAAAGGAACAAAATATCGTCTCTCAATTTGATTTCAGTCAAAGCTGCTTTCTCTCTCCTCCTCCCAATCACTAACTCTAACTAATACTAACTACTCATAGTAACACTTCCACGTGGACCACGTTGTTGGTAAACCCAGCTAAGCGGCTCAGCTACTATGTAGATACGCTTCAATAGCACGCTACATTTTCCATTTACAAATACTAAAATGAAAAAAACAAAACAAATCAAAGCCAAATATAAGCGAATTTCACATCGAAATTATTGCCGCTTCATCAGATCATTCAGTGTTGTTATCAATATAAATAGAAAATTGATAAAGTTATTTCATGTCCTTTATCAATTTAATAATTATTTTATTTGATCAAATAAATATGCATACAAATATTTTTGGCGTGCTAGTCCAAAAATATTACGTCAAATAACACACTTGGGATCGAATCAATGTGAGAACAAAAGTTCGAATATTTGAAGCACTTACCCGTCCAGTGAGACCACATAGCAATGAGGAACGAACAATTAATACAGTGTGTCAAAATTAGCAGCCACATTTTCCGAAAAGCAACAAAAACTTTTATGAATAGGAGTGACAGTTAGGGCAAGCGTTATTAATTATTTGGAATGTCTGTTGCATCGAAATCAGAAAAAGTAATGGATAAAATTATTTGAAATTTCAATGGACTCTTCTTAAGGGTTATTGCAATTAAAATGCAAAGTTTGAATAACATTTATGAATTATAAGATAAAAAAACAATTAAAATTGGTTGCTAATCAGTAGATGTGAATCTTCATTCGCATAACTGTTGACTATGTGTCCGCGTTCAATTGCATTACTTGAGGTGGAAAATCCACCGAACGTATTTTGCTAGTAAGTGAATCGTGGAAGCAAATTTATATAAGGACTGTGAAGAAAATAGTTTTTAAGTTCATAACCCAAACAATATAGGAAAACCAAAGAATTAGAAGTTCCTAAATATGCGCTTTGTATATCAAGCGTTCTGAGTAAAGTATTTTCTTCCTTCAGTCTGGATTTTAAAATAATTCGTAATTAACAATACATAATAGCATACAATAGTGAAAACTATGTTTATTATTGTAGTTTTCCTAAGAAATATTTAATTTTCGAAATTAAGAAAAATGAAAATTTAATTTCATAAAAGTAGAGAAATATGAAAGCTAACATAGGAATTTGGAATATAACATAATAACCCCGGGCTAGTCCTGGCAAAATGAGCTAAACGAGCTCAGACCACTTGACAAATGCTTTAATACCCTCTGTAGGGTAAACTATATCAATTCATAGTACCAATTTTTCTTTGAATGTTGGTGGAATTTTTTGTACACTTGTTTAACGATAGAAATATTTATTTATATGTTTTATTTGCGAATTCTTTTAAAAATATGAATGTCCAGAAATGATTGTTTTAAGTATCTTTTCAAATCCGTGGCAACGCCGGGTTGCCCTGCTAGTAATTTATAAAATTTTCAACGCTATTGCTGTAGCATTGTCATTGGTCATTCTTTACTGTTGTTATTAATTAATGAAGAGGTAAATACGTCACTGTAAGACTCTACAATAAATTATTCGAGAACATTCTTCTCACTCATAGTTCTTCGCGAACACCGGCACGTTGTAATAGAACCTCGAACATTCTTTATCTACGGATCCAAGACACTCAATGATTCATCACCAAAGTAACTGAACGCTCGTCTCCTCTGAAATTGTCGACTAAGAACGCTGAGTCAGCGAGATATGGTAACACCGAATTCCACGACTATTTGGCGACGAGAAACGAGTTTGATGTAAAAGACTTTTCTTCTTCGCATAACTTATCAAATCATTACGCTTATCAAATGTACATCCTCTGTACATGTGTATCAGAATTAGTCAGAGTCTCAATATTTCACTTATACATTCTTCGTCGTATAAACCTAGGCCTGAGCCTAGTGCGCCTGCGTGTGGTTTCGCCTCTATCCGAAGAAAATCCTGGGTCGGTATACTTAAGAGTTACGTTAGGTGGACTGGGAATGGTGCTGAAAGCGAATATAAAAACTGATTGAATAAACATGATTATAAGCCTGATCACCATGCCTTGCAGTGTTATTAGTTGTTTTTTTCCATGTTNTAAGAAAGCAAAAGTTACAAATTGCGCATGTCCGCGTGGAGGACAATAAACTAATTTACTCTCCGGAAACAAGCAAGGGACCATCCCATCAATTCCGATCAAGGGCCGTAAGGCACAGGCGGATTTAACATTTCAGTACACTCCTAACAATAAAAATAGTTCGGTACGTGTCATAATAATAACATTATACCAACAAGTTTGTATTTAATAAAACACAAAAAGTTATTACACAAGTACGAATTATTATCAAGCTAAAGATTATTCGGAAAGTAAAGTTTATAAATCGTAACTATTAAATAACACTAAATTCGAAATGTATTATTTCAATAGATGCCGCCCCTAGGCAAGAACCTAGCGACTCTGAGGAAAAAATCCGCCTCTACGCGAAGGAAAACCGGAGAAAAACCCGGGTCAGGGTGGTTCGAATACCACTGCGGGAAGTTTATTTTTAATTTTGTAAACGTGACTGACAATTTTCACTTTTCATATAAAAAACCTTCATTTAAAAAACTAGGCAACCTATTTCGGTTTCGCATGGAAAATTTCATTTTTAGGACACGGTTTAATATTCGTTTTAAATTAGTGAAATAGGATGTTGGTGTATTTAAAAAATCTGGAGCGAGCCCTACTCAACTTTCCACATATAATTCATAACAACAAAAAACTCACGGTACCAAACATCCTATATTACACTAACAATTTAAGAAAAAACAAAACCCTTCAAAAACTTTATATAATTATTAAACACAAATGACTTATTTAAAGGATCAGTTGGTTTCAATCAATATTTAACATCATATTACACAGTACACTCCTAAATATAATATCTGCACATTCCTGGCCCGGGTTTTTCTCCGTTTTTCCTTCTGGTAGAGGCGGATTT
>NNCF01132196.1:63379-127820 GCA_002313205.1 Laupala kohalensis
GGAATTTTTGCTGAATTTTTTGAATCCGCCTCTGCCTTAGGGCCCTTGATCGGAATTGATGGGATGGTCCCTTGCTTGCTTCCGGAGAGTAAATTAGTTTTTTTCTTCCTCCACGTGGTCATACGCAGTTTGTACTGTTTTTTGACAATAAATTTATTTAATTTATTTATGAAGTAAAGATAACATGAATTATCTTCTACCTTAAACTATTTACAATAGCCTTATAGGTAGATATAAAAACACTTCCTCCAAAATAACTTTTTGCGTAATAAATTTTCGTTGTATCTTGAAAACGTCCCGACGTACAGGAATGCGCTTTAGCAATTTGTACACAGGATTTACTGACCAATCAAAATGCTGACTTTAAAAATTTTGAATTTTAAGAAACCAGAAGTGGAGCGCGGTGCGATGTAATGACGTCGGAATGGGCTCTCCTGAACTTCTATTCCCAACGTATTCAAGGTCTATTGTCATTATTGGTTTCGTTGCATCAATTTGTTGGTGAGTTACCAGTGGAGCAAAATTCTTAACATATATACATACACACATACACATACGACAATGGACATCATCGCCAATATTTGAAAATAGACTGATTATAATACTTTCCTTACACTCTCTGTGTAACTGAATGGTAAATCGTCGTGAAATCTTAATTTATTCGTGAGGCATACTGACAATTTTTAAAAACAATCACACACACAATCAACCTTTTAAAATAGGGATTTTTATTTTTTTTAGTTTCAGAAGCAATGAGCGACGTTCCATCCCAGGATCAAGTTCCTATTTCCAATACTTTATATGCGTTGAAGAATGAGGACGAACAAATATTTCCATCTCCTTTTATCCATTTAAAAGTAAAAGAAATTCGTTTGTACAAAAAAATTTAACAACATTTTGAAATCAAGTCTGTGATGTTAATGTGATCTCAATTAGTTCTGAGATATAATATAAATAGCATAACATGCCGTTAGCGCAAGCGATAGAAATCTGAAAAAATTCCTTCACCGTTTCCACCCATTTCAAAATGAAGTGTCAAAATGATATTTAGGTTTTTAAATTAACAATCATTAGATAAAAAATTGAAACAGCATCTCAACCAGCTCGTGAAAAGTGCAGTGTGAGGAATCTTTTACAAAAACAAAACCTTGTCTCTATAACGTTATTTGCAATATGTCGTTATAGTAGTTTAAACATAATTAATTATTATTAATACTATGAAAAGGTTAATTTTGTGAAAAAATAATATCTTCTTTATCTTTGCTCTAAAATACGTTTTAGTTTTAAAATAATTTTTTTTTTAGTTTTGCTTTTGTTACTCCGACATGAAGGTTGGTATTATGTTAATATTATAACACGTTTCAAACTATTTTTATTCGTATCTTAGGAATGTACTGAAATGTTAAATGCGCTTCTGCCTTGGAACCCTCGATCAGAATTGATGGATGGTCCCTTGCTTGCTTCCGGATAGTAAATAAGTTTCTTATCCTCCACGAGGTCATACGCAGTTTGCAACTTCTGCTTTTTTAACAAGAACGTTTATTTGTATCGTTACATGGAGTCGAGAACATGGAGGTAATTTCATTACGATGAAGAATAAAATTACGAAACATGTAAAGTTATTCAAATTTTTAGAACACTAGTCGATATATTCTTGTAATTAAAATAATTTTCACATTGGAAAGTTTATCATTTAAGATCGTTGTAATCCGAAAGTAGCCACAACAAACTTTTAACGCTGTACAAAGCAAATTCTCGTAAAAATTCAATTTTTTGCTGATACGCATAACATGGCGCGACCCAACTCTGGAATTTTAATACGTGCAGCGATATTTCCTCGCGAGTTTACCCCAACAATTCGCGTGCAAGCAGTTCCACAACTCAGTCGCGTATCCTCTGGAAAACAGTAAAGCGCCCACGTGGTGCGTCTAACCCTGGAATCATTCTGGCAACGCATCGCTGGCTTCTGCTGAGGTCGGAGACGCCGCCAGAAAGTCGAAGAGACTGTGGGATGAGGTTGAGGGTGGGTGATCGGCGTGGAACACTAGCAGCAGTGTTCATATTAAAGAACTCGAATTAAAGAAAACTAGCAACATAAAATTGAATGTATCTGACATTCTGAATGATAATATGAATGTTTACGCAATATCATTTTACAGTCCTGAATAAAAGGCAGATATCTGCTAGTTGTAGGAAAGTTTCATTCGGTTTCATATTTAATATTAAATATGTAAATGAGATATCAGAACACTAATAAATAATTTATGATGGAGCATTGCGCAAGTCTCGTACAATTCTTTTCGCATCACACATTTGTTAGGTCTCAAGTAATATCCTTTTCAAATGAATGGATGAAGTAGCTTGTTTTCTTGTTGTTATTTTTTTATCGCTGTTATCTCGAAAAGGTGAAAGATGAAACAATACGAAATATACATGTTTATAATTATTAATGATATTTCATAATTTTAATCGATATAATATCATTTTAAACAAAATATTTCTAATGTTACTTGAGTATTAATGTATATGATGGTATGGGTGAGGGAGGGATGAAACGTGTCGTTTCATATTTGAATACGGCACTTTTACAAATTTCCAAATATATCATTGTATTCAAGAGGGGTGCATTTAAAAGGTTCATAGTGATTTTGTATCTAATTATGATATACTATATATTGATCAATTATTTTTTTAAATTTTTTTGTTATAATAAACGATGCCAAGACAGCTGTTGGTTTTACGACACCTCGGGTGGGTGGGTGTTTCATTGGCTCAGCCGACGAGCTAACGTGTTCCTAGAAAAAATTTCAATAATTCTTACATATAAAATATTGTTTTCGCATTAGTTGAATTTAATGTTTAATCTTGCCAATTACTTTCGACAATCATGAATTTTTCTCTGGCTAACAATAAACATAAAATGTAGAAGTAGAGGAAAAACTCTAAAAAGGGAGGCATTCCCTGGATTCCCTCCCCCCACCCCTCTTAAATTCGAGGGAGAAAAAGGAGGCTGGAAGCGTGGCTGTTGGCGGTTGGGGTGGCTGCTGTGGAGATGGGTGGTCGAGGGTTCGGGTCGGGGCCGCCGCTGCGTCATTGCGTTCCAGTTGGTCGATACGGGTAACCCCATTTTAAGCCGCCTAAAGCCCGAATAGATACGTCGGGATAGAAAGTTACAAGAGGTCATTGGAGGCACGGGATTTAATCGGGACTGGCCACTGCGGTGACCGAATGAGACAGTCGCGGTGTCTGTGAACTATGAAGGTGTGGAGATGATCACGTGGGACTGGAAGGTGATTCGGTGGATATTACAAGAGCATCCCAAAAGGTTCCTTTACACCTTTGCGGCCAAGAGAAAACGAATTATGTTCATTCAAACTACTAATTTACTTCCCTAAGAAAATGATATTACAGATTTTTAATTTAAATTGATTTGGAATTTTAAATTTTTGTTCGAACGCAACGTAGTTTTTGTGTAAATTTACGAGATATGAAGAACAATGTCATTCTGTAGAGATTTATACGAATGCTACAAATCCTTTCTTTTTTCTATAAATGGAATTTAAAAAACCTAACTTAGGAAACAGGTTGAAGTAAGAAAATAGTATAAATAAAATAAATAAAAATTTATTCCTAGAAAGATCGAAGAAAATTTAAAATTTGGTGTATCATTTTCGCACATTGACTGGATATGGGTTATAATTGCACGTTTGAATCTTAAGTAAGGTGAAAGATGATTTGTGTTTACGTTTTCAAACCGACCAATACCTAAAGTTTTTTTGTTTTTTTTTGTCTTAAGGATATTGCCATCGAATTTATGTATTTCTGTATATTATACGTAATTTTTTTCTTCATATGACACTACTTCTTTAATTATTTATATTTTTGCTTTCAAAACATGTGATATAATATTTTTGAAAAAGTCTTAAGATTCTAGATAGTACATTTTACAAAACATTGTACGGTCTTTAGACAGTGTAAGCAGTTTACAGTACTTAACATCTTTCTAAAATGTCACCGCTATCATCAGTTGCATACTGAGGAGCAAAAGAATAAAGTCTCCATTAATATTACTTTTAAATGGTTTTTTATGGGTAAAATTTGCTAATCTACCGAACAGACCTAAGCCGCAATACTTCTATGTTCCTACATTATCAACATTTTACAGCAAAGTTATGCACGTATCATCTTCGTATGCTTTACGTCCAAGAGGTTCTGTAATATAAATTATTCTCTGATTTATGAGATCTATAAAATTCAGGCCATATTATTTATGAATTCTCTTGCATACTCATGGGCGAATGAACCTTCATGGTTCTTATAAGTCCTTCCTCTTACATCCAATACCACAACAACTCCCTCAAATCACGCACTAATTACTACCTCGCAGCAGCACCCTAAACTCCCTCAACTCGCCAACAAGTCCGCTCGAGTTGGAAGGCATTGCGCGCCAAGTTGGACAGTGTGCTTCTGGCCGCTCCGTTTCCACCGGCGTCGACGTCACCCCTGTCCCCATCGTATTCATCGTCTCCTTGCTATGATCACCCGCATCGCCAGGTACATACTAACTAGAATAGTTCTTTAACAATCAACTTTTAAATTTTAGGGGGAACACCCTCCGCTTTTGTTTTGTCTTAAAATTAGACTCCCGTAAAAATTGGAAAAAAATATTTTAGAGGACACTACCAAGCTTTAATATATTACAATTTCAAAATTATAAAGCTTGGTAGCCATCTATGAAATGTATTTCTATGTATTGCATTTTTATAGAAGTCTACTTTATGCCATAAAACAAGACGAGAGCGTGCCCCGTCACAATTTCATTTTTTTGAAGAACAACCCTGATTCCCTCTCTTTATCACATGTCGATCATTCTATCAGTATTTCACTATTTCAGCGCATTATTTCCATTATCGTCGTATTTTATTATGTTACCATTCCAAAAAAAGTCAAATCTAACAACAAGAATCAACAACTTTTCATAGTACAAACTACGCTTTCCACCACATCAACGCATAGCTTCGATTTCGTCTCGATTCTTCTATCAAATTTCTCAATAAGCATATTATCCTGTCAATTTATACGTATCTCTTAACGCCTCAAATTTTGATAACTATTCCAAAAATAATTGAAATAGTATTTAATTCTCAATCGTTTTTGTACGACCTTCTAATTTTATTACATTCATCCAAAATAGGTCGTTAATGCGTGTTCGTCTTTTCCCCCGCTTAACTCATAATTCCATAATACGTGTTCACACGCCTCTTCATCCTTTCCACATATTCTAGTACAATTGATGATATCCTGAAATATTTATTGAAATTTCCGTGATCAGTAAAAGATTCCAAAACTTTCGAATTTAAATTTTTCGTAATTTTGGATTTTTCGAATTTGGATTTTCGAAACCACTTTCCCCCTCTTTCTTTCAATTATCATCCGAAACATATTTATAAGTTTTCCTACCATTTGAGACTTGTGTCCCAAGTTCTTCTGTGTTTTATTTGCATTATTGACGTCGTTATCTCCGTTATAACTACTCCTCCCGCAACCGTCGCTTGCCACCAGTGTAAAAATCTCGTCTCCATCGTCACCGCCTCGGGCGCGGGTGGGCGGCGAATTCTCAACTTGGTCTTTGGTCACGTTCTCAGGCAACCGCCTCCCCTTCACAATCCTTCCTTCCAATCCCCAGGACCCGACGACGCTCGTGCTGCGCCGCTGCCGTACGCTCAGCCCTGTGAAAACAAGGGTAGGGTTTAATCTTTAATTCTCCAAACACACGAGAATGAGCGCACGAATACAACGGACACGGAAACACCTACCGCAGGACCGTGGAGACAGTTTTAGCTCAAGTGTACTTAGTTTCTTCACTAGAAATTTAACTTTGTTAGTTGAAAAGGATTATCCACAGAAAATCTTTTACAAATATTATTTTGAGCTGATCAACTGTAAATAAAGCTGCTGATAGACTTTCCCAATTACTTTTCAGAAAATAAAGATATAGTAATATAAAATATCCCGACATAATATTTTTATTATAGAAATTATAAGCAGACACGTAGCATGGGGGGTGGAGTGGAACTCGGAGGTCCAGGCCACCCGCGAAATGTTTTTAGTTGTATTAAAAGTACTTTGAACGAATTAGAAATCTCTGAACCACCCTCGAAATACATTTCTAACAATGGGTCAGATAGAAAGTTAGCTTTGTTATCTTAATAACATGTACAGAAAAAATTAGCACATTGTTTCAAAAGGATTCCCTTACAAATCCCTATAAGCCTTTACAAATCGTCTCGTGAGATAGTGAACTAGGAGAGTTAATTAAATAGGGGCCGTCTACAAATTATGTAACGCAACTTAGGGGAGGGGGAGTTGATATCATAGCGTTACGGCAGGGTGGGGTGACAAAATTAGCGGTGGTGTTACGCAAAGTTATATTGGGTAAATGTTTCAGGTTTTTTACCTCAAAATTGTTGCAAGGGTGACGTTTTTCTTTCAAAGGTGCCGGATGCCTTTCTTGATACACCCCGAGACGGGGGCGAATGTTAGTGAATGATTGTTGGGGGGTGGAATGAGAAACCGGGGAAATGGGAGTATTCTGGCGCAGACTCGTGTTCCCCGCTGCAAATTCTACTTGGATGATTTGGAATTTCGATCATTGTCACCTGAGACACAAAGAGAATAACCACTACACTATTATTAATATTATTATTAATGGATTGATTTAAAACATCTTATCAGATATTTTTATTCATAAGCGTCGTAATTCAAAATCGTTTCAAAAACTTCTCTTGAAAGAGTACCTTTTCATATCATGCAGAGTTCATATTTAAGTTTGTATAATAATAATAATAATAATAGTAATAAATTTATTGTCAAAAAACAGTACAAACTGCGTATGACCACGTGGAGGACAATAAACTAATTTACTCTCTGGAAGCAAGCAAGGAACCATCCCATCAATTCCGATCAAGGGCCCTAAGGCAGAGGCGGATTCAAAAATTTCAGAAAAAATTCCTAGATAAGATAAAAAGTTAGCTGCGAGTTATAATACTAATATAATGTCAATATTTTTGTAATTTAACACAAAAACTTTATTTTACATGTATAAGTTATTATCGAACTATAGATTATTCTGAGTATAGTGTTTAAGAATTGAAATAACACCAATTTCACGATTTATTATTACAATAAACATGCCCCTAGACAAAGCCTAGAGAACCTGTATAAGAAATCCGCCTCTACCCGAAGGAAAACCGGAGCAAAACCCGGGCCAGGATGGGGCTACAGAATTAATGTACACAACCGTGCCAAAGTTGAGTACTCATAAAACTAAATTAATATGAATCATAAGACACAACAATCATGCAAGAAAATAATTTGTTATAAGTTATTTAAATAGTACTACAGCAATGGCGTGATAAAGTACAAGACGGAACTTTTATTAAAATCAATAACTTTTATTTATTTTTATTAACTTTTATTAAAATCAATAAATTCTTTTACATTGCAGAAGCACTGGTGCAGGAGGTAGTTTTTAACCGCGGATTTGAAGAGATTCAATTTCATAATATCTTTTATATTCTTGGTCTGGAAATTATATATAACGATTCCCAAATGATACGGTCCTTAATTCCCGACTGATACGGTATATAAGTTCACATTTGAAATACGTTGAATCCCTATTTCGGAAGTTGAATGCCTGTTCTGCGAGATTTTGGTCTATGTTTAACAACAGCAATTTATTTACTCTTTCTTCTCTGCAGGAAGATTTTAAATCCGCTCCCCCATTTGGGGTTGCGCCTCTGCAAACTAGGAGGCGGGACTCATAGAATGTTCGAGCTTTACTCCAGAATGAGGTTATCTCCCCGACAACGAAGGAACATTTGTGTCGAGCGTTTCATCAATAATGAGTTAGTACTATCATATGGGGCAATATTTTTCTTCGCAGTGGGTACCTTAAAATTAATTATTTTTTACTTTAAAAATGTCTTTTTCATTCCTTTTTGCGTAAATGTCAAAGATATAATACATGGAATACAAGAAATAAAATAGAATTAAATTAATTAATTAAACATGATTTTTAAAGAAGTAATAGATTATATGATTCTCTTTTGTCTACTGGTGTTAAGTTCGGGGTTCTCATGTTCAAGTGGATAGGAGTAATTTCAGTAAGAGATAGATTCTCAAACTACATGAAACAAAACGAGCTTGAATGACTCGGAAAGTCCAATATATCACTCTCTATTACAGACCATTAATTCCGCAAATAACTCTAGATTCACCCCTCTCGACTTCGATGATCTTCGCGATCCAAACAGCATCTCTCTCCACTCCATCTTCCCTCCATACAATCGCGCGTGCTCAGAAGATGCGCTCCAATTCCGTTAATGGAATCAGTGCCAGCCAGCAACGACAGTCGGGTCCTTTGAATTCCTCTTGGCGACAGTCCGCCTTCGATCCCTCTGCATACACAATGGGGGCCATTTCTCAGCTGGACCCCTCACGGAGATGACAAGGCCACCGACGATGGAGGGAGGTCTCTGGCCTAGATGTCGTTCGTAGCGAGCAAACCCTTGGACTCCGAAAAGATCGTCCTTTGATGGGTGTCGTATTGGGTTGATATTGCTCAGTTAATATTAGCTTTCTCTGGTATGTATGACTGTCTGTTAATACGTCTATGAATGTACAATAATCGTACATTCATCTCTTTTCTTCAAATTAGTTTCTGGATAATTTATACCAGGTCCGGGTTTTTCTCCGGTTTTCCTCCCGGTTGTGGTGAATTTTCCATTGGTGGGAATGTTATTTAAGACATTTGTTATTATTAATCTCGAATTTTCACTGCACCTTGTATTATATCTACGATTCATTTTGGAATAATAAATGTAGAGCAGTCCGTATTTTATTATTATTATTAATTTTTTTTCATAAGTATTAAATTCGCCACTGCCTTTGGGATCTTGATTGGTATTTATGGGATGATCCCATACTTGATTCCGGAGAGTAGATTAGTTTATTATACCCCACGTGGTCACACGCAGTTTGTGCTGCTTTTGTGATAATAAAGTTTATTTATTTATTTTAAATCTACTCCAGCCGAAACCGCGCGACTAATTCGCGCAATAGTTTTTTTTTTAAAGGAAAATTTTTTGGAGGGTTTAAATGTACCCAAAATTGTAGTACACATTTCAGTTCAGAGTCCCAGTACAATACATGACAAAAAGCTCTTAACAAGGTAGAATATTCACAAAATTTACCTCGATTTTGAATTCCCTCAGATGATTACATGTATCCTAGTAAAACGTCAAGAATGAAATTACATAATATTCAACTACAGAAAAATTAAACTTGTACTTTAGCGGAAAGTTTATCCATAATATAATCACCCCAGGAAGGCAAAAATCCTAGTTGAAACGTTATTTGTCTAAAAAGTTTAAATAATAATATAATAATAAAGACGTAAAAAGCACTACTACACAAAAGATAAAATGTTAATCCTTTTTTCCTAGAGTAAGATAAAACTTACATATGACATCGTTTTGGGTGATAGTATATCTGAAGTATGTAATGCAACCTAGTGAAGCAGGGAATTCTCATTAGTCCCTGTAATTCCGAAAACACCCTGGTTCCATGAACAGGTTCCAGGTGGAAGTTATGGGCGGGTAATGCATGGCGCGTGCTTTGTGTAGAGGTCACTTAAAAGAAGGGACGTTCATTCACCTCTCTATTCACCTTATCAAATTATCATTTTTCTATTCAAGATCTTGTCTCAGCTTAAATATATTTATAGGAAGAAACATTATCCATTTTTAAACCAATTTTTTTCTTAAAAAATTAATACATTTTTGTTTTTTTTAGTGTATTTTCATTGCTCAATTAAACAGCGCAAATTTTATTTTAATATTATTAATAATATTTCAATATTTTAATGATAACTTGAATATATAGTTTACATATGAATAAATACTTATTTACGCGTAATTGATCACATTCATCTTACTTAACTTGAAATCAATGCTGGGTTGCTTTATTTTTGGGAATGGAGTTTAATAACGAGTTGCAAAAAAATGTCTTATTAAAAGTGTACTGCAATGATTATTGATATTCTAAGAAACGTTTACTCAGAAATCCTAAAAATCTGCTCCGAAATATTTAAATATACTCATTTCATTAACTTAAAAAGTACACAAAAGATGAAATACACAGTCTAACAGTTTTATTTATCACATTAAACACAAACTTTCAGTATGAGAATAGTTATATTTATCATTCGTCATTGGCGCACTTTTCTTGTCTTGTCGACGTCTCGCGAGGAACGTTATTCATTCTGTCAATTAAATTAATGAATCTAGAGTTCCTTCATTAGCGGAGCGAATGTCTCCCACGCCATCTGTTTCCGTGAAATTACATTAAGGGAGCTCGAGTTCGATCCCTCATACACAGGTTGGTCCATCTCTCAAGCGACCCCTTGCTGCTGATGACAAGGCTATCGGAGGACGTAATGGAGTAATGACTAGGAAGAGAAGAGGCAGAAGACGAATGAAGGGTTCGCTCCACTTAGGACCTCACAGATCGTGATTTATTAATTGTCTCTCAAAAGTAGAAGTACTTGGCGTAGTTCCACCGAATACTGTCATTTTTTTTTTTGTAACTTATATTTACATTTTTTATCATTCTCAGTTGTTCTGTTGCTATGTTAATATTTTTTTTATGTTGCTATTTGTTACACCTGATGAATGCTTCAATCTAGGGTCGAAACCTGTTGAGAAAATATCACAATACGTAATGTGAATTGTTCAAAAAAGTATGCGATTTATATTTTACTATGTTATAGGCTTAACATAATTTGATTTCTTCCAAAATCGTTTATGGCGACATTCTCATCATATCAGTAAACTCAAATCAATAATGAAGAAGCTAATGACATATTGTTTATTTAAGTGGGTTCTTTCGTTTCTATTTGTTAATGCAATATTTAAACATTTTGAATAAATTGGTTGTTATTTTATAAACTTAAATATTATTCTTGTGTACTTGTGATATTTGTATAAAATACTGTGACCGTTTGGATAAAATATTTGGATAAAATACGGATATAAACATTTCACAAAATATAATTTCACGTTGAATATTGTTATTAATTTAGTAGATAAAACAGTTTAAGTTTTTTCTCGGCATTCGACGAGATAATGGGACAAAGTTCTGTAGTAGCGCGCACAAAATCATTCATCAGTCACAATAAATTTTTGAGCGTAGAAAGAGGACTCTTGTTTCCAAAGCTTTCAAAAAATTGTAAAAAACTTTTTCTTTGTTTCAGGGATGAAATACGTTTTTGAATCCAACACACCAATCTGAATGAAAAACAAAGAAGAGAATTTCAAATATGAACTGAATAACCTGCATCGAATACTATTCACTTATACGACTCACAGAGAGGAATTTAAGGAAGTCTGACATCTAATCTCGATAAAAACCGTCATTGTACACCTAAAGTATTGCATTGCATCAGTAGCATCAAGATTGCTGTCACAAAAATGATATTTTTTAGGTCCGTCGATGACAGTGATTTAAATTTTTTTACCAATCGTTCAACTTCTTATTTATATTCTCTCTCTACCATGAGATAAAAGTGAAGAGAAATGCAGGTAAATCGTATAAATCTAGATGATTTGAGATGTATGAAAAATTAAAACGACGAAAATATAATTCAAGCACTAAATAGGTACAAGTAACCAAGCATCAAATTCTTTTCCATCCTCGCCAGTAAGTACTCATTCTTTTGTACCCATTATCAATAATACAGTACGTCCTGCCCGCAGCTTTTCTCACGTGAACCCTATTGCATGGAATATTGCCCTATCAATAATTATACGTACAAGAAATTGAAAGCTAATTTTGGAGTATAAAAAAAATCATAGGATTTTTTTCAGGGTTGCTGATATGTTTCATTATTCTACCCATTCTGTTAGAAAACCATTGACATTAATGGATAATAATCTCAGATGATACCAATGGGAACTTGAGAAATAATGAATTACAGAATTCACGCGTGCAAAGCTGCGGGTATTCAGCTAGGGTATTATTGATAGGTCAATGAACCTCATTGCACCCTAATCACATGATCAGAGAAGAACTTACGACAGTGACGGGACTAATCACAGGACACGGCCATATTAAAACGATCGGGTTGTTCAATGAAGACGAAACCTGCCGTTTTTGCGGGGAGTTTGAAGAAAGCCCGTTCCATTTTCCTGGAAGTGAGAAGGAGAATGATCTTTGGTGACTTCACACCAGGACAAAACTTCGGTCGTGGAATCGACAGGAAGGTTCTCTCCCTAGTCAAGGGTACAGTGCGTAGACGCCGTTTCTAGGTCTTTTGGGACTGAACAATGGGCTATTCTTAGTCTACGTGCACAGGCTGGTCTGAGCCTGTCTCCAAAGCCTCTTCCAAACTAAACTAATAATGTAGTGATACATTCGTTTATTCCACCACAATATTCCCTCATCATTGTCCACCCTCATGTCATTCGTTCATCACTCGCCTAGTGGAGGTGCGTCAGGAAGGGCACCCGGCACCCTTTGTAATACCCCCGCTATATCAAAAAGAGACATCATATCATCCTCATCTCCAACCCCTGCAGACAAGGGTAAAGGAGTTAATATATACAGTTATATATTCATTCAAAATGTTTGTAGCAAACTGTGTTCGTAATTTATAAATAAATCTGGGAGAACACAAGGTTAAAATAAATATGTTAAACTTTACTATTATTGAAGGCGTATTTTCTAACCCTCTTCTTCATTTCTCTTACAAGAATTTTCGGAGATCCATAAGGTAATAATACTGCCTTGAAGAATAATTCTTCCCTTCTTAAGCATCAACGGCGCTACCCTACCCTTCTCAGATACTGATACAGTCCGCCGGGAATTACGTTCCCTACCAATTATTATTAGCGGCGTGAAGATAACCCCAGGATACAGAACCCCAGGACTTCAGTCGAGTTTTGTTTCTTCCGAAATCTCATTCCAGTCCCATTGTTCGCAAAGAAGCTACATTGCAAACCTCAAATAAGTATCTTAGGGTTTATACCGACCTCTACCTATCTACAGCTTGTCTCAAAACTCCACGTAAAAACTGGAGAGCACACAAACAGGAACCAGAATCACATAGGAACACATGTGTGGAAATGTCAGTGATTGACACCGAGACGGAGAAAGAATACTAGACACAACAGCCGTGCACAGCGCATTGTTACGGGAATTCAAAAAGTGATGTATGTGTTCAAAATTCACCAACAAAATCAGCAACAGATGTTCAAAGTTCTACCAATTACGAGTAAGTTTTTTTACGTTGAGTATTGAAACAATACTTGCGTCGTCGGTGCGAGACCTGCTTCGTTGATAATAGGCAGAACTTTGAACTAAGTGGTAATTTGTTCAACTATGAACACCTAAAGCACTTTCTCAATTCCGTCAAAGTAACTCTTTTCACACCTTTTCGTCTTGTGTTCTTATTCCACCGTGGGGTCATTTCATCATTATAACGCCTGTATATCCAATGATAATAGTAATAAAACACACGACCTATTTGAAAATTTAAATATATCAACATTTAAAAATTCTTTCGGGGTATTAAGCCGCGTCATCATTTTGTTAAAACTCAACGTTTCGTTGGCATTTGCAGCCAACATCTTCAGGAGCTCTACGAACTAATATCTCAGGAGTGGAAACTGCAGCCGTGAAATCCTGCATATATTTCACGAAATAGACACATATATTTCACGAAATATTAAGAACGTTAAAACGTTTCGACCCTGAAATTGGTCACCATAAGTTAAAATTAGAATATTTATTATATTCTAATTTTACCTGATGATGACCCATTTCTGGGTCGAAACGTTTTAACAATGTGTCATTGTTATTCGTTAACAATACTTCATTTAAAGCAAACTTCGACGATTTTCCGATTTGTAACGGAGTTTTGTGTGCGGGATATAAACAAAATTGTGAATATGCACTCCACTGAGTCAAAAGCTACTCGGTGAAATGTATTGTACTTCGTCTCTTGATGGTTGTCCCACCGGAGTACACACCAATGTAAACAACGTTTCTGGCTTCACTGCATCATCCAGATATATTCGCGACGTTTCACTTTCAGCCTCCAGACATTTTTAGGGACTTGAGTCTGTAGATACTGGCAAGCACTCTGATTCAATCCTTGAAGTATCCCGGTTGAGATGTCTGGATGTTGCAGGCGAAACATCGCAACTGCATCTGACGTCACGTTGTAACCCAAAATACGTTTTCATTAATTGTTGTTACATTTTGCGTGTATTTAACACCCTAAAATTGCACCAAAAAGGAGGATTTGTCGTTTTCTTATACTGCTGTAAATAAAATCAAAACTAGTATGTGTTTATACCAAATTGTATACTTCCTTGTGTCAGTTTTACTATTTCTATTTCGTTCGGAATTTACCTAGGTTTATTTTTCTCGAACCTAGAGGATATCGGGAAGGCTAAGATCCACTCCTTGGTGTCCTTCAGCGAGGTCCTTGGGTTGGAGTAAACCTAAGTGTACTAAGAGGTACAAAGGGCCTTTTAGGTCTACGTGCGGAGCTCTGTCCATAGCCGGGACCACCTATATCATAATCTATCTATCTATCTTTCTTCTATCTATCTTCAGAAAGCCCTGTAGCACTCCTCTTTTCCCGATACCCGGGTAATATCTAGTCTTGCCGAAGCCTCCACCCTTGTGGCACAGATCTCAATGAAACCAAATTCATTTGAATACATAGGGACGTGCACGCTACGTTTCATGCAATACACGTTTTGTGAAACGCGTAAAACCGTTTTTAATGAAACGGATTTCATACAACGCGTAGATTTATCGAAGTTTCATAAGAAATGGAGAGCTGAAGTGAAGCTAGAAACGAAGTTCGGAAGGTAGAATTGAGCTGAAATATAGCTGGAAGAAGCGCTGGAGCAGTATCCGTGAAAGTACTACAAGAGATTATAGGGAAAGTTTGCTATGGTTAAATCACCGATTGCAACTGAGGGATCGCGGAGTACTGGTTGTTCACAAGAAAACGCTTTCAGTCCGGAGAGATATAATCGAATTAATTTAATCTCTTATTTGATTATTAGCTGAGTACCCGCGACTTTGCTCACATGAATTTTGTAACATGTCTCCAATTTTCCCCTTTCTCACGTCTCCATTGATTTTCAATGAGAATGTAACTCAGTAATGTTCGTGGTTTGATATTGTTGGCGTGTATCCTCAATCCCAACGCAAGAACTATGATGTAATTTTCATTTTTTAAATTAAAAAAAAATTTTCAATTATTTTCACANAACGGGTGCTGGGATTTATACGGTCTGATTGTGAACTTTGGCGTCTACAGGATTGTTACTACTAATTTCTTCTGCGCCGAAACCTATATAATCAACACAAATTTCCGTGATTTTTCGTATATTTTTACTTATCATCCCCTTCTCATTCCCTTCCCAAAATGAGATAATTCCTTCAAAGGGGGTGATCGTGGACTCATGCGGCACTGAGAATGTGACTCTGCTGTTCTGCGTTTTAAAAACAGATGTATTCAACACCAATATCGGTTGTTTTGTATTGTTACCCGTCTTCCTTCCCACTCGTACCACAGAGACGCTAGGGGTATATTCCCTCCCATGTAGACTGATTATGAAGTAACCATGCGTCGAGGACGTCCTAATCCACCTCAGCAGCACCGAAGGGTATGGATTAGAATCTAATATCGGATTTTCCCATTATTTTCACGAGTCACCCTCATACCAACCCTTCTCTAAAGATGCCAGGGATGTCTTACCTCCACAGTACTTGTTGTCAGATAGCCAGTTATCTATGTATCGACTTTGGTTGAAATTGGTCCATGCACTCTTAGAGTCATGGTGGGATACATATATAAAACATTCCAATCCCCATTTCACCCCTTGAGGGGTGGAATCATTTTTTTACTATGTTACAAATTTACTATGTATCATGAGCGTGTGCATAACAACTTGCCAAAGTTTCATCACAATCGGATAATGGTATAGGATCGCACAAAGGACAAACAAAGAGACGAACATTCATTTATATATTTCAGATATAAACAGATAAATAGTTTATAAGGTAAGGGGTTTCATGAAACAGGGTTTCATTGGAGTGCACTGCATCTCTCTCCCACAATCACGTGGACCCGTTGCTACCTCCTCCATCCCCAACTCTTGCGGCGCCTTAAGCAGTTCTTTCAAATTGCTTCAGATCAAGTTTTGCGAGCGCGAGGCGCGCGTTGCAGTCTTATCTTGTTTAAGTTTTGAAGTTGTGGGGTGTTGGGAAGAGAAACTGGTTAAGGGGGAGAAGAGGGTGTATGAGGAGAAGGAATTGATCGGAAGTGATTAGGGCATGTATTCTGGAACACATTTGTATTGGCGGACGAGTCACGAAAAACAAACCGGTCAATGAAAGTATTTATGTTGAGAAAAGTTAGAATGGAATTGTGGGCACGATGAGGAGAATTGGGATGGTTCATACAGGGAGAATTCGTAAGAAGGGTGGAGTTTGAGCTCACCACTTTCTCTTGCAGAGCTGGGTTTGGACGTGACCCAGAATTTTCTCTTGGAAGCCCTATACTTTCCGTTTGGTTTCTTAGAGATGCATGCTTAAAATGTTGACTGTCTACTTTCAATTGGAATTTACAGTTACTAAAATTTCAATACTTCAACGATATATTTAATGAAATATATATTTATTTTGTGTGATACATTGTTTAGAATTATTTTGTTGGAGTACTATTTCAATAAACCTTCAGAAAATTTTAGTATTTCGAAAACCAAAATGACAAACAATGATTTGGATAGAATCGATCTAACTCCTAAACTAAATTACGAGTAATTAATACTATCATTATTTCATATTATATACCATACTACATTTAGACCTTCAGAACATCTATATAAATAAAAATTTAATGCTGTTCGTAGGTAAGCGAATCTCTCGAGAACGGCTGCACCGATTTGGCTTTTTATTTTAATGTTCGTAATAGTCAGAATAAGGTTTTTAAGGAAAGGAAAATTGGAAAAGTTGTCAAAAAATTGGAAAATTCGGGAAAAAATAAAANCCATAATTCACAATTCGAACGATGCATATGCGTAATTTTTTAATTTTGCATATGCGTAATTTTCGTTATGTCGTCATGGTCATGGAAATGTTTTCAGGAAAAAAAATTCGGGACAATTACAAAGGAAAGTCGGAAAATTCGCACAAACACAATAATAAATTTTTGTGTGCACTCTCGAACATAACTGACGAAAGGAACGACATATTAGATTGATTTTTTTTCTCAGTTGAATTGTGATTCTGTTGTAAGGTCATCGCAATCGTTTCATGAAATGTATTAAGTTTCGTCGTTTTATCTCAAACAAATTTACAGATACAGATATGGTAAAAATACGGTGAGTTTTGAAGTGACAAACTGTTATACAGTAACATCAAAGTGCATCAATTGTCCATTTTCAGTTGAATTGTGATCACAGACCAACTTATTGAAATTTGGACAGGACAAAGTCTGTCAGGTCAGCTAGTCAGGAACGTTCTCAACAAAATGTTTGAAAAATCCATACTTATTTTTGAATCACTGTTAACTTCGAAACGTAAGAAATTGAATAAATGTCGTTGAGTCTTCACTTTAAATAAGACCATAGTTTCAATATATGGCCTTTTTATTTTTTGCACTCAAGAAGTCTTTAATATTGTCGCCGGTGATAATTTTACTCAAAATTTTAATCGGTTAATTGTTAATGTAAAATTGTATGATAATTATAATAAATTTAGTGTCAAAAAGCAGTTAAAAATGCGTATGACCAAGTAGAGGATAATAAACTAATTTACTAAGCAAGCAAGGGACCATCCCATCAATTCCAATCATCGGCCTTAAGGCAGAGGCGGATTTAACATTTAGCACACTCCTAAGATAGGAATAAAAGTAGTTGGGTGCGTGTTATAATTTTAACAGAATACCAACGAATTTGTATTTAATAAAAACTCAAAATAGTTATTTTACAAATACGAATTATTATAAACTATGGATTATTCGGAAGATATTGTTTCTAAATCGTAAGTATTAAAGAGCTTCGAGATTTAATATTTCAATAGACGCCATGCCGAGACAAGAGTCTACAGAGCATGTATAAAATATCCGCCTCTACCCGAAGGAAAACCAAAGTAAATCTCGGCCCAGTATGGGTTATGAACAAAATATTTCCAATTTTAGTACTACAAACCTTGAAAAAAAGTTAAAAAATAAGACTTTAAATGAAGTGAAAATAATGTTCTTTGAATTTGTTTGAAATTATACTTCATGTTGCTTCGATCCAATGCAATTAACATATAATAAACATAGTAATGAATGAACATTTTCTTTCATTTCTATTCAGTTCTGCATTGCAACGTTGAATCGTATCTGGACGGATCTTGCGAGCCCATATCGCGAAAGGCATTCCACAAAGCGATAGCTCCGGAATGTGTGTGACTCATGGAGAAGCAGAGAAAGCGGTTGGAGTTTGAATCCAACATTAGGAACAACTGCGATTCCTTCCGAGGAATTGTTTGCAGAGAAAACGTTTTAAGGGACTTGAGTCAATTATATGATGAATGTATGTTCTTAATTGCGTTGAATGTTTATCTTTTAGTATTGATGTGGAAATGTTTTGTTCAGAAGCCCAGAAAAAACGAAACTATTCTACTACAACTAACGTCCATTATATAAACAAATTAGATAAATAATTACACTTACGATATCTAACGGACGAATACTAAATATTTTGTGATTCAATGTTTCGACTTCATGTTGAAGTTGTTAATGTTGAATTTGTACGGCCTGACTGACTTCAACAGAGTCGAAACATTAAATTACAAAATATATAGTTCTAGAGTAATACCCGTTGCTGCTCGCATGATTTCCGTATTGTCTCCAGTTATTTGATTTCTCATAGGGGTGATATCATTCATCACAGCGACACCGAAAATCCTGAACTCGTCATACTGAGATGTCACACCTTTTATATGTCATACCCTTCCCTGAGGTGCAGGGGTTTATAGGGCTGATCATGGATTTAAGCAGCATCGGAAACGTCATTAATTATCTGAGCGACCCATAAACCTTTGATCTCCACACTTCTATTATATTTACATGTCTACCCATTCCCATCCCTTACCGAAGGGGTGCTACGAGTGTCTTATTTCCCATGGGGGGGCTGAATGTAGGCTTACACGATTACAGGATGTTAAAGCAACTCAGCAAAGATGAAAAATGTTAACTCTTCACTGATATCTATTCTATCATTTTCGTTAATTTGTAAATAGCATCCACTACCATTGAGATGCAAAGTGTGTATACGCGCTGATTTTGGGGTCTTCGAAAATGTCATTAATAATCTCATCGACCCGGAAAACTATGATCTCAACACTAATATAAGTCATTTTCGACAATTTTTACATTTCGTCCCTTACTGAGAATATTCCTTCATTAAGAGTGATCGTGGACATAAGTGGCATTGAGAGTGTGACTCTTCTCAACCGCGACCGCAAAAAGGATGTATTCAACACCGATATCAAACGTTTTTGATCATTTTAACCTGCCACATGGGTTCTAGGGGATTAATATCTACAATTTGGACTATTTGTGAACTTACGAAGCATTGAGGGCATCTTTATTCATCTCAACGGTACTGATAACTATGGTTTCAAAAATGCTACACGAATTTCCCAATATTTTTACACGTTACCCTCTTCCCACCCCCTCCCAAGGGATGTCTTACCCTCACAGAATTTCTCATAAGATAGTCAGTCATATGTTTGGTTGAAATTGCTCGAGGCAATCAAGAGTAATGGTGGGATACATACGATACAAACATTTTAATCCTCTTTTCTCCTTCTTAGGGATGGAGGTTCGTAAAATCCTTTCTTAGCGGACGTATTCACCTTCAAAGGAATTTACTTACAAAATTTCAATCGAGCGCTCTCAAAGCAGCAATTGGCACGCTCACGGAAGCATACCGTCGGGTCAGAGATGCCGTACCTTAAAACTCTTTTTAAATCTTAATTATTCGTCGAATTTTCACTATTAAAAGACGTTTTTTATCTTTGTTAAATGCACAAAACAAAGAAAAAAATTTAATTTTTCATATAGTTTTTTTTTCGATAATTTAGGTTAACCTTAGTGGATAGACTTATGCTGCCACGTACGTTTTTGTAGTACTCTTCGAGGCGAACAATATTGCCACTCATAGTTGTCATCTATCTCTAACCGTTTAGGCAGTGTAAGTGAATATGGCTGATTTCCTCCCCCCGATCTTCAACATAAATTTGTATCCTTCCTTTCACACATTAAAAAATAAAAGTTAGCTTATGTTCATCCTGGACATCTTAACTATTTCCTTGCTAAATTTCATCACGATCGGTTCTGTGGTTTAGTCGTGATTCAAAAGCAAACAGACAGACACGCTTTCGCATTACGCGTTTATATATTAGTATGGATTCGTCCGTTATGGTCATAATTATTTATGCGAAACTATATAAATTTTTAATTTATATATTACACGAAAGAAAAATTCGACACAGTTTATATTGAAGAATAATATATAAACATTTTGTAGCATAAAACAAATAATACATATATCAAATGTCTAAAATGAAATGAAAATTTTATTCTCATTATTCCGTACTGCGTAGACCCGACCAGGTTTCATGTTGTGCTATAAATTATGACATATCTGACCGTATCTACACATACAGTAATGAAGCATGCGAGAAATAATAAATAAATGTATTAGGATAATGATATGTGATGGCAATATTATTTGGATGGTAGTATTTACGTATGAAAGCTCATTCGGCAACTTTACTATCTTGTACATGAATCGTGTCCCAGCAATATAGACGCTCGCCCACTACGAGTTTCTTTGAGTAGCGATTTCATAAACATAGCAATCTCGGATCTCTTTTTATTTCATATTCTCATCTCATAACGTAGATTGTATCTGCTATGTTTCCTCCTGTCCGATCGAATTGAATATCATCAAAGAGAGTTCTGCTTTGGAGACCAAAATCCCTTCGGAAAACTTCAATCAGCAAATCTACGGCACGTACGTATGAGAGAGACCAATAACTACCTCAAAAACTAACATTGAGATTATTAAGGTCAAAGTATGTGGAAGTTATTTGAGAGGTTCTATCAGTTATTACTTTGCTACCCTCCTTTCTCTAAATAAAGCACTCTAATACTATTGAACGTACATTAGTGACTCGCAGAAGAATTCGTTTGCATAAAAAATGTTCAAGTTTAGTTGTAATGGTTCAAGCTGAAGGTCACATTCTTGCACTATTCTACTTCACAAAGAAATTCTTCAAACACGCAAAGTTTGGGGATTTATTTTTTGTTTTTGTTTTAGGGCTCGTCAACGCCAAGGTCATTAGAGCCCTTTTCAGAGATCTACCATAACCAGAGTGAATTCTTGCAACTTTGACCTATTCAGTTTTGCAAACCGCTTCGTCTCAACCAAGATTCCCGTGTTCTCTTTTTTCAGTCACTTCATGCAAATGCCGAAATGGTACCTCGCAAGACGTTCATTGTAGTTCACTTGATTACTTCCTTTCTTGAGGCCTCCTTAAAACATGTAATCGTCTTAAACATGGGCAGATGTACATGTATATTTGGTCATATATTTTTTGGAATAAATTGTTTGAAAGTGTTTGTTAATTCTTATATCAGATTTAGTATTGCCATAACTTATCTCTAAAAGAATTTTCTAAAAGGAAACTCTTTGCAAATATTACTTTTCTCCCATTATTCTAAACCAATTTCCAAAAATGATCATTAAAAAGATACATCATACGGACATATGCCTATTCTGGACATATATTTTAATTATGTATAATTTTATAATTATTTTTAGAAAAAAAATTGAATTTGCATCGCTGTAAGGTGATTAACGACCTTTAGATTGGGTTTATTCAAGTATGACCACGTGGCATACTCAGTCATGTAACTTAACCGAAAAAAATGCATGATACCTGCTTGACACGAATTGCTAATTTCTATGAATTTGAGTAATACCCAAATAAATATTAGTAGTCGCAACAGTAAATTTTCTTAAAAAATACTATTTAATAACATAACAAACTTAAGACACAAGGTAATATTCGTTCCGCACGCTCAATGCGGAGAACTCCCGTTTCTCTACCTATCATCCCATCACATCATTCACTCATCATCATTTAACTCATATGTCATTCATTCATCACCCGCCTGGGGTAGGTGCGTCAGGAAGGGTATCCGAGACCCTTGTAATTCCCCCGCCATATCGAAAAGAGGCATCATATCATCCTCATCTCCGACCCGTACAGACAAGGGAAAGGGAGTTAAGGTTCGCATACGCTCGAAGCGGAGAAAACAGAATAGCGTTACTAGAGTAAGTGAATTGAATTGGTGGCCGATGTTCTCAAATATTTAAGTTTAAAGAAATCCGAAAGTAGTGCCAACATAAACGCGAGGTACATTTATCATTACAATTATGGACGATGACGAAGTAAAAGCGTTGGCTACACTGTGTACAAACCCTGTATCAACATCAAGCCAGTTAGACTGGCTATGACTATTAATTAATAATTTACTGGCAGTTACAAACTTGCTATGGGCATATTGAGGACAATAAACTAATTTACTGATACTGCATTACAATAAAATATTAAACACAGTGCAAACCCAATATTTATTTCTTGGGTTCCATTTTCTCTGAGAAACATTGCACGACTTAGTTGTTTTTGTCGTATAGTAGTCGTTTTTTACCGAATGGATGTGTGTAATAATATCCTGTTACGGGGCCAAGGAGCAACGTTCACATTTCGTCTAGGTTTGCCAGAAAAATACGGAACTTGCCCCTATTGATAAGAGTGTCTTTCTCCACCTGGTTCCTCAGACGAACTCACATTAACCATTTTCTTTTAAAACGTGAAACAAATATAATTTAGATTAATTGTGTTAGGTACTACCATAAGCTATGAATCATGGTCAAAGTTAAGTGTACTTATATACGTCAAAGACAAAATATATCTCTATATGGAAACGGCGATGTCCTTTGTGACTAACCGACTTATTGACAGACACATTCATCAAGGCAGAGAGTAAAACTATTGGAGATGAAAACTTGGAATTACTGACTAAAAATGAATAATTCGAAATTCTAATTTTGTTCAGATGGTTTCGGAAAAATATGATTTTTAGAATATTTGCTACTTTTACAACTCACGAACTTCTTGATCTTGATTTTTGTATATCAACGTCCTTAACTATAATATCAAAAAGCTGGTGTTCCGATTTTTAGATATTAATTATTATTAATGGATACAAAGAGTAGCCGTTTTTTCAGGATTTTGTAGTTTGCATTAACGACATGACACAATAAATGGTTTATATTTACTCTGTCCATGGAACAAATTGAGGTATTATCTTAGTTTTTGTATCTAAAATATTTTTCTGGAAGTTGCGATGTTTCAGTTTTTAATGCTTTGAAAAGGTGTCAAAAAATTCAAAGCATTGTTCTGACTGTCTGACGCTTTTAAGAACGCAAAAATATAATTATTCATGATAGAAACTCAAAATTTCAACGAAAAAATTTCAATTTTATTGTGGGTGAGTTTTGAAGAATTGGATTTTTTTTCGAATTTTTCCTTGTAATGACGGGAAGTGTCGTTTAGAGTTATATTTAGTATCAGCTAAATAACGGGACGCGTTTTCTGAAAGCTCTTGCGTTTCACTAAATAAAGGGTTTCAAAATAGTAAAAGAAGCGTCATTCTGAGATCACGCGTGAATTCTGAGAAAGAATATCCCTTTTCTGTAGTCTTCGGATGACGCTGTAACGTGCAAACGTGTATACGCGGTCAAGAAATGTCGAAAGTTAATACTTCATAACACATTTGATGTTTGTGTTTTAAATTAAACGTGCGCTGACAATGCGCCTACATACTGTAAATACTACATTAAAAATTTAATAATGATTGTTTCAAAAGTTATAACCAAAATTATTTACAGCTTATACAATTAGCCTTTGTCCATGCCTTCTACTATTAGTTTCAAAATATTACTAATTTTTCATCCATACGGGGATAAGTCCTTTTGAACAGCACTACCAAAGTTAAGAATATTTGAGTAATTTATATCGATTTAAGAAATCGAATTTTGGACAATCGACTTTCATGATTCAACCAAACCAATAAAAACCTCTTTTTTTTAGTATTGTTAATTTCTGTGTTAAAATTTAAAAAAAGAGCGAAATGATGAGTTGGTTCACATTAATATTATTCTTGAAGCATAAAATATGACCATCGATAGGAACTGTCACCCTGCGAGTACATTGAAGTCAAGGTTTGGGATCCATAAAAAAATTGGCAATAAAAACATATTTTTTACAAATGGAGATGTTTTGCCTCCACGTGGCATACTATATGTCTTCTTGAAGATAAACTATTATGACTTATTAACACAAGAGAAAAGATCTGATGTTTGTAACCGCGAATCTTCTGAGTAAGGTTTAAATGCTCGCCACCCTTTCCTCAATTTGACTTTAGATAACAAGAAAATAAATAGAATCATGAAAAATAAATAGACTTCTCGAGTAGAAACTTGTCAATGAATAATCATGGATTACAAAAACGAATTCAGAGACCTACATTTTCTGAGCCAATTGTATACCAACTTTACAAGTAAGGTATGGTATACATCTGTCACATGAAAATAAGGATGTTGTAGGTTGGCAGAATGTCTTTTAGTCATCAATATTAAAGGAAAATTTTAGCAAGGTAACCCTCCAATTCGTTTAAGAGAGCATGTATAAACATATAACAACAAGCTTGTAACGTTTTTTTGTAAATATATACCCTTGATGGGGGAGGCGTAGGATTCACAACGTTGACATGCTAATTTTGCAATGAAATCATTTCTCATACGACAACAGAATCGAAAAAAATAAGACTAACAACATTTGTGAGTTGAGGATCATCCTCGTAAATACAGAAAACACGAATGATCTTAATATTTCTATGAATTTATCATTCTATTTCACGGCAACAATATTCGTGGTACCTTTTTCGACGATTTAATATATTGGAATAAAAATGTGTTCACCACGTAAGCCTTGACTGAAATGTGTATACTATTTGTTTTTATAAATTTAATAAACTTGTTTGTCCGGAGTAAACCGCGCCTCAGTAGGCACAACTACCAATGTTTTGGCCATCTTCCTGAGGCCTTCTTAAGGGCAATGTGAGAGTCGTACAGACCTAAGTCACTGTACTTAATAGAGTATAAGTTGGATGGCCAGGGTTCGATCACCGGAGGGATAGGGATTTTCCATCACACCTCAACATCCAAACCGACTCCCATGCCCATTCAACCTGCTGTAAAATGAGTACCGAGTCTATCTTGGGGTCAAACCGACCGGAGCGAGATTCTGACTACATCTCCTCCTCTTAGTGCTGAGGCGTAGTAATTACGGAGCTCTACCCTCCGCAAACCCCTTGGGCACTTTCGGGGCTAGTAGTTCTAATATTACGAATAATTGTTTATTGAGGAATATTTCTAGATATTTCTAGAAAATTGCTTTCAAATCTCGATGCCAGTTTAAATTATTTTGAAGGATAAAAATTAGTATCGATTGTACGCATAGAAGTACAATGAGAAAGGTAAACCAGAAGGGAAGGAAATGAGAGAGACGATACAGGAGAGTATAAAACTTGGAAACACGACTACCACGTGGAAAGAACGATGTGAGACGAGAAAAAGTTTACTCGATCGTTCTACAACGCATCTAAGATTGGATACTTCAGCTTTTCGAGAGGGACAGCCTATATTCATGTAGTACACATATTCACTCTTATATAAAGGACCCTAACTCTATGTATATTCCAGCATTGAATTTCGATATAAAANAGTACATATATTCACTCTTATATAAAGGACCCTAACTCTATGTATATTCCAGCATTGAATTTCGATATAAAACGGCATATGGGTTTTTCTTTTCTCCTTCAATCTTTCCTTGCCTCCCAACATTTAATAACTTTCTCTTGAACACCGAAAGATGTTTCTAACATGAGATATGAATTATTAACTTTTTTCCCTGAGCTACAGCTTTACTTTTGAATGAATCTCCATCTTTCATTCATATGAGTGGTAACAAACAGCCGCAAAATATGCGGAGAAAATTTTTAGTATTGCCAATTATGTTAATCAGAAAATAATACAATATGTAAATAAACAAAATTAAAATAAGCAAAAAATTAACTCCTGTATGTAATAAATAGTTTTCTTTGCATAAAAGCAGTGATATCTGGATATAATCATGAAGAGACTACAATAATTAAGCTGAGCAATCATAAAAAATAATTACGTTAGGCTAAAAATAATTTCAGTAGTTTTAAAAACACAGTAAGACTTTTTGTGTAGTGCAGCCTTTATTTTGACATTAAAAGAATATATTTTTACAACAAAACCTGTAAAATTAGCTATTAAACGTTTTAAAACAGGTGAAGGAATGGCTTTCAGACTAATTATAGAAAGAGTTGACTGTCAGCGATTGAGATTAATTGGAAAATCACGAGACGGGAGATATAATGGTTCCCACAACAGAAACTTACAGGTTACGAATTAGGAGAGGTCGATGAATTGAAAATTATTTCACTCCACTTTAAGAACAAGACAAAAGTTATTAATAATGTCAATAAATTTGGGACATTTCCACTATAGTATTCACGAAAAATATAAGCTAATTAAATGCTCGCATTTTTTTTACTACAGTAGCAAAAAAAATGTAAGAAAAAGGTTTTTAGTGTCCCGAGCAAATCAATTGAATTATATAGACCTTTGAGTCTGATAAAGAAGTATAATTATGTATAACGAATATTTTTTCTGTAAACCGTTTTGAGCAAATTAACTAAAAATTATATTCATGAAAAGGATATTTGAAATGAAAATTCCTCACAAGTTTATTCATCTTGGTAATTGTATAAGACGTATTTGCTCATCTTCAGTTCTTGCTATTTTAAAATATTAAAATACGAATTACAATCAAGAAAGACCTGAATAACTAGTTTTAATATAAACCAATAATCTGTACTTTCAGTCATGATATTCATGCACTTTTTCATTTTACTATCATAAATATCCAAAACTTTTATACCGTTGAATATTTATTCAACTGAACATAAATCTAATAAAAGTATTTTATAGCTTTATATTTATTTATTGCTGCATGCAAATAATGTAATACACTTATCGGCGATTATGTTATCGTATTTGGTGTTTGAATTAAAAATGAATCCTTCGAATGGCGTATCTTTGAAGCCTTCGAAGGGTTACAACGTGATTTAAAAAATGAAAATATGGATACACACGAGAGAATAATTTTTGAAAAATTTCCCGAATCTTGGCGCCTTAATTTATCGTAGTTCCTGATCAACGCTTTAGCAGTATCAATTACATTGTATTGTATGTTACAGAAAAATTATAAGATATATGAAGTTGCATAAAAGTAATAGCACTGGGCGAATTTTCTTAACTGGGTTACACGAGGTAAAAAAACCGATAATGAACCAAAATCGTCTCGAATCGATAGCACTTCATCATCCTTCGTAATCATTTTCCGAACCGTTAACTCACAAGAGAGCCGTGGACCTGAAGCTCCGTTCACCCTTTCCGCCTCCCTGCGTTTCCCGTCTTAATCTGGCGTTGTTTGTTTCCATAGCAACGAGCGGTCGAACTAACGAACGAGTGAACGACGACCAAACGAATCCCCGCCGTCACAGAAAGAAAAAAAAACCCAGCGGTTCCTTTCCGAAAGAACCTGCGGGGTGGCTGTGGCGGTATCGGTAAGAGACGAATAGAGGGTGGGAACACACGTGTAGACCTGCCAGAAGCGAGGACGCCTTGTTAGAAGGAATCTCCCCTTTTCTCTCCCAATTTCGAGGAACCACCCTTGCGCCGTGCCTCCGGACCACGTTGCTTGCATCCCCTATCTGTGAGACCGTCGTCGCCATCCCCTAACCGTCCACTCCGTTATATCCAGGTCGGGTTGCGACGCCGCAACCTCGGGTCGGAAGATGATTCGATGTTGGGGAGAGAAACATCGCGGAAACGTGGAAACTCTGGGTTTCAGCTAATGAGATGGAGGATTGTGGGTGCGAATGGAAATAATTGGGGAAGTGGAATTTGTTCTCAGTGGACAAGAGTGGAAAGGAAAAAGAGTAAAGACATAGAATGTATAATGAATTGTAGAAGAAATGGCAAAAGAGAGAAATACACACACACACACAAATACGCGAGATAAGTTAAAGACAGAGACATTCTTATGCAATTGAATTATCGTTTAATATAGCTTAGGAACAACACCATAAATTACTATTTTGTAACACCTGCAACGACACCTCTTCTCCCCCAAAATAATTACTAACGTTAGTACTGTCACCCCCCCCCCCCCCCCCCCNTTAATATATGTTTTTGTTCGTTTTCGGAAAATATGAGGACAAGTTTTTATACACAGACTTAATTGTTTATTCCTCATTGCTCTGAGAGCATCGATTGGACTAATAAACTTCAAAAGTATAAAACATCCCATAAAACATACAGCTAATACACCATAGTGTTACGTAACATCAAGGCCAACTCCCCTCCCCTCGGTAAAGCACTGTAGTCACATCACGAAACCCGCTCCCCGTATGGTGCGGGGCGTAATTTATAGATGGCTTATGATACACTTCGATATTCCTAAGTGATGAGCTTAAAGACAACTCGAGTGCTAAATGTTACACATAATGTACAAAGGAATGTTGTAGCATGCCCCTAATGCAATAAATTCTCATTTGAAACTTCCAAGAATACTTATCGAAAATAAATTTAGATTCATATTGAAAAGAATGAAGGTTCAATATTAAATTTATTAGCTTACCTTTTGTTTCTTCAAAGTCAGAGCATCTTCACATTTCAATCTTCTTTAGTTTCATCTGCACCAACAGTTGTCTGAAATATTTTTGCTAATTTAATTAAGGCAGACCAACTATGTAAGAAAATTTCTGAGAACCATTCAATATTTATCTGAATATTAAAATATTATATTAGTTTCATTCCTATTTATTATGTTTAATATGTAACGATGTTTTTAAAATAACATATATTCACTTATACAAGAGAGAACTAATTTAGTCCATAAGATTGAGAAACTATTTAATATTTTAAAACTGTTCTAGATTTATTTTTACTAACATTTAAATTAATAATAAAAATATTAATTTAATATCACCTAACATAGAATTCAGTATTTGGGTGGAAAAGTATGGAGTGGAAAAAGGAGAAATGAAAAAAAAACTTATTTTTTAAGGAATTTATTATAATCAAGAGCTAAGCAACTACAAAGTGATAATGAACACTACTCTACCAGAAAAATATTCAAAGATTTAACATTGTGATTGAACATAGGAAGAAAGAACCAAAATATCTTTTATCTAGTCTCACAACATTCATTGTCCTAATAGAATTATCCATTTAACATAGCAATAGGTCAGTGGAAGGAAACTATCAATGAGAGAACATTCCTTGTGATTCAGTCCTTTGATCTATCAGAAACAATCAAAAGGATTCTGGACTTGGCAGTGAAGAAGATTCGATTGAATTTCTTCTCCTCCATTACGAAACATTTCTTCTCATTCTCAACATCAAGCAAGTTCTCCGATATGTCATACAATGGATGATAAAATGAGTATTTTACATCAGCAATTGGAGAGAAAACGCAAGCATGATACAAGAACTGAGCAGCTTTCTCACGAGGGCCCAGGTACTGAAGACCCATGTATACAAATCCATCTCGAGCCCTGCACCAATACCAGAAAAGATTCTGCCCAGTTTGGAACACTTTACAACCATAAACATGACTAGAGCTATTATCATTCAAAGGATTCATCAGAATATCTCGTTTCTTCGAGAACTTCTTAAACAGGCGAGGATTCTCACAAAAAGTGCACTCGAAAACTCCGAGAGAGCACTCCTTGTTGAAATTGCGCACGCCTTCCAAACCAGAAGCAGATCCGCCGGGATTGTAGATATGGGCCAACATGGTGGGAAAATCAAGAATACACATGTTGAGGACGACTGGAGCACATAACTTGTAGCCGCAGGTCTCACACTTCTCCTCCAAGTACTCCAGTTCATCGTTCCTTTCCTTCTTCATCTCCGGGTTGCAGCCGAAGCAAACGGAGGGCGAAGTGAGAGGAAACATGATGGGCTTGCTGACCTTCTGAAACACGAAACAGAACAACACAAAATGTTACTGATGAACACGTAAGGAACACGTTTCCGTCCGTTTCGTTTCGAGCACTCGAAGAAACTCATGGCTACGTCCTTCCGTGAAACGTTCGAGAATCTCGGAAACTTCAATGCATTTACAATGTCCTCATGTTTCAATTCATCTTTAAACTCTTAAATCCCGTAATGATAGTATGGATTGACTGAAATTCACTGACATCGACTTTGAGCACGTCACCACGCGAAAAGAAACGAACGGAGAAACAATGCGGAAATAAAGTAATAGTAACTAGTTTTAAACAATTCTATCACAATTAACGTCACTTATATAATCAAATTAAATAAATAAAACAAGACATGCGACCTTTAATGGGTGAACATATAATTTTGTTCATAAAAGGTCGTAAGACTGGCAATATTTATTTAGTTTTAAGAAAATCTATGCTATTTACGTAAAACATTTTCACACGCGAATAAACGAAACAAGTGTCACAAATGATCTATGTGAATTAAGTACTTACCAAAGGACGAGGCTTAGAGGACCTGGAGAATGCGCATCCCATGGTTGAAACTTCGAAGGTACTCGTACAACTTCTTAGCGACCTCAGCAACGTCTCGATCCACACAGCAACTAACGGTTTCGCACCCGAACGACCGCCCTTATATACACTTGCGACTACTCGTGACGTCACTTGATGAGCAGTATGACCAACGTTGCAATTAATCGGTTTTAGTTCACTGGTATTTCTATTACCATATTAGTGCTCTTTAAAAATTAACGAGAAATATAAAGTAACCATGAAAATATAAAGATTTATAAATGTTTTCTCATAGAGTTGATCATTTATTTTCATATAATATTGAAGAGGAAATTATGAAAGCACCCGAGTAGACAGGTAGCACTCGTATCTCCTTGGATCCAAAGAATAAAGAAATATGACGAGTATCCATGGAGTAAACAATTCCAGAGAGAAAACATAATCGAGAATACAATCTAGAAATGTATCACAAGATTAATTTTGAATAAGCAAACTAAAAGTTTGGTGTCAAATTTGATTGCTGTGTCAATATTAAAATCAAATTTTAAAAATATTCTTAAACTTGAAAAAATACTTTCGTAAAAATGACATATTTACAATTCATTACAGCTACTTACCGATTCATTTATGATTCCATTGCATGTTTTATTGTTTCACTAAATAATTCAACATGAGAAAGGAATAAAGCAACTTGTGATAAAAAGGAAGACTGAAGCCAGGACACAAATATTTTATTCATATTATAATGTTTATTAGTAATATATTGTTTCACAAATACAATAGGAAAAATATTCATTATACATTTAAAAAAAACAAAGGTTTAATTACACTTTGAAATTATGTTTCACATATGAATGCTGCCCCCAGAAAAATACAATCGTTCTCATTTTCTCCCTGTCTTTTGACAAAATTAGTATCTCTTGGTTATGGAAATTGCTATGAAAAATGTACACACCCTGTTCACAAAAAAGTGATGCATCATGTCTCTAGCTATAACAAAACACTCACCTGAACTTTCTATATCAGTTTCCTTTTCAAGCATAGTATGAGCAATATGACTGAAAGTCAAACGTGTTTCTGAATTTCGAGACATTAAACTCAAGTTGTAACGATACATTTTAGCATTGGCTGGCTTGCCCAAGTACATAAGTCCCACATATGCTTTGAGCTCTGTAATCTTGCACCAGAACCAGAAAAATTCTCCTCTTTTAAAAATGAGCTGACCATTGTATCCACGAATTTGCTTACGGGAAATTAATCCTCCCCTTAATGCATTCATTTCATGTTCTTCTCTGTAGTGCCTTTTCATTCCCATAATGGAGAATCGTTGTTTGCATATCTTGCACAACAAAAGCTGATAGGGGCAAATTTTCTCGTGGCTGGGCATCCTGTAAAAGACCAAATATTTATTACTTTTCTCATATATTGAAATGCATTATCTATAACGTTATTATGTCCTGACACTACATACAAAGGCGGCATTAAATTATGTATATTAAAGTAATAAATTCCACTGTGAGAATTCACTGGATTTTCTACCATTGGAAAATTAATCCAATACAAATATTGCACATAATCCATACTAATAGTGTAATTATTTATCTGCAATATACATTTTCTCTGACCTTCAAAATTAATCTTAATATGTATATTTTAATTTTACTTCACTGAACAGATTTTTGTTCACATTTCTAGATGATTGATTAGCATCCAACAAGTAATACAATTCAAGCTAATGCAAAGGAACATAAGAAAGTAGTACTAATATATAATAAGCTTCAATGGTAAATAACAAAACATTGAATATATTCAGGTACCACATTATTAAATTCAGACTTGAAAATAAAGCTTCACTCTAATACACCTCACACCTTATACTTTTGTACAGGTTCATTCTAAATAGCTGTCCAAAGTGACTTATATTTAATACTATTTTTCTTGAGGATTGTTTAGAGGAAATGAAATTAAAAAATGCTATTAACTTGCCAACGTTTCAAATGTAATTACATCTTCATCAGAACTAATTGAAAACCGTGTAAACTGCTGCAATTATCTCTTTCTAATACACAGGACTCCTCATCCCACAATACAACATGAACTGTCACATTTGATGCACATATATCAAGAGGTCCTTTTGAAATCCTCAAGAAATAATAGTAATAACAGAGATGGTCAAAACATGTATTCAATTATGAATAGGATCAGTAACAACGTAAATTAAAATGCAGATTAAAGCTATCTTTAACTGCTTAGTACCTGCATGGTGGTAGTTTAACGAAACACCCACGAAGACGATTGGTGCACGTAACATCCTCGAGACAGAACCGTTTCGACGGTGGCAGCGGGAGAAGATGTCCGCCGCAGTAGAAACATAAGCCAAAATCCGGGGAAGCTTCTGCGATGTCAGCAGCCATCTGCTTCGGAATGTTGTTCAGATTGTTTTGATCTTTGCAAGAAGCACACGAAACACGCATCGCCAGAACGCGTGAATCCTTGGAAACAGAAACCAGAGTGAGGAACACAACATTGCATGAACGCGAACTTAATTTAAACCAGGGCTTTTTCAAAGGACTGTCTCTTACTGCTCAAGTATTCTAGTACCTCTCCTCTACTTCAAGTTTCACAAGTAGTTTTCATAATAACAATATTCTCATTTAACTTTTTGTGCAAATAAAAGAAAATTCTCCTTACAACGCAGAGTTTCCTACGGCACAGATGGCCGCCCGTTCTGCACACTGCTCGTTAAAAAAGGTCCTGATTTAAACTACATTAATTGAACATATGTTTAAATAATAATTATTCGTGTACTCACCTTACGAAACTTTGAAGCCATGATCCAGCTGTTCAAATGGATGAAGCAAGAAGGAGTTGGAGTGTAGTTAGACGCACAGTCTTGAGGGAACAGTGCTGTAGCGACTGAGTCAAAGTACCACACGCCACTGAATGCTTTCAAAGCGCATTCGTCGTACCAGTATGACCAACCATACATCTTTAAAAATTCGTACATAAATCAATTAAGATTATTATTTTTTAATCAATTAAGTATCAAACGAAAATGAATCGCTATACTATTTGAACATACATCACTTTCTGCATTAAATTACTACTTGTTAAAAAAATTTAATTTGATTAAATTAAATCAAACTCTTATTTGTGAACGAATCAATAAATTTGAAGAGTAATGATTCAGAATCGAATGGATAAAAATTGATCAAAGAATCTATAATTCGATGTTTTATAATAATGTTTGAAAAGCGTTATATAAAATGTTATTCGGAGGGTGAATTCATTAAAATTGATTAATATTTTGCTTACAATTCTTGGGGACATGACAATTTCATTTTATCTCACATCACGACAACATAATATTATTTCTGTTTCTCGCTCTATAATGTCATCTTAAGTTGAAATGACCCTTCTCAAACATCATATTGATATCTGACTAATTGCAAAATAGATTTTTACTTAGTTTGATTAGTAGAGACGCGTATAATCAGAATCACGAGTTAAAATTTTAAGTATCGTAAATTCTCGACCACACATTTCACGATTTCACTTCGTGTATCAAATGTTGCACAGCTTTTTTCCAATCATGCAAACATTCGTGTTTCGATAATATGTGATTTGAGTTTCTGTATTACATGTATTAATAACATGTTACCTCTAGTGCAACCGGAATATCTGAACCGAATTATTTTCTCTTGTAGTTCATAGATTCTTTGAAATTTTGACAAATGAAGAATATGAATTGTTCTTTTTTTTTCAGCTTGATCCTCTTCAAATCTTTATGAGAATGTATAAGAATATTTATATAGTAAATAACAAAATATCACTACAATAATTTATTTTTATAAGATAATGCCCCACACATTTTTGATATCCCCCCCCCCCCCATAAAAAAATATGAAAAATATTTAATTTGAAGCCAACACCTGAAGTAGTTCCTGCGAACTGACTACACCTCACACTCTGAAAGAAGTTTTAACAGGTTCTCTTGGCTCTTGCATAGGGGCAGCGGTCTATTGTGTGTGTGTACATATTTTATATACATGCGAAATACCACTTACTCGCTCGCTGACTAAACACGAAATCTCAGATAAAGCCTACAAACTTGAAATGGGGGTTGGAATATTTTATGCATGTATCCCACCATAACTCTAGAATACCAAGAGATTTGAACCAAACTTGATACACAAATGACTGACTATATGACAACAAGCATTATGGGGGTAAGTCATCCCTTGCACTCCTAGGAAAAGGGAGAGAAAGGAATGACATAAAAAAATAATGGAAAAATCCGATATTTGATTCGAAACCATAATTTTCGATGCCATTGAGATGGATAAGCACGTCCCCAGTGCTTTGTAAGTTAACAATTAGCCCACATTGGAGACAGTATACCCCTAGCATCCCTGGGGTAGAGGTGCGAATGAATGACAGGTAAACAATATAAAAACGACCGATATTGGTGTCGAATAAATCATTTATGGGACTGCAAAAGTGATGTGACACCCTCTATGCCACATAAGTTCGCGATCACGCCGTATAAAGAAGGAACACCCTTTGCGTTCGGGGGGAGAAGGAGTGAAATGTAAAAATAATCGAAAGTGACCGATATTAGTGTTGAGATTGTAGTTTTCGGGGGTCACTGACATTAATAGTGACATTCTCGAAGACACCAAAGTTCTCAGTAAGCCTGTATAAACTCCAGTACCCCTAGGGAAGGGGATGCTATGAAAAAATATTTCGGCGTCGCTGATTTGATAGTGAAATCTCGGTATCGTGTTAAGTCTGAACTCATCCCTCATGAAACAAACCCTCCACTAGCACCCGTTGGTGAGGAGTGGGGGTGGAAAATGGAGTTATGGATACAAATAATTGTAAACTAATATTGAAATTAAAATGCAACAAATACATAGTTTTAGAGATGATAAGATATTTAAAGTATCAGTGCCGTTATGTTCAAGTTGATATCGCATAGAGCACGGTATCCTTAAGAGCAGGGAGTGGGAAAGGCGAAAGGAAAAAATAACGTAAAAAGACCGATATTAGGGACGAGTCCATGGGTATTGTGTATTCTGAGATGAATAATGGTATTTACAATGACATTATGTTCCCTTCAGACCACATGAGGTCCACGACGCCCCTAGAGATTGGGGTTGGGAAGAGCGTGACACTAAAAATTCCCAAATGTCCGCTAAGAGAAATGTTTTACAAAAATTCACCCCTGAGGATGTGAAATTAGTGTTTTCTAAAAAAATTCTTTTCAATTACTGCAATGAAAATAAAGAATTGAGGGTACACACAAATACTATCAAACCTCCATGATTAATGGATAACATTCTCAGTGGATACCAATGACGATACAAAAAAAAAATAATTGAGACATATTATAAAATTCACGCGACCGAAGCTGCGGATTTGTAAATCAGCATCGTTGCTTTCGTGCTGTACCTCATTTCATCATGACGTTTTGGAGAAAAAAGAATCTGCTTATTGAGAATTTTAACATGAACCTACTTAATTATCAATATTTTTATAATTAGACATGTGATATCTCACAACATTTGATACTGGCATACCAACATTTGATATAGGTAATAGTACAACCTTATGGATTATAATGAACCTGAAGATAGAGCTAAACCTCAACCTCGAAACGTTGTTATTCTCAATTACAATGAAAGTGTGATTTTACCCATCATGTGATCTTGATAATAAATAAATCAAGATATTCTGTAAAACATGTAGCTTCTTATCTAAAGTGTGTGCTGAAATTTTCAATCTGCCTCTGCATTAAGGCCCTTGACCGGAATTGACGAAATTGTCTTTTCTATACTTCCGGAGAGTAAATTAGTTTGTAATAATAATAATAATAATATTATTATTATTATATTAATAAAATGTCTTGATTTCGTTGTGAGACCCAAACCAGAGAGTTTTTTCTACCGTCTGCCCACACAAGAAGAGAAAAAAAATACAATTTATACAGAAAAAAAAGGATGAGTAACATTTTCATATAAATATATTTACATTAACTTTTCTTTCCCACGTGGTCATACGCAGTTTGTAACTGTTTTTGACAGTAAATTTATTTATATTTAAAAGAGTAACATTTGATCAATTAGTTTGATTCGTTCTCTGATCCAGTATTCAGAGCTTATAGCACGACCAATATCTGCGTTCATGGTAAGTAACCACACGGATCGCTCCACGCGCGGCTATTGTGGCCGAAAGCGAGATCCTCGTAGGAGTGTGGGCGTCCCACTTCGACGCCCGACGGCGCCATTACTCAAGCGACGTAGCCGCGAGGCGACAGCATCGGAATAGATGGCGTTCAGGTCGCGCGGATTCTGGTCCTCAACCAGAGGATTTGCGGAGGTAATGGAACGCATATGTGGACGGGGGTTGCTGAAGAGAAACGGGGTTACCGTCGTCGCATATCGGGTAATCTTCTCGGTAATGTATGTTGATTTACAGTACGCGCCATAAAATGGGATTGGATGAATACCATAAAACGAGTTATGACAAATTCAAAGATTTTAGTATTCTGAAGAAAATCGTTCCGATATTATAAAAGTAACCATAGAACACCGTATAACAAATATAACGATTTTTAGATCGTTTGAAAATAATTAAATGCGTGAGGCACAAAGAAACTTAAAAATAACACGGCTCTTGGTTTTTCCTCATATTTCTTGTTTTGTTTGGGTTACGTATGTTCCTCATTTATTCTTCTTTATTTATTTTGTCATTAGACATTTTCCATGTTATTTAACGACAACTTTCTTCCTTCTCTCTTACGTTTTTTATATACTAACTTTTGAATTATATTCTAATATGCGCCTTTTTACGAATAATTGTAGGTGTGCATTATTTCCTTTCGTTGTCTTATTTTGCCATAAAATGGTTTCATCTCAGTTTCAATAAGATCAACAATTTACCGAGATCAACAGTTTGTTGATTACAATGTAACATAAATCACACCGCAGTACACAAAATAATATCACGCTCTAGTACTGGGAGTAAATAATAATAAAGAAAGATAAAAAAATGAAACAAGTACTAATATGTTATCGAATCTTCTAACGGTACATGTAGAAATTTAACTTGGAAGAGCAACATGGCATTGCGGATAGGACAATACAAAAATACTACATTTCTTGTAGGGGTGTGACGTATTTGCTCATGAAGGGAGGGAATTTTTGAAGTACATAAAGACAGACATGATGGACACACGGAACATGCATACACTAATATATACAAATGATGTGAAATTTACTATCTTAAAACATTAAGTCACAAAGAAAAAATAAAATACAAAAGATTGCGTCTAAGTAAAATTGTGTTATTCTAGTATCGCAAGAATGACTTCTTAGGTAAGAATTTGTTACTACTAATAGAATGGATTATTGATGATAAAATCAAAGGGTAGCATATGTACGTCAGTGGTAAAGACGTAGCTGCAGAAATAAATGGTGGAATGTGGCAGAAGATAAAAATTGATGTCCAAAAGAACACGACCTTAGATGTCTAAGACGTAGAAGGAAATGTGGAGAAAGGAAAGTGTGTGTCGGGAAGAGAGAAGCCAACACAAAGCCAGTAGCGTCGCAGAGCATAATGAAAAAGTCACATATTATATCACTGAGATGACAAGAGAAGATTAAATTTTCTGCTACTGAAATTCGTTTTTCCCTTGACATGTCTCGTCCCAGTTCCATTGAAATCCTTACTACTCTAGTAACTCATTGTTTTTCAAATTCGATTCAGTCACTCCGCGTCCATAGCTTCATTTCGTATGTGAATTCCCCCCCCCCCCATTTATTGAGTATTTCTACCTCATCATAAGTAAGTCAAAGACAAAATATTTGATAAAAACAAAACCAGAAAATTACGAAAAGAAGCAACAAGTTCTATTTCTTTTAAAACCCAATCAATAGTAAAATAAATACATTTTTATTCTCTTTTTTGGGAGTAATAGTTTCATAAGTGGAGGTGCAGAGAAATGTACTGACACATTATGATAATCGAAATATTATAATAATAATAAATTTATTGTCAAAAAAGCAGTACAAACTGCGTATGACCACGTGGAGGACAATAAACTAATTTACTCTCCGGAAGCAAGCGAGGGACCATCCCATCAATTCCTATCAAGGGCCCTAAGGCAGAGGCGGATTCAAAAATTTCAGCAAAACTTCCTAGATAAGATGAAAAGTTAGCTGCGAGTTATAATACCAATACAACGTCAATATGTTTGTAATTTAACGCAAAAAATTTACATGTACAAATTATTATCGAACTATTGATTATTCTGAGTATAGTGTTTAAAAATCATAAGAGTATAATTCAAAATCGCGCATATTTTACAAGACCGAGTGGAGAACCGGATTATGTTTTTCTCATTCGAGTGCATGTTTTCCCATCTCTATTAGTAGTACCAGGATGTTACGTATGAAATACTCTGAAAATATGTAGGTAAAAAGTAATAAATGCTTAAAAAGTAATTTAATTTAAAAGGAGACACTATTCATAAAGTAATTGAGGCATTATATATTTTAGAAATAATTAAAAGTATCCGTGAAAAGTACTGAAGACTGAGTTCCAAAAGCAAAGGAAGTGAGCTCAAGTCTGAGAAAAATCATGTAAATGAAGTATCGTACGTTACAGCATTAAGGGGCGTATCTACAAGTTCTTATTATTTCATCTGAGATCTTTTCCTTTCCGTGATAACATCATTGAAATATTACATCAAGAAAAGACGCTACTTGATTCATTCATTTTAAAATTATGCAACTTGATTTCTTGAATCCTGACAGATGAAATCACAGACTCGCTTGTTAAGTAATAAACAATATTTATAGGCAATTGTACGTGAGTTACACAATACTCCATTGTATAATATGTAATTTTTTCGTAACTGTTCCGATGTCCTGTTTACATTGTTAATGCTAAATAAACCGAGCGAAACTTACTTACAACTGGAAGACGTGTGGGAAAGTAGTATCTGCTACATAAATGGTTCTGTATGGTAGATAAAATAATCTTGCTACACAAATGTAAATATATTTTCGTACAGCGTATACGTTGATCTAGTCAAACGTACTGAGGGATGTTGCCCCTAGTCGCCGGATGAATCATTTCGAGAACCATAGCTTAAATCACAATCGGTACGGTATAAGACAGTTCTCAAAGCATTTAGGGGTCGTCCATAATTATATAATGCAAAATGGTCATTTATAACACTCCCCTCCCTCCACAACGCTTCTGTAACAATCTCTCTTTACCCCTCCCAATAATTAGACGACGATACCGTACCTCTCACTTCCTGTGAAAAAAATTTTTTTTGTTGCTTTTTGGAAAATAAGAAGATACATTTTGATAAAGAGTTTGCTCCTCACAGCTCTTTGCTCTCACTGCGCTGTCAAGTGTAATAAAATGCATAGACAAACTAGATTTAAAAAGTTCTCTATAAAATTTACCCTATAAAACTCAGCGTTACGTGACACCTAGCCTAACTCTCTCGTATCCTTCCGTAACGCACCCAGTGTAACAATATCACAAATCTCCTTCCACCCCTCCCAACCAGGATGCGTTACGTGCTTTATGCATCGCCTTTAACGATACGCAGAGCACTTCTGCGGTTCACAGACACTTAGCTCGTACGATTTGATCTCCATGACCCCTGACCATATGAAGGCAGCTGACGTTAGACGGGGAAAAAGGGTAATAACTCGCAGTCGGGAATGTGTAATGATGAAATTTTATGCAGTAAGCAACAGTGCAATTAGAAGCGAGAGTGATATACCACATGTATTAAAAGATTCTATCTTTGCTCTATTTAATTTATTTTATAAGATATAGCAGAAACTTTTTTATTATATTGTCTTAATTTTTTGTGCACCGTGAAGTAATGGTAGCTTTCTAATTTTATGTTATTACATCGTCCTTTTCCGAATAAAGTGGCTTCGTTAGAAATTAACTTTAGTAAATGGGTTGGTGGATATAAAAGACTTATAGAAGCAATACCCAGACGGCAAGAGTAGCGAGGTGTAGACTATATTACAAAATCCAGGATAAATTATAACACTGTATAGTTTTAAGTATTTTCAAAAGCTTATTGCGCGACAGGTTGAAATTGCTTCCTGAGTTACAGTTATTGGATCATTCAACCCTGACGTCATGAGGAAGGATAGCTGTTCTTTAGTAGGAGCTCCAATAAAGAATATCTCAGAAAATATTAAATTTCTTAGAGTGAAAACACGATATACAAGCGTTAATAAAAGGGATACAATTTTTAAAAATGAGAAGAAAATATCTTAAAGCAATGAAACAACTCTGTTAGCATTTAATACATTTAACCCAATAAACCAATGTACAGGACACCACCTAGAGAAACAATTATCTCATTATGTATAATCCAACTAGAATTACAACAATTTCTATATACTTTATCGGATCATACCACTAGAATTAGAATAATTTTTATACTGATCCATCAATATCTATAGACTTTATAAATCGAAATTCTTGACCACATGTATCCACAAGTATATGATATCTTGAGTTTAGGTCACAATACATAAATGTGGAGGAGGCTCAACTATGTTACAGAGACTCCTGAAGATCACTTCATAAAAGTAGAAACTTTGGCAATCTAAGAAGGATGTATTTATTGTGACCTAAACTTAAAGTATAATTTACTTATAGATTTTATGTGACCGACGAATTTCATGCAAACTTGGTTGGTACGATTAAATGTAGAAGACTCCAATAGTTGGGACACAATATTAGCGAGAATGGGAAACATCAGTGTACATATGACGAATGAAATGAAAATATGGATAACTAGCTGAGTACCCGCGTATTTGCTCACGTGAATTTTGTAATATGTCTGCAACTTTCTTTTTTTTAACGTCATTCCAGTGAAAACTTTATCCATTAATGTTCGTGGTTTGATAGCATTGGTGTGTATCCTCAACCACAACCCAAAAACTATGGATCCAATGCAATTATCATTTTTTTATTCTTCAAAATTAATTTTCAATTATTTTTACACATAAACCCATTTCCACACACACACCTAAGGGGTGATAGTGGTGTCATTCTTCCATATGGGCTGAATCTAGGCGTTGACGAAATCGGGATTTCACTATGAACTCGGCGATGCCCAAAACTGGACTCATCACAGATATCTATCATGTTCAATAAATTTCATGGCTTTCCCTTCCCTATGGATGCTAGGGTTTATACGGGTTGATTGTGAACTTTGGCGTCTATGGGAATATCACTAGTGATTTCAGCGACCCCGAAAACTGTATGGTCTCAACTCAAAATTTGTATTTCACATATCTTATTTTTGTACATATCATCCCCTTCTCATCCCTTTCCCTAAGGGAGTATATTCCCTCACAGGGGGTGATCGTAATGTAAAAATATAAATACGACCCTCAACATTTTCATCTTCTATTTAAAATGTAAATGTTTTAAAATGGTTAGACGGAAGAGCAGACCTTAAGGTCTGAGTCTCGCCAAAATAAAGGCACTTTTCTTCTTCTTATTATTATTATTATCGTGGACTCAAGCAACATTAACTATGTGACTCTCTTCCATTGCGTCTTAAAAAACCATATATATTATACCAATATCGGCTGTTTTAATATATTTACCTGTCACCCGGTCCCACCCCATCCTCAGGGATGCTATGGGCATATTTTCTCCAATGAGGACATACTGTATACTATCAATGTATCGGGGATGTTCTTATCCAATTTAACAGCACCCTAAAGTATGGTTTAGGATCTAATATCTGAATTTTTCCATTTCCATTATTTTTACATGTCACCCACCCTATTACTAACCCCTCCCTATTGGTGACATGGATATCTTACCTTAACAGTGCTTGTTTTCACAGTTAGTTATCGTATTTCAGGTTTGCTTGAATTTTCTCCTCGCACTACAGAGTTATGGTGAGATAATACATAAAACATTCCAACCTCAACTTCATCCCGTTAAGGGTGAATTTTCGTAATTTCTCAGTGGATGTCTGCACCCTAAAAAGTATCTACCCGCCAAATTTCAAGTTTTTAGGCTTTGTACTTTCTAACATTGTGTGATTAGTCAGTGAGTAGTGTTTCGTTTTTTAGGTATGTTGTTGGAAGAATATTTATCTTAAAATACTAAGTTTAGGAGCAGTGAATGAATCGAAGAAATTTTTAGTGAAAAATTTTCTACGAAATAGAAATGAAAATACAAAAAAAATCTGCACATCTCTATCACTTACTCGACAGTTTCCCTTTAAAAGTTAAGGGAATACATTGTTGTTCTAGATTATTCTATCTTCGTAGCTTGACGTGTATTGAACACAATAAAATGACTGGTTTCTTGTATATCCAATGCAGCTTTAAAAATAACAATAAAAAAGCAGACCTAATCCAAAATCGATAGAGCCGAATTTAAGCTCTTCCATGACTTTGACAAATTGCTCCACGGTTCGGCGTCGTTTCTAATAATGCAAGTCTGTCTTTCTTTAAAAAAAATTCGAAACTTTACGCGAAAAAATGCTGACGCACGTTGAAAGAAGGTGCATGTAGTATTGTTGATGACGCGTCAGCTGTACAGCTCCGAAAGTAACTGTCCTCGAAGAATGGAAGCGCCTGAAAGCACATTTCTGTTAGGGTTTCGAAGTGTTCCCAACTTCTTTTCTTCCTTATTGTCATGTCGATCACTTTATTTTACATGTAGGGGAATTCTAGGGAACCGCTAGAGAAAGTCTTCGTCATGTACACTACACATTCGAATGGCGAGAGAGAGAAAATGGCGTACCGCAAAGTGCAGTTTTAGAAAAGGTGATTTCGCTAAGATAGATCCACAAGAACTACAACTTAAGAAAGACAAATTGCAAACAAAATAAATAATTAATATGTGTGTGTTAATAACGTATTACACATTCTCGAGTTAATTTCTTTTTCATATATGATTGGTAAATTGTTATAATATTTTTTTATAGTACCCTCTAACTATTAAATGAAATCTTGTAAATCACAAGCTGAATATGTTAACTCTAACTTTTAAATTATACGAGCTACTAACTTTAGTTTTAATGTAAAGCTGAAATACAGGAAATAATAATTTTTACAGTTTACCTTAAACACTTTATTCTGATCGAAGAAAGAATATTATTTATACTCCCTTGAATTGAAACGACAACAGATTTTTATTACTCGTTCATATCTTTATTTTCTAATTCTCTGTTGGATCCACGTGACTGATGACAGCGCTACGCACAGCCACCACAGGAAATAAACGACGACACAGCGCAGTGTATCGAATCCCTCTGGCCGCTCACCGCACCACCATCATCTCATCACCACAGGTACCCTTTCTCTTGACATCGCCACCCCGACCTCACTCTCCGCTCACCTCTACCTCCGGAGTCCTCACTCTCCGATCTTCTTCTGTGGTTTAATTTCCGCTTTTGTGGTCGAGCCATCTTCCCATTCCGACATCCCCTCCACCGGCGTCCATCTCCTCCCGTTTTGACCCAACGCAATCCCTTCATTCCCCCACCCCTTATACACATTTCCACTCCCGTCCCCTGTGCAGACGGAATCGTCGCTTGTTGATCGCACGCTCTCCAGCGCTATTGTTGGCAAATCTGCAGGACCCATTACCAACCTCTATTCTCCTCCCTCCACTCCAGACTATTGGTCCTACGGACCGGATCACTCACACTTCTGGACGATTCGTGCCTGTTTCATTAAAGGAGAAAGTTCCCGACGACCGGAAGTAGCTTTTGCGGAGTCGTGACTTCCGTGTGTGACTCAAAGAAATCGTTTCAACTTCGTTTCTAATAGAAGTTTAAGAGATTGTACAGCTTCCATTTTGTGTTGATTTTTACTTTCTCCGGGAAGCAAAGTTCCTTACGGTGTTTATGGAAGGCTTCAATACGGTTGGGCTTACGTTTAGGTTAAGTGGTCTAGGCTCGTGACCTGGCGTTGGCCTTTATGTTCCGGGAGCTTTTGTACTCGGAATTGGAAAACTAAAATGAAAGTGTTAACTGAACTGAATTTAAGTTGAACTCGAACCATTCCGCGTTCCAAAACGTTGAAGGCACAGAAGCCATCTCCCGTAAAACCAAAACGGTCTCCTAGTACAAACGTGTCACTGAGATATGATACAGAACCACACATTACGAGAGAACTGGAACAAGAAAAAAGGAAATGTATTTTCGTGGAAACGTTTATAATTGTTGAACATACGAGTCTCTTGATAGGAATTCATGGGATGCTTCCTGGGAGTAAATAGTTTATTGTCCTCCACGTCGTCATGCGCAGTTTGTAACTTGACTCGTTCGTGCCTTTTTAGCAATTTTTTGTTATAAAAAAATATTTTTAGCTATTTTATTATCTTAGTTGGAAACGGAAGTATATTTTTAATTTTTTCTTGTCTCCCATAGTTCCATTCAAGCATTTGTTAATATTTAAATCCTAATGTCTCCAAGCTATTATTTAAAACCACTTTACCTAATTTTAATCACATGTATTAAATAAATTAAATTCGTTTTACTATTTCGATTCTTGAAATAATATTCTTAGAGTAAAAATACTTTTATCATTTATATTGATACGAGCATAAAAAGGTTTTTTAAACGAAACTAGTTTTTTATTAGCTCAACAACCGCTCACATCGTTATAATAAGGGAGACGCTTCCAACGATAAAACACCTGACACACTAAACTCGCGATAGGCAATGCTCACCAAACACACTAAACAATAATGAAACGTTTATATTATTTAAATGAGGATATTCTCGTTAAGTTAGTCTTATTGTTTGTGGGTTGGAAAGATGTGTGTAGATGAGAACAATAGTAGTGAGGGTTTTGGAGGAAAATGTGTGCAGGATTGGTGTTGTGATTGATGTGGGACGATATGAACAGTATAATCATCTTTTAGAATTGTTAGCCCTGAAGTTGATATAAAATATATCTAAACGTTAGCATTACAAAAAAAATTGTTTTACTTGATATCTAAACGCAACGATTTCCTTATTTGTGTAATATGGAGACTAAAAATATGATCAACGATGTTTATATTATTGTTACTTGAAAGATGTATTTAAGAACATCTGTTTCACATATATCACGAAAATTGGTCAAGATCCTGTTTTTCACGAAGTAACACGAAGAAAATGATATAAAACCACGGAGTCAATACTATCTTTAGAACCACTCGTTTACAGTGAGTTCCCCCAAACAGAAGGAAGTCGTCTTCGATTAGCAGAGCAATAAACCAGGAGGAATATGTTGTATGGGAAAGAGAAACCTGAAAGTGAAAGTCAAAGAAAACAGGGCAGTAATTTGTGTTTGCGAGAAATTCATCCTCTCTTCGCATCCCCGATGGCTAATGGATTCGTCTGCGCGCGCAAAGCGAAACTGATGGGAATGAAGTTACAGAACGGTGGAGACTGTGTGGGTGGTGCATTAGTTGTGAGGCTTCAGCCGGAGAAAATGACGGAGACGGTTGTAGCAAAGAGGCATGTTATGACTTTGACTTCGCTCACTCCCGTGTTTTCTTTGGAAATGGGAATCTGGAATTTAATATACACTCAGCTATCCAGACATTTACCTCCGTGGCTCAGGTGGAAATGTTCTAGCTCATCACAAATTCCCGGTGGGGCCAGAAAAATTAATGTCCCAGTGCATAAAGTTGTGTCTAATGAAGAGCAAACCTTCCTTCCTCTATCCAGCTCCTCCTGGAATCAATAACTCTAACTATTACTCACTACTTCTACTAAACCCTCCACGTGGACAAAATTATTAGTAAACCCAGCTAACCGGCCCACCTATACTAATACCATTCTACCCTCCTACCTCCTATCGCTCCATGTAGATAAGCTTCAATAGCACGCTTCATTTATAGTAGAGTATAATATAGAGTTTTCAGAACACCTGAAGTAAAAAAAAGGAATTGTTTAGACAATCTCTGCAGTACATAGGACGTAAGTTGTTTAATCAGTTGCTTTATGAAATTAAATACTGCAATAAACTGAAAAAGTTTTGTGAAATGCTAAATTCTTGGCTATGTAGGACATCTGATATCAGCTACTTAACCAAGGTAAAATGTTAAATATATTAAATAATTACAAATATTCATTTAAAATAAGTTCTTCTAACTTGTACACTAATTATACATTAATTTGACTTGAATTGCAATATAATTATTGTATCAGCACATTTATGTCTACATTTTATATATACAGATAAGGTGTGTAGTGGTAAGATTTTGTTTGTATGTTTTTCTCAGAATAAAAAATACTGTTATTCATAATTATTCCTAGTCATTCCTAAATTAATTAATTAATTAAAAAGTGTTTTGTATTTATTCTATATTGGTGTACTATTTAAGAAATTATGGTTTTGATAATTAGCTTAATAGATTGAAGTAAATTTCCATGCAGACGCCACAGACAGCATCATGTTGACTGCAAAGAAATTTACTGATGAAATGAACCCATTGTATTATTTTTTGCCATACAATTACATTTTATTTGAGTTACTAACCTACAACTGGATATTAGTCAGTATTCCTAGAAGATTGAACTATATATTGTTTTGGAAATACGATGCTGGAAATAAATTTGTTATTATTATTATTATTATTTTCTATTTACAAATGGTACAATAAAAATTTCCCGTCGTGACCACGGTTTCAGCGTGATTGCTCGTCACCAAGTCATCCCGGGTTCGATCCCGGGCGGATAAAATTTGTAGGTTTTCATTTCCACGTCTCAGTTTAAATAGCTGGGATGTCCGGCCGCTGCGACTAACAACTCAGATACAGCAATCTGGGTCCTATCTGGATGCTGTTCCTCCGATCTCAGAAAAAATCACGATGGGTCTAGTTAGTAAACGCACACAAAAACTGAGCCTTACTGGTACTCGCCATTCGTGGTACTTAGCTAGCCGGAATATATAAATGAATGTTTGTCCATTCATCCGATTGTGATGAAGCTTTGGCAAATTGTTGTGCACATGCCAGCGAACGTTTCTGACATACCACAACTATTCTACATCAGATGGAAGATAAAAATTTCGGGGCGACCCGTGGCACAGAGCACAGCGCACTTCCATTCTTCCTCTGGTAACAATGGTTCACCGGAAGGTTGATACAAGAAGAATTTGCTGTGGTACACGAAGATGATTCGCGACTGGTTTTATGGGGTGTTCCCGTTAATCCCTGCCTTTAATTCCACCACCACATTCACTCGCTTCTGAATTCCGATTTCGAAGGGATGAAATAGAGTGATATGAGATATTTTACGTTTTCGCAAAAATACCAGGAACTAATTAAGATATCATCACGAGGTATTTGTCTACACTGAATTATAACAAAGGGTAAATCTCATCACAAAAACTCCCGTGCGAAGATGGGTAGACTCAGCTAGTTTAATTAAATATATCAAATGATCTCAATAGGGCTCCACATAATACTTATTGCGAACTATATATGAATATGTTTCAGCGGTATATTGTACCATCTTCAGTTGTAAAAATATTATACATAGCAACAAAAGAGAAAAAGAAATAACATAATATTGATTCCCATATTATATTCCAATAATGTTCCTAAAACTATTAATATGGATAGAAATTGTTTGAAGCAACAATTTGGGAATCAAGGTTACTTAAAGGAGAGATATTTTCTTCCATGAACCCTTCATAGCTTTGTGTTAAAAATATTTGAATGAATTCTGACAGAAAGGAGTACACAAAATCCATTTCGGTATATTTATTTTTTATAAAAATCAACCAAGCTACATTAAAATAAAAATTGACGAGAGATGTCGTCCAGTTGATAATATTATTGAATAAACATACGTTATTATTTTTATAGCTTTCAGTGCCGTTTCATTGGCTCAAAATTTCCCTTCTTTCGAAAGTTTTTAACAAATTTTACGCATTATTACTCATGCCAATTTGTCTTACGAAAAACATTCATAATTATAAGTGTAAAAGCCATTATTATAATGGCATTATTTACTTTGTATTCTAAATAAAATTGTGACTTGACATTAGAAAATAGTTCAGAAAATATCTATTATCAGTGATACAATCAAATAAAGATGAATAGTGGAAATATATTGTCTTATAATAGATGTAATTCGTAAAGCTACTATTTACTCAACAAATGTTGTTCTTTGGAAGTGATGACTCAAAATGTATACACAGTATGTTTTTCAAACTCAATTGAACAAGAATACATAAGACATTTAATTCAGCGACAAAAGTTACTGCGAGAGAGAAAATAAAATGGATGCCGTCAAGCGTAAAACCTCAAAAAGATCACAGAATACCACCTCGGTATCCAGCATTTTTCATTTGTATCTGGAACTCTCTTATTTTCAGAAGAGGCATTTTTATGTACGAATTTACTCTATGACGTTAGAAAAGTTATAAATGTGTTTGTCTGTGACATAAAATGCGAAAAGATTGATTTTAACAAATATTGTAGATTGAATATTACCATCGGCAAAAAAAGAAATGTGTTTCCAGGTATATGTCTGTATCAGTTTCAAATAGAATATCGTTCAGAAAGAAATTAAACGTGGAAAACTATTTCGAGAAATAATTAGTTTCTTCAAGAATAATTACAGTTTCGTCTTATTTAAGATTTGTATTTTCGTAAATACTTTTTCTTATAATTTCCACATCATTAATTTATTTATTTAACTGTTTTCAGGTGCCGAGAAGATCACCCAAAACGAATATCGCGATTCAGTAATTCGAAACATATTCCTGTGAAGAACAAAAGTAAAAAAATTTAGGAAGTAGAACAAAAAAATAATCAAAAAGATTAAAAAATGAGGTAAAAATCTATACAAACACGGAATGAAATAGAATACGTTACAGAAAAGAAATTAGAAGAAAAGGAATAGATTGTTTGGTTTATGTTTCTTTTATGCGTTTTTTTTTTAATTCTTATTTGCAGGTAAATATATATCAATATTTTGAGCAATTGCGTTGTGCACAACTGAATTCTCTGAAATTTATAGTTTTGTAGCTTATGTCCATCATCATGTGGATTATTCTGATCCAGCCTGTCTGAATCCCTTCCGGTCACCATTTGTCTGGATCGATGAAGTACGCTTGACGTACTTTCAATACTTTTAACAGCCTGTTGTCGCTTAGACGTAGATTAACCGCATTACTTGCTTGTGCTGCTGGTGGTATGTTCGTGAATCGCAGGGACATCATAAGAGTATCAAGTTATAGTTAATGTAAAATTCCCAGATACAAAGCGATGTTACTGATCTCAATCACACATACATTTTTCTTCAAAACAAGTTTTAATTTCATATACATGGAGACCACAGTGGAGAATACAAGATTTTATTTTTGAGGAACTTAACGATACGGTATGGATATAATTGTAATACACCACGCAAATAATAGGCAAACGTACCACACATAATTTGTTTATTGAGGAAAAAAAGAAAATTTTATAAATATTACTCATTCCTTTGGAGAGGGACTTGAGCACGAAAGCCTAATTATACCACTGAGGAGTCAAGTAAATATTTTCTCGTGGAAGCGATATTGAAATCTATGACACAAATCTAGACTGATGTTGAATAATTCATTTGATAAAATTGAGTTGCATCGACTCCCTGGAAATGAGCGCTATTGCTCAAGTTGCATATTAAAGCAAACTAGATATTCAAGGAAATGAGGTTTCCCTTTGAAGTTCTCCCAAACTATGATAACTTGATAGTATACGTAAATCAAAGTGCCAAGTTACAAGAAATACACGGCGTATATAACCCTAGGAATGCAAAGTGAGAAAGACTGGAATTGAATATTAAACACACAAACAAGATATAAAGAAACCCCCAAAAAGTACTGCATAGTCTTATTGCACAAGAGTAACAAAATTTATCAAATTTGCTAGAGAATTTTTATTTTGATTATTGTAGTCATTTTAGGATTGTATCTCACTCAGTTTTTCGGGATGAAATTTTACATTTTTTAAAATAAATGAACATAATTTGAATGAAAATTACGACTTCTAACAAAACTATGTGATCGTAATTTATTCGATATCTTAAAGTTATTTCCTATTGTAATGTGTTGGGTACACTACAAGGAAGAAATTTTGTTTCCTTGTGTTGCATACGTAAACCCTAGTATAAGGAATCCTATATCTCATGTTTCTTTTGAGATGGCTTTTATTACATATGAGGACTATGGATGTATTCTCAAATATGTAAAATAATGACTTGAAAATTTAAAGAAATCATAACTTGCTATTTAACATATACTCATAAATGGTAATAAATTTTATTAAAATTGGCAACGAAATCATTCCTCTGTTAATCATAATTTTGTCAGAGTTTAATTCACTAGAGTAAATAGTGGCGTTTGCAACTTTTTCTCCGAGTGGAAATATGCATATTTCATATTGTACATACCCTTGCTGGATCTATGAGAGTCTGCTAATGTATATATTTAGAAGATTTTTAACGAAGGAACGTATTTTTAGAAGCTTTTACTTTTCGTTTTTGCGAGGCAAACTTATTACTTGAAACCTTCACCGGAGATGAGATTTAAGTTCCTTTAATCTCCGTGGAATGTTGAAAATATTTTATCAGAAAGGTGACTAGATGTAACATATAAGAATTTCATGGTAAAATGAAGTAAATATTTGTTTTTTCATAAAAAGTTATGATTATAGTATTCACCATTTATTCAAGTTATAAACCAAATAATAATAATAAATAAATAGATTTAGCTTTTGTTGAATCTTCAAATATATACACGAAGGAATTCACCGCAATAATAATTTATTTCATAATAGTACTCTCGTAAATATTATTTCGGATATAATCTTAAAAAAATCTTTAGCGAAAAGTTCAAAACTTTGAAAAAATATGGTATAAAAAATATGGATATTATATATGAGAGTTTTTAGTACCAATTCGTGTCCTAAACTCGGTAATGTGGAGTAATTAATCGGAAATATTTCTAATATTGTTGAATAGAAATAACTTAGTTTAAATGTGCAAGGAATACATTTACAAACTTTAAGTTGACGTTCAATTAAATCAAAAGAATAAATACGACCAACTATTATAAACATTATTTTTCAGTGAAATAGAAATAATAATTATTTAAATGTATACCTTCTTAGAGCTTTCAATATTCTCGGAACTCAATTAAATTACCCATTAAAAAAATGAAAGTGAGGAGTAAATATTTTATGCAATATATGGATGGGAGAACTTATGCGCCTGATGTAAATTTGATGATGTATATTTAAAATTAAACTTGCACATGGATAAATACTTGAATACGACCTTGTATAAGCAGACAAATCTTTTTACATTAAACATGCCCTACAAGTGTCTTGGATTCTTTATTATATAGGCTTGCAGTACTAGTTTTTTGTAAATAAATTTATCTGTTTATAAAGATGATCGTATTCAAGTATTTTATAACGAATGGCACACGTAAAAACAACACCAAAATTTACACATGATTTTAAAATAACATGAAACGTGCCGAATGTTCGAACAGGCAAGACATCATGATTACAAAAGTGTTTAAAAAAATTTTCCCCGATAAGATTGAAATCGAGGACCTGCAAATATGAAGACGAGATCGATTCCCCGTGAATGAAGTCGTGTCAGATCACTTTTTCATCCCAAAACTGAGAATTTCATTAAAATCGTCACAGCCGTTACGAGAAAAAATATCCATATACATATATTCGATCACTATTCACTTAATGGTATAGGATACTGATGAAATCAAAAAAGCAGTTACAAACTGCGTATGACCACGTGGAGGAAAATGTACTAATTTACCCTCCGGAAGCAAGCAAGAGACCAACCAATCAATTCAGATCAAGGGCTCTAAGGCAGACGCGGATTTAACTTTCAGCGTACTTTTAAGATAAGAATAAAAATAGTTAGCCACCCGTTATAATATCAACAAAATATCAAAAAATTTGTTTGAATAAAACACACAAAAAATACTTCATTGGAACATAATGTAATTAAACTATAGATTATTCGGGAGATTTTTTTATAAATCGTAACTATTAAAATAACTTGTAATAATTCAAGATTAATTATTACAACAGACCGCCGTCCCAAGGCATTCATCTTTCGCTCGACGAAACAAACGATCTCTGACGTCACGGCGACCATTCCATCGATCAAGGCGAGTTCTTCGCGAGATGATGATGCCACCCACGCGAGAATAGAAGGGCGTTATCTTCTGAGAGACATCGCGTTTGATCTCAGTCGTGATCTCACCACCTCATTCCATGCCCTTCACCTGCCCCATCATTGGTTCGCCAGAATCAATTTCCTGACAGACGTTCCGAAAAACAATTTCCTCCGATGGTACGGCGGCACAGGAGCCACAGGATTGTGGGATGGGGTGGGGCTGTCTCTTATACANGTGATGAGAGAGGGGAGGAGAGGGGAGGGTTTTTTGCACCCTCAGGCTATGACGAGAAACAAGCTGTGGAATCTTCAGTGCCAGAATGGGTGACAAAGGTGCAGACCTATGAAAGTAACAAGAAAGTTTTGACATACAGAGATTCAGTTTTTGTGATATTAAAAGATATCAAAATATTATATGTTTCATAATTATTAATTAGTTTAACCAGGAGAAAAATAAATATTAGACAGAACATAACGACGTAGATGAATAATATTGAGCAGAATCCCCTCAACCTTGATTTTCCACGACTCCATAGATTGGTAGACCATAAAAAACATTACAATCTCTTATATTTTCTGTCCCCTATATGGTCACGTGACACCACAGTGAGATTTCTTGTTTATTATGTTACATATCTCGGTCATTTTAAGAACTGCTACAAAATCTGCCTCAGATAAAGGAGGCATAAAATATAAGAAAATTAATAATTTATTTCTGATTCACAAAACTATCGAGCTCGAAAAGAAAAACAAGACTTTGGGTCCCAATGAATCCTGTCATCTGGTAAGATCCTTCACAACGTACAGAGTCAGTCTGTTAATTTCTTATCATATTATGTTTTATATTTTATTAAAAATTGAAGTCGATTTAAAAAAATGTTTATCATCTCACGAAGCGAGCCTTAGATCAACGTTATGGAACTTCTCTACTCNTTATCATCTCACGAAGCGAGCCTTAGATCAACGTTATGGAACTTCTCTACTCAGTGAATCAACAAAAAGTAGCTTGTACTCCAAATATGAAATATGGATGAAGTTGAATCATCAATTCCGCCATAATTGCTACACACCGACAAAAAATTGAGCAGACAAACATAGTCATGATTAGAGTACTATCAGTACAGTTGAAGCACTATCTTAATACTGCGAATACGATAAAATAGAGTTCGTGTTTGAATTTAAAATACATATCCAAATATTTAGAGGTAAATGCTCAAAACTATTGATGCTTTTTATCGTAAATATACTTTCTTGGCTTAGATCACATATCACAAATCACATACGGCATTACCTCCTGGGGTAATTCCGGTCAGAGTATTCAAACGTTCGGAATTCAGAAGAGGATAGTTCGGATAATTTGTAAATCTCACCCCCGAAACTCTTGTAAACCTTTATTCAAGGAATTAAATATCTTAACACTTCCCTGCATTTATATTTATGAAACGGTCGTGTTTGTTAAGACCGAATTACTGAAGCACCACCCTTGCTTTATACGAAACAGTCTCGTTCACGAACACTATACACGCAATAGTAGTAATATTCATCGCCCTAGAGTGTCAACCACTCTTTGCCAAAAGGGACCATACCATTCGGGAATCGTTCTATATAATTCCCTGCCCAAGAATATAAAAGATATTATGAAATTGAATATCTTCAAATCCGCGGTTAAAAACTACCTCCTGCACCAGTGCTTCTACACTGTAAAAGAATTTATTGATTTTAACAAAAGTTAAATTCGTCTTGTGCTTTATCACGCCATTGCTGTAGTACTTTTTAAACAACTTATAACAATTTCAAAAACTATTTTCTTGCATGATTGTGTTGTCTTATGGCTCATATTAATTTAGTTTTATGTGTACTCAACATTGGCACGTTTGTGTACATAAATTCTGTAGCCCCATCCTGGCCCGGGTTTTTCTCCGGTTTTCCTTCGGGTAGAGGCGGATTTATCATACAGGTTCTCTAGGCTTTGTCTAGGGGCGGGTCTATTGTAACAATAAATCGTGAATTTAGTGTTATTTCAATTTTTAAGCACTATACTCAGAATAATCTATAGTTCGATAATAACTTACATGTAATTTTTTGCTTAAAATTACAAACATATTGACATTCTATTAGTATTATAACTCGCAGCTAACTTTTTATCTTATCTAGGAATTTTTGCTGAATTTTTTGAATCCGCCTCTGCCTTAGGGCCCTTGATCGGAATTGATGGGATGGTCCCTTGCTTGCTTCCGGAGAGTAAATTAGTTTTTTTTCCCTCCACGTGGTCATACGCAGTTTGTACTGTTTTTTGACAATAAATTTAAAAAAAAACTAAGATAATGGAAAGCTCGTTGTTTAACTCCGTGTATAATGGAATCATACTATTTTGGTAAAAGAAAAGGCGAATGCAAATGAATTTTACGAAGTAACCCATAGCTTGTAAATTTGCATTAAATATGTTGCCTGAACTGTAGATTTGTTTAGGAACATGGAAGTATGTGTGGGAAAATATTACCTGCTTGCAGAATGAGAAGCCTTGTATACAATACATGGAATAGTTTAGTTATTTAGCACCCATTTAAGTAAATAATTGCTAGTTATGCATAGCACCAAATATGACAAATACCTAAATTGCAATAACTGCACTTAAATACAATCATGATAATCATGATTATGTAGTTAAGTAGATAGAGTAGTTCTCTGGTATTCATGTTTAGAATTATACCATTGATACTGATTTGGAAGGAAAATTGAAATATGGATGAATTTGTCTCGAAAAAGAAGAAAGACTTCGTGGGAAGAATTCTGGGGAGGAAGAGAAAGATTTACGTTATTCACAAAATTGTGGGAAATTTGAAACCGGTGAAATGGGTAATAAAAAAAACTTCGAGTGTCATAAACCCGCAAATTTACCTGTCATCGCAGACCTTCTAAAAGGTTTAAGAAATAATAAATTTATGGTCAAAAAACAGTACAAACTGCGTATGACCACGTGGAGGGAAAAAAAACTAATTTACTCTCCGGAAGCAAGCAAGGGACCATCCCATCAATTCCGATCAAGGGCCCTAAGGCAGAGGCGGATTCAAAAAATTCAGCAAAAATTCCTAGATAAGATAAAAAGTTAGCTGCGAGTTATAATACTAATAGAATGTCAATATGTTTGTAATTTTAAGCAAAAAATTACATGTAAGTTATTATCGAACTATAGATTATTCTGAGTATAGTGCTTAAAAATTGAAATAACACTAAATTCACGATTTATTGTTACAATAGACCCGCCCCTAGACAAAGCCTAGAGAACCTGTATGATAAATCCGCCTCTACCCGAAGGAAAACCGGAGAAAAACCCGGGCCAGGATGGGGCTACAGAATTTATGTACACAAACGTGCCAATGTTGAGTACACATAAAACTAAATTAATATGAGCCATAAGACAACACAATCATGCAAGAAAATAGTTTTTGAAATTGTTATAAGTTGTTTAAAAAGTACTACAGCAATGGCGTGATAAAGCACAAGACGAATTTAACTTTTGTTAAAATCAATAAATTCTTTTACAGTGTAGAAGCACTGGTGCAGGAGGTAGTTTTTAACCGCGGATTTGAAGATATTCAATTTCATAATATCTTTTATATTCTTGGGCAGGGAATTATATAGAACGATTCCCGAATGGTATGGTCCCTTTTGGCAAAGAGTGGTTGACACTCTAGGGCGATGAATATTACTACTATTGCGTGTATAGTGTTCGTGAACGAGACTGTTTCGTATAAAGCAAGGGTGGTGCTTCAGTAATTCGGTCTTAACAAACACGACCGTTTCATAAATATAAATGCAGGGAAGTGTTAAGATATTTAATTCCTTGAATAAAGGTTTACAAGAGTTTCGGGGGTGAGATTTACAAATTATCCGAACTATCCTCTTCTGAATTCTGAAAGTTTGAATACTCTGACCGGAATTACCCCAGAAGGTAATGCCGTAACGTAAATGGGAGTAAACGTTTGCAAAATATACGCAACGGGAAATACGTGGACTAACTGCGTTAACTAAGATTCGGAATGCGTAACACAATTTGCTTAATTGGGAATTAAGATTGTCAATGTGACAATTCCATTTGAGGTTGTCTTGAATATGGAGACCTAAGAATTTTGTATTTGTAACAGTTTTTAATTGTGTTCCGTTTAAAGAAAGAGAAACCTGGGGTAAAGATTTTGTGATACTATTGTGAAATGACATAGACACTGTTTTGTCAGTGTTTACAATGAGACGATTTGCATGGAACCAAGTCGAAAGGTTAGACAAAACTTTTTGAGCATTGGCGTGTTTACATAGTAAATTAGTGTCATCAGCAAAAAGAATCATTTTGCAATCTGATGTGGATTATGACATGTCGTTCACATACAATAAAAAGAGTATAGGGCCGAGAATTGATCCTTGGGGTACTCCGCAAGTAAGTGGCTTTGTTTCTGAAAGACAACGCTGAAGTATTTTATTTTTAGTGTAGGATATTTCGACCTGTTGATATCTATCTTTTAAATAAGAAGTTAAATATATTACGTTTGTCACTAAATATTCCTATTGATTCGTTTATTGTGAGTGATGAGGTATGTAATGCATTTGTTGAATAACGTTTGACATTTAAAGGTACAACATTGTAGAAATTTTTTTTTCCAGATATGTTGCTTAGCAAACAAAAATATCAATGAAATCACATTATCAAGAAATACATATTCATGGTCAAAATGTAAATGTTACCGCTTGATCGAACAAAAAGTATGAGACATTTATTCAACAATTATTATTATTGATAACCATTTATTATTGTCTTTGCATAATAAACATATGTATTTGTACATAATGAACGTAATTTAAAAATGAAATAATAATAATAATAAATACAATACGAATACGCAAAATAAAAATATCATTTGGAACGAAAGCTTCATAAAGCACATTGACCACTGATTTGTTTGGTTTTCTATTTTTATAGGTATATTTTAAAAAATCTGGGGTGTTCCACTCAACTCAGTTAAAATTCAGAAAAAGAACAATCCTTTTTTGCGTACAACATTTTTGGTGTATCTAAATAACGGTGCGACGAACAGAAAAGCGGTTGAGCAACCGGTACGCAGAATTCACTGAACAATCGTAATGCTTCCACGCATATTTTGACAATTTTGTATTTTTAGACACCAGAAGTACAGAGCGATGTGTAAATGTATATGAGTTGTTCAAAACTGGGTTTCAATTCCCAATGCATTCAAAGTCAAATCTCAAATTTGCATTCGACGCCTCAATTTGTTCGTGAGTTATCGGGAAACAAAATTCTTAACATATTTATACACATACACTCAAACTCATACGTCATTGGACATCATCGACGAAATTTGAAAATAGACTCTCCTGGAGCCAATTCGCACAGATCTGTAGAGATCTAGAATTTTCTTCTTACGATTACAATACTTTCGTAGTATATTCTGTATAATTGGAAAGTGAAAATGATTTATATTCATAAGTGCTATTTAACATTGGTTCCTTGATTATGCCATGTAGAATATTTGTCTTGTCGTTTGTCAAATCACTCATACATTGGTCCACTCTACCAACCTTTGAACCTGTGTAAAGATTGTTCCCTTGAAATTTCCCAGTAAAAAAATCTAGAGAAACATGTTATTCTACATCTCCGAACCTTTGAATAAGGCAAAAGAAGAAAAGTAGTTTTGTACAAACGTATGATATTCGCTTAGCAGACGAGGAAAATTTATCCTTAATACAGAGTGATCTCGCATTCATCGTATAAACTTTAAGGATTGGTATAGGACACTGTGACAATAATGTATTGTATAGCGGCGAATGTAGGGGCGTTAGTGACGCGATGAGGAGCAATCACATGCAATAAGAGATGACAAACACAATGTTAAAACAACTGTTCAAAATTGCGTCCACTAACATTGATACATGCTTTACAGAGTTGGTAGAGCAATTGCGTGTACACATTCAAAGATGCCAAGTATTTTACACACGCTTGCAGCAATGAGATCCTCGTCTGAGTCAAGTGGAGTCGCGGACACAAGTCTCTTCAGATGTCCCTAAAACAGTAATGTTTGCCCCCTTTCTGCGTCATTTGCGCCATATAATGATTGTTACAATGATTTGGACCAACACTTAAAGTTTGTTCCATGAATTTTGGAATCATACTGTATACTCAAAAACAAAAACAAAAAAACAAAACAAAAAAAAACACACCTTTNCTACGCAGCAGATATACGACCAAAATACGAAATAACTATTTAAGTGAATTTTTTTTAAATTCTAGATGTTTTGATGTCGCTGTTTCAGAATTGTATCAACATCCGATCATCAACGGATGTCAATGGACGATCACTATCACGGCTATACTCTTGTACATACGCGAGACTATAGTTCTAACAGGGTTCAGTGAAAGGGGATCAGACGAGCAGGGAAGTGTGGTTTGGGGTGGAATGTGACCACAGTGTGAGCAGGGAAGCTGAGATTCGAATCCCGGAGAGACCACAGTGGTTCAGTGAACAACGGAAATGCATCGCGAGGGCTACAAAAACCAAGACCTGAAAGAGTGTGCATCTGAAGTGATGCAGTTTTCTACGGTCAGTCGCCATCTTACTACTAGAATCCGCACTAAGGTTGTTTCAAGACATTGATCATACTACTAATTATCTTAAGCGTTTGCTGTGAGCATGTGAAAGGAACCACATGGCGCAGGAATTGGAAAAAGATATGTTGGGTTGCCGAGTAAGAACAACCAACCCGTACTATTCTTCTCAAATGTAGAGTGCAAAGACAGTAACACCAATTCACAGCTGAAACATATTACTGGAGAGGATTATCATCAGTAGCGGATCTGTTTGAGATGAAAGTGGGTAAGGGGGCTACAGCCCACCCCATATTGGACATGAACTCTTAACAGATAAATGGCATACTTTGTAAAAGTGTTACCAGGTTAATAATTGTTATTAGTTATAAGTTTTATTGTTATTAATAATTCCGTTTTAATGAAATTAATAATATATTAATAGCTCTAATAAACAATTGTTGTTATTAATAATACCACATTGTTACTTTATTGATGCATTTTATTTAAAGGTAATATTTATTAAATTTGTGTTATACACCATAATTTTTAAACAAAAATGCTCCCCGATTAGTTTTGATTACGGTCTAGATCCACTACTATATATAATAATACGCCAAAGTGCCACAAAGGTATAGTCTAATTTCTGCGTAACCGAACGAAGATTATCATACCTTAGAGTATTAAAAGATGTCTCGGCGATTTCCCATAATTTCATCTTTCACCTTTTCGAGACCAGAATTTCAAAATTATATAGTGAAGCTACTTGACTCATTTCTTTGAAGATGATGTTATTTGAATACCTGAGTCCTTACAATAGACTGATCTAACGCGTCTATGCTGATATAATATTGTACGTAAGTTACGCGATGTAACAGTTATTGCGTATTATCATATACTATTCCTAACTGTTGTGATGTTTACAATGAACAAGTGAACAATGAAATAGTAAAAAAAAATTATAACTAGCAGATGGGAAAAAGGAGTATCTGTTGTATATAAATAATATAGACTTGATGTATAAAAATAGACGTACTACCTATTATCGTACTGGTAATATATTATAATTTAATATATTATATTAGACATAAAGGAATCTATTTATTACTCAAAATCCTTATTACATACAGTCTCCGCACCATGAAATCCCTCGAATAAGATGTGACCAGCGTGCACGAAAGTTGTATGACCGACCCCCTTCACTCGTGAGACGCAACCCTGCGTGACATGCACATTGCAGCCACGGCAGAGCGGAGAGCCGTGTGATTGCTGAGCATTCATTGGTCCAGCGACCGAGGAACGTGGTGGTCGGGGATTGGAATGACAGCAGCACATCGTGACGCGTCGCAAAGCAAAGCAGAGTTAGCGGATGGGCAAATCTCTACAAGGGATTAGTATTCGTAGGGTTGATTCATAGGATACATCTCTGTTGTCCGACAGTTCCGCTTGTGTTTCTAGTAAACAAGATACTCATGCAGGAGAGTTGTCAAGCATTGATATGCTGTTTATAAACGAGATGAGTGAAGTTAGGGTGAGTAAAGGTAGGTTTTTCATTCCGATACATCACACAAAATTTACCAAACGTATGAGAAAGATGTTCCAAAACAATGCACTGGTTACTATATCTTTTTAAAAGAAAAATCTGAGAAACATTAATATATTTAAAATTCCTTATTTTCATTTTTATTTTCAAAGATCCCAACGAAGGATAAAAATATTTAGAATAAAACAGTTTCAAATGAAACAGAAAAATGGAAAGGAATCTCCATTGTAGACAATTGCAAATGTGACTATTGCAATATTTCTCTCTCAAACAGATTGTTCAATATTAAACTAATTTTGGTCGCTTAACTCTGAAATTGATATAATCTCATTAGACCCAAACCAAAGATAACAATTGCTGTAATTATATTTTGTTTTGATGCATCTTTAGATTAACATATTTGGAAATAACTTAAAATATCCTAGCAAATCTCACACACACAAATACATTTTTAACGACGGAAGTAAAAATAAAGGATCACTCTGATATATTTTAGATTACAGAAAACTCTCCAAAAAATATCTCATAAACATCATTATGTAATGAATTTTTGCAAAACGTGAGATAATATACTTATATTAATTAAACCAATTATTATTATTATTATTCTCGATCATTCTTACATAACAATCGAATGAGTTATCCTAGAATTTGAATGGTCAAATAAATATTTTGGAGGAACCAAAGAAATTTTCAAGTATTTCTGATCATTAGTTAGTCCAGTTCCAATATTTCGTTTCGGTTAATTGTTGATTGGGTACGTGATTCGAATAGCAAATCGGAGGTGTATTCCATTTCAAGCTTCGCGAGTAGGGTTATTTGCAGTTGATCGAGAATGAGTGATCAGGGAGGCAGTGCGGGTAAGAATTGGAGATCAAAGTGACTGTGCCACATCAATTATTTACGAGGATGTTTGAGTGCGTGCATTAAGGAAAGAGCGCTGAGGGACGCCGTGTTTAGTGATGATCATTCCGCACCATTCCTATGGGTATTACCCCCTAAACCATTTCCTTCAAATCATAATTATCTCCTTTTTTTTACTTGTATTGTGAGATAGGGTTTAACTCACTCGTCGTGCTTTTATGTATGGTGTGGGCGCGAGAAATATATGAGGCGTGAAACAATTTTCTACTGAAAGAGAAAACATTTACAATTACGTAAAATAGAGTTCCCATCAACTTTTTTTTCACACAAGGCATTGGAAGTGAACAAATCACCAATTAACTATTTTACGGATAAAAGTTATATAGCTTTCTTTTCGATTATATGTTTTATTTTTTTACTATTACTCTTTTCATTGCTCCTTCTAATCGTGTAGAAAAAATTCTTTTCATTTACTGTGGAACCATTTTACTTGGGTCTTTCTTGGATGATGGTGACAATCTGTATACTTATTTCCAAGAATTACAATTTTCTATGGATATGTTATATATTTGGTGGATAACAGAGCTACATAAGTGACACAATAATGTATGAGTATGTTCCTTGATGGAAATGGAGCGTTTGATCTGTCCAACAAAACAGGCTGAAATCAGATGAGAGAGGATTTGAATGATATCTCAGCTTTGTATGATAAAATACGATTATATTTCGGGAACAGAGTGTATCGGAGATTAGATCAGTATTGATATTGGGGGAAAAGAGATAATAAAGTGTACAATATTAGGATGTCCGCAGGGGTCAAGCTCAGGTCATTAATGCTAGAATATTTTGATACTTAATGCGTCATATTATTTGAGAAATAAGTACTGATAATGCGTAGCATACTCCATAATTTTGTTTTAGTGTAGGGGTTGGTTTAGTGGTATAAAACTGAAAATAGAAAATAAAAAATGAGCGGTTTGAAAAATGTCCAGAAATAAGCAATCAGGACATATATTGATGGAAATTACTACATCAAAATTTAAATAATATATCCGTTCACCAGAAATTTCAATTCATTATAAGCTCCATTTTTTCAGAATAGGTAAAAACTCTTGTTCAGAAGTTAGAGCAGGTATCAACTAACTGGGGATATAAACATCAATAACATACAGATCCAACTTGAAAGTGGAATATTGTTGAAGAATTGGTTAGGAAATACGCTGCAATGTAAGTTTAAAAGTGAAAAACCTATATCAATATATATGACATGCATAGAGCAAGTAACAGGAAGCAGTTTAATCCAAATTCAATCATGTTAATATTGGTCAATAAAAATTACTTAATAATTGGCGAAGGTTTCAGAGATTCATTGCTTTGTATAAACTACATGATTACTGATAATTAACGAAAAACCAATATTGCTTTTCTCATCGAATACAGAGCTTATTTACAACAATCTTAAAAATCTATGAGTATGAGGAGATGGGAAAGAGAACATTGATTAAATAGTTTTCAACATATCTAATTATCAAGATATACCATCAATACATGAATCCCAGGCTGAATGGAGGTTAGAGGGACAAGCATACGATATCTCTAGATGATTCTCCTAAATAAAAGTATAAGAGTTCTCATATATTTTTTCGGACAACTGATGTTGCCAAAAGAGGAAATAAAATAATATTCACAATTCTTGACTCTTTTGGACCGCCTTCAAGAAAGTTCGTTGTTGTGTGCCAAGAAATTAGAATTGCACAGATAGGAACTTCTCAGATTCTAAATATTATTCTCTAAGAAATATGTCGAGTCAGTTTCTCCAGAATACTTTCATGTGTTTAATAAAAAATGTCGAGTATTCAACAACCTCGAATATGTACTGTTATTTCGTCGTTAGTTGAATATTTAATTCTTCATATCAAAAAGAGCAGCTGAATATATTTTAAAACATTTTAAATCCAACAATATATATTTCATGTCAAACATTCATTGAAATTACTCATATTTTGAAATAACCTTGGAAAAGTTTTTTTAAAAAAAGAATAAATTATCCGGATACTATTACGCATACTTCTCATGAGCTTATTTTGTAACACGACTATTATGACTACACAACATTGTTATAAAGAATAATAATAATAAACATTGTCAAAAAAGCAGTTGCAAACTGCGTATGACCACGTGTTAAATTACTCTCCGGAAACAAGCAAGGGACCATCCCATCAATTCCGATCAAGGGCCCAAGGGCAGTGCGGATATAATATTTATAAAAGAATAAATACGTACTGTTAGCCATTTATTATTCCAAAATAA
>NNCF01132196.1:127890-165456 GCA_002313205.1 Laupala kohalensis
TACCCGAAGGAAAACCCGAGAAATCCCGGTCCAGGATGACCAGGATTGTTTCACGTTAGTTATTTCTACTGAGTTCGATTTTTATGAAGGAAAATGTTATATATACGACGAAGGAAAAATCATCTACAATAAAATTGGAAAATAAATCATTTTGGAATGGTAAGTAACACTTTCAAAATTTCTCATTAATGAGTAAGATACAAAGAATTTCCTTGTGGTGTGGTCCAAAATCACAAATTCCAGGTAAAGTAAACTTGACTACAAAATTATTTAATTACATGGAGTTACTAATTCATGAATACATGCAACAATACCAAGTCAATGACAAAGTCAATTACATTTTAAAAACTGACGGAGAATTTTGGAAGAATTAAGAAAGCTTACATTATAAAAACTGTTTCTTTTTTTGGAGGGTAAGGGGAATAACTTTTACCCATCCTTAATGTGTAAGATACACAAATAAAAATAATTGGAGGACTATGTTTATAAATCTATAGCACGACTTTTTCATTTACTCTGTCAACAGTCTAGGCATTATCCCGACACGTACCGTAAGCAAATGAGGAAAACCGAGAAAACCTCGCTTAGAATGCTGACAATGTCGAACACGAAAGTCAGAAATATTTACAAAATATATAAAGAACACAACATGATTAAATAAACAATAATATGCATGAAATAGTTACCTCAGAGGTTATTTAATCCTGTTAAAAAAATCCAGGTTTCGTAGTATGTCATTTGAGTAATAGGTAACTGTACCTTCGGATACAAAATAATTCTTCTCGGGATACATATTTTTCTCATAGTATTGTTTAAATATTCAGGTCACTTAACTCTTTCCCGAGTTTGCTAGTAGTGACAAATTATTTAGTAAAGAATATACAATTTATTCTTTTATTCCCTTCTTTTTCGCGACTGTATTTAGCGTCTATTACGTAGTGCTGTGTTGCATCATTCTATATTGCTGTTATTTGTTCCATCTCGTTCTCAAACTGTCTGCTTTCTCTTATTATTAATTTTTACAACATCATTCTTTCTGTTCAAGTGTGTGTGTTTTATTGAGGATATTCCTACCATATTTTCTTGGTTGGTGTTGCTGCTACAACGATTCAAAATTATATTAGTTTTAAGCGCTGGTATCATTGTTTCATTCATACTTTTTGAAATTAAATTCAGTACAAAAAGAGGAAAACTGGGAAACAATTAAAACAATATTTACTATCATTACACGCGCGACTCTAATTAAAGTTTGTCGTCATTTACTTTTTGTGCGAAATTTTGCATGTAGTACGTTAGATAAATTTAATGGGTCAATTTCATTTTCATTGAATTTCACAGAAAAAATTGAAACACGAATTCCTACAATCAGTATAAAATGCATTTCAATTTGCTGCCGTGATATGTTACAAAGTACCAAAATTAGTTTCAATTCTATTGATTCTCATACGAATCTCTTTACAAATTTAATTGGGTGAAACAAAATAACGGAGCAAATAGAAGTAAAAATAAAATATTTGACATAATTTAACATATATTGTATGTAATTTGACTATAATAATAAATAAAATTATGTGTAAAATGAGAACTGTCGGATTGATTGTTCGACAGTTGAACACGAGGCGACCTCAGTGGTCTTTGGATCTCGCAAGTTGAATGAAGATGGAGGACGGATCCGGGAGGCGATCGGGGTGGCACAGTTGGTAAGCGCATGAGTGCGCTAAGCTCAAGGTCCCGTCTCCCATTTTCATTCAACATAACATAAATAATCTGTTACCTGGCGGTGAGGTTCACCGCAATTTAAGAGATTTCTATGTGTCCGTGTTTCCCTCATTAATATTACTGATCCCAATCATAATATCCAATGTACATTCAGCGAAAAGATAAACAAGTTTGATGAAATGGTTGAACCTATCACTAGACATTGGCACATGGAACATGTGGAGTCCCAATAGTCATCTCGAGCACTGGAGTCCTTCCAAGGGATTTACTATGCTGCCTTGAGAAGCTAAACGTAATGTCTGACATTTATCAATTAATGTAAATAGCATGTTATTATTTGCGACAGCGGGAAATATTAGGAGGTTTTTAGTTTCTGACGTAGTGTGAGATTATATATTGCGTTAAATGTTGGTTGTTAATATCTTTACCACCAATATCGTAAGAGTACCAGGAAACTGAGTAAATAATAAATTATAATAATTGATACATAGGACGGTAGATGAACCAGTTTTGGTGTTTTCTCAGGAAAATGATACGGTTGTTTTTATACTAGATGCAGCCATACCAAATATCAATAATATGCTCTCGAAGGATGCGGAGAAAGTCAGCAAACACAGCGAACTGAAAGAAGAAATCGAAATGATGTGGACTGAAAAAGTTGATTGAATATAATTATTATCAAACGAATTGGCATTATTCCCACATACCTCTTCCACAACCAGTCGGTTCGACCCCCGGGCGGCTGGGGTTCCCCTCGGGTGCCGTACCCAATCCCGACCTCACGTGTAACGAATCGGTCCGATGGAGGAGGGGGGATATATTCCCGTAAGGGTCATCGGCCATTACTCGTTGGGGAAACCCAGGCTGCTTGGTAATCTAGCTAACAACGAGCAGAGACCCTTGCGGCAGATCCCCGCAAGGTGACTCGACGAACCCAACGTAGGGAGTTCAACCTTCCTGACAAGGGGGGTGCACTGTGTTCCACCATCTTGAGTGCACTACTACCGGGACACGTAACCCGCCCAGATCCTAGATACCCTGGGCAAATGGAAAAGATGTTTCGGACAGACGGAAGAGACAAACTAGTTGCGTCTCGAACAGTTACCCGTCACAGCCCGGGATCCAGTACGGCTTCTGGATTCTGGCACACGGGAAGAGGGTCCGTCCTCGAACACAGCTAAGTGTCTGAAGGATAGTCATTTAAATGAGTCGACCCGGATTAAGCTAGCATCCGTTCGGTGGACCACTGGACGAACGGACAAGCCCCACCACCCCCGTACCCAATCTCCTTAAAAGGAGCAACGGATCGGATGCTGGGGATTACACGAAGTGGTAGAGAACAAGACTTGTCCTTAAGTGGTCAAGGTCGCGGTCTCGAGTGNTCCAGTACGGCTTCTGGATTCTGGCACACGGAGAGAGGGTCCGCCCTCGCACACAGCTAAGTGTCTGAAGGGTAGGCACTTAACTGAGTCGTCCCGGATTAAGTTAGCATCCGTTCGGTGGACCACTGGACGAACGGACAAACCCCACCACCCCCGTACCCAAACTCCTTAAATGGAGCAACGGATCGGACGTTGGGGGTCACACGAAGTGGTAGAGAACAAGACTTATCCTTAAGTGGTCAAGATCGCGGTCTCGAGTATCACTCAGCACTTTAAACCGAGTAGACAGGGAAGGGGCATTGAGCCCTCAGATTATGGACTATCTGACGCCCCTTAAATGGGTTGGACTCTGTCGGGCAGTGGTTTCCACACCCGTGGTACGGGAAGGAAGTTCAAGCATTCCACTAGTTGGCACTTGCTTCCGATCGGTGAGCAGGATCGCTGCTCGGCTACTACCTGTGCATAAANCAGTCTCCAACACTCGACGGACCTGGTGAGTGCTCTTGGAACCACATTGTGATCCCAAGATGTCACTAGTAGACACATAGGAAAGTCTAAATTATAATGAAAGAGTACGTCCTTCAAAAAGATCATGATCTTTATATAAAATAGTAGTGCGACCACAGTCTGGTATAAGTAGTTCTATTCTTGAGAACTATGGGATCGGACTCGTGTTTAACACGAACCATTATAGTGCACAAAACCTCTTCCAGAGTCTGTAAAAAATGAACCTCTGCCGGCAGTTCTTCCTACCAATGCAAAAGTTGTCATTGTTGACACATGATCTGCTGCTCGGACAATTTCGCTCAAGTGATTTTATCAAAGAAGGGAGTGCTTGGAATATGTCGCGTACCCCTCCTTATCCAGCCTGGGGCTGAGAATTCACCAACAGGAACGATAATAATAATAATAATAACAATAATAATAATCATCATTGCTTCTTGAAATTAGAACATCAGTGGAATGTGCCTAACATCGATCTATGAACTCCCAAGCAGTTTTGTAGCGAAACGTGCACATTCCATGACAACCGACGTGCCCCTGATTTATTCACTATGAATAGATAGACTCAGCTTAGTTCGTAAAGACTAGTCCATCGGGTCAGTTTTGATCCAGGCCATGACAAGCATGTCCCACAATGACCCTTACATATATGATCCATACATTGACAGGCGACAAGTAGTTCAGTGGGGCCGTGACTGCGAGCACAGTGCAGGTGCATGGTATAAGAAATACAGTGATACGGTTCTGATGATGCATAGTGCTAATCAATCAAATGCCAGATATTTTGAAATGGGCATTTAAGCATGTCCTTCATGTAAGTTCTATTTACCTATTACGGATACTCATTAAAATTTGTTCTGGCATTCACTAGCTTCGTGTACGTGCCCATTAAAGCTTTTGCACTTTTGAAACCAGTGGAAAAATCTCTTGCGTTCCATTGGCTGACACTCCTTCCCCTTCCACCTAGATGCGCACCGTGTCACCTTGTCTTCTTACACTATGCAGTGCAGGTGTGTAAGCGCAGTTGCGACGCTTCGGCATGGAAACAGACGCAGAGGCGCAGAGCAGGGGGCAGTGGACCGCGGGGACTGTGAGGCGTGGGCGAGCAGGCAGAGCAGTGGGCTGTGGATGTGGGTGGAAGGGAGCAGTTACAGCGACAGGCCGTTGTCCGACATGGGCACAGCGCTGCGATGGACAAGGGCTGTGAGGGATGGGGGGTATTGACTGCGGACGAAGGACGAGGAGCATACGACCATTACTGCATATTGTCATTAATGTTTTGTTGTTTGGTCTTGTGCATGTAATGATATTCACGGCAGAGTAATTTTCATAGACCGAATAGATTAGCATTATTTTTTAAATACACTGTGGGGGGGGAATAAATAATTTATTTTGTACTGCAGTTTAGTTTTACTGATAATCATTATAGCCTTTAATGATTCCAACAAATGTTCCAAGCAAAGATAAGAAATCATTAAATAAATGGAAATTGGAAATGAGGAAATGTTTGCGGTCCAAAAATTTTAATATTATTGTTTAATTGGTTCGGTGTATGTTACTGCTGACACCGGATGTAACTGCAATTGTACAGGTTGATATCTATATTTCCTGCCATATGTTTTGTTTCGTAAATAGAAATCGAAATAAATCAGAAACAACATATATAACATACAGGCTATCGAATAAGATAAAAACGGAAATGATAAAAAAGTCAGTATTTTAAATGTTTATTAATATGAAAATGTAGCTCTTCTCTGCACTACTTTTTTGACGATGTGTAAACTTCATTTTTATTGCATTAGTTTTGGACATTGTCAATCGTCTTAACTTGCTTAAACATATTCAACTGATGAATATTACAAGCTCCAGTAGCCCAGTAGTAGTTTCCTCGCCTTGAAGAATCAGAGTACCCCGGTTCGAATCCCTGCGCTATTGGATGCATGAAGACGGATAATGAAGGAGAGCGTCCGAAACGTTGCTAGTGACATTTACCTAGTGATGGAAAATGTCCAAAATGGTTGTAATATAAATTTATATGTACTTCAACACCCCACTGTTCGAACTAATAAAAAATAAATAACTCGCGTACTAAAATTAGGGAATAAATTTTAATGAATCGTAAATGCTACAATTTTTATTTTCACTAAAACAATGAAAAAAAAATCGCGTAAAACACGGTAAAAATGGACCAGGACTGCACATTCTAATTAAACAGAAGCAAAATAAATTAATTTATTAATAACACCATCGAAGATAAAAGTTATTTGCTGAAAAATTCATTTAATGTACTTCACTGCAAGCCAGTCCACCTGTCGATGCAAAGCACGTTAGTATCGCTTAATCTCCGCTCGTTTTATGAATTAACCTTCAAAATAACGCACACATGACTCTCTATGTAGATAATTTGCGATGCTTATTTGCCACTAACAGAACAACAACCCTCGTCGACGTGGACCTGTGCGTTGACATGCAGTTTCGTGAGCGGCGGAAAAGTGAAGTAAAAATCCTGGTTCGTCGTGAGAATAAAACGAATCGTAAATGCAAACTCAAAAGCCCTGTCCGTGCGAGATGGAACTTCATTGCCTACCTTTCGAAATAGGCGTAGCGCCAGTGGTTGAAAGGCAGCTACCGGGTTAACTTTCAATTTGAAAAGTCAACACATTACGCCACGAAGTATGCACGTGGTATGTGGAGTAGACTTACGCGGAAATATATTCGTAAGTGGGAAGAAATTTGTATTTTAATTTCACTTATATGAAAAAGATAAATGAATTTTGATTGATTATTATGTTACCATGAAAAATATTCAATGATAATTTGCCAATATTTATTGATAAGTATTATTCTTTTATACAATATACTTAATGGTTACTAAATTCTTAATTGCAACAGACGCAGAGATACTGAAAAGATGTTACCACGATGATTATTTACCACCAGCGGATCACCTGGCGTTGCTGGCGAGTTTTCTTTGACTAATCTTCTTTTACTCAGGAAGAAATAAAATTAATCTATATTGTGACATCAAAATATTTTATATTTGCTGACTTTTGAAATGTGTAGAGCATCCTAACGTTTCAAATTCATAATAAAACTAATTTAATACAAAAGTTATACAACAGTAGTTATATAAAAGTAATTAAACAATTGTATACCCAACACCATCTCGCGACAGGCATGACGCGGCTGCATCATTTCATTAAAATTCTTGTAAAATCTAATTTATTACGATTTAAAGATGTTTTTATCTTTGTTAAATGCACAAAATAAATATTTCATTAAATTTAATGACGATTAATTTTTTCCATCTTAAATTACTCTTGTAAAGTGAAGAATTTAATCACTTTTATTTTCAATAACGTTTTATTAATAATTTAGGTTAATTCTTGTAGAAAACATTTCCATGACACAAACGAACAAAAAACAAAAACGAATTACGCATATCCATCGTTCAAATTGTGCGCTATGGTCTTGAGTTCATACAAAGATCCCATAAAAAACACTTTCAGTTTTTCCAAATTTTCCAATTTTCCGGACAAGTTTTCCATTTTTTTCTTTCCCTAAAAACCTTATTCTGACTATTAAGAACATTTTTTTTAATTAACCAAATCGGTCCAGCTGTTCTCAAGTGATGCGGTTAGCAACGAACAGCATTTAATTTTTATTTTTATAGATTTCACTAACATAATATATCTGTATAAATGTATAAGCCATAATAAATTATTATAAATGTGTGCACTATTAAACAATTTACAAGAAATTTCACTAAACTAAGTGTGTTTAGTACTTTTTATTTTGAGTTTGAAACATTTCATTTCAAACTAATATATTATCTCTTACGGACGAATTATTTTATTTATTNCCGAAAAAAAATAAGAGCTGAAAAAAATTTTTTTTTTATGAATCGGTTTCTGGTAGAGTAATATTTACTCCATTTACCAATGTCTAAATTGTTTTTCAATAAAATTGTCATTCGAAGCAATCGGAGTTTAAGGTGAAGAGCAGACCGTGTATTTAGCGATAGGGGGATTGTAATAGACTGCGTCTTCCATTCTCATAACTAAGAATCATCCTGGCATGAATCAGGTTGTTGATGACAAAACCGATAAATAAAAACATGCGAACGACAAAATGATTAAAATCAATAAATATTCTTTAAGTCCTCGCAGATTAAGCACTTTAAATCGAATATATGATCTGAACACGGGTTCATCCTCACTTTCCTCATGGTACTTCCCCGAATTTGACAACTCGCTTGAACGCATTGCTGTGACAGACGTAGCAAGGGTAGGGAGAAGCAAATGCCAGGCATACTCTATGGCAGGGGTCTCCAAACTTTTAACACGTTGGCTGAACTGAAAAACTTTTGTTTACAGGTGGGCCAACTACATTTATTACAAAATAACTACCACTAGTTATTAGATAAACTCAATTCACTTACTAATCTATTAGATACACATACCTGGCATTAAAAAATGGATACCTCAATCTGTTAGACATTCATTTGAAAATATGTATAATATATTTATTCATTTAAGTGTCAATACCGGTTTTGAAAAGTTATGCGTCAAGGTGGACGAACTCATCCAAACGTTTTTCGAACACGTTTTTCGTCATTCCTTCACTTTCTTGTGTAGATGTGAGATAACTATTGGTTTTATTTTCATATTATTGGTATTATTTTGTTTTGAATTAATTTTCATATTAACTGACCATTCACACTGTTGTTGTATTTTTCGATTGGTCAATGAGTCTATTGTGTGGATAGTTTAGTTTTTCTGTTCACTCCAATGTATAAGTTATTTGCAGTCACTGAGTTTACGTTTAACGCTCGGCCCCATGTCACTATGCACATAATGTGAGCAGCGCTCAGACGTTTCGTAAAGTATTTGTACACCTGATCGGTATAGAAACGTGTGAACTTGTATTTTTGTTTTCCAATTTGTTAATTAAATTGACATTTTGAGAAAAAAATAGTGTGTTTATTTTGATCGAATTTAAATTTATTGTAAAGATATGTGAAATCGCTTTGGACCAACAATATCTATCTAATTTGGATTGAAAACTCATACCGCTATCACGATAATAGATTTATGATAGTGTTAGTGTGTCAGGTGCTAGTCAAGAACATAACAATTTATAAAATTTCCATTTTATAAATTCTGTTCGTATTAAAAATAGTAATTATAACAGTACTTCTTGAATTATAGTGTATAAAAATGTGAACATTATATTGAAAAAGTGTATTCAAAAAATAATCTTTAGTATGACTGTAGTTCCCAGTTGCTTACTGACTATTGGTTAACGAACAACAAAGACCGCCAGAACCCATCATTGTTTCGTTACTGTTTCTACAGAATAAATTTTATCGCCCCATAAGGATAGGGCACTTTTGTACTGCTTAATTCTATATTAAATTTGTGACAAGTGTGATATATTTATTGGTTCCGTAGAAATTTCACGGGATTTTATTTTAAAACCGTCCTTTCCAAAGCTTTATCCATAAGAGCCGGTACAACTTCAATACGATTTTATTGAAATATTAAAATCCAAATATAGTTAGGCGAGTTGATAGTTTTTTTCTCTTTCATTTCAATACAATTATGACTTTCAAAAGCTCACCAGGTCACTCATACTACCCTACCTTAAGATAGTACTAGCGTAGGTAGCATTAAATATCATAATGAATTCGGTATAATTAAGCAGTGTAACATGTACTTTATGATTTCACTTGAAAATCATACCTCACCAGCCATTTAAATGAAATAATTGCAATTATAATTCATGGTGAAATACATCGCGTCTTTTCGAGAAAACACTTATTTTCAAAATCAGACCAACTTTTAAATCACTAAGGTGATAGAAATTTACAGTAAAATTTCCTTAGTATTTTTTCGTCACTTTTACCTACAAGTCACCGGATTTTTGAAAAATATTTTTTACATTTTTCCGAGGTGAGATGCATAAATTACAAAACCGTTGCGCTCTACTGCCAAGCTTTTACATGCTCTAATGTATTTCCAACGATTCAAGCGAATTCCTGAATAACTGATAGATATTAAATCATGTTTTCTCTTCATTATTATTTATATTTTTGTCTTTTAAAACAGAAGAAAAATACAGAAAACGATTATACATCTTAGAGATTTGACTAATTTGAAGTGCCGGTCCCATCAAATTCGGACCCGGATCGGACTAAAACTCTTTGCGGGCCAGGGGACGGACCTGGCCTGCGGGTCATTGTTTGGGGTTCCCTGCTTTAGAGATCCAACGCGGGGCAAAGTCGGACGACAGCGTGATGTACTCCCAGCGACACTGAACCTTGTCCAGCTGCGTTCCCGCGTCCTCGCCCTCCGCAAGTTGTTGTGTGCTAGTTTAAAATTCCATTTCACGCGCACTCGCCACGCGACTACCAAAAACAAAAGAAGGGAGAGAAAAGAGCATCGGAAACAACTGAGGAATTACTGGTACGAAGGGCTCTAATGACCTTGACGTTAACGAACCTTGGAGCCCCACAAAAAAAATTACTGATACGTGACAAAAAAATAAAAAAAGGAGAGTTCCGAATTAAAAGAATTATACCGAAAACTACGGAGTAAAATTTACGCAATGACTTTCATGAGAATCAATATTTAAACTGTTAAATATTTTATTGAATCAAGATAAATGTTTGATAATAAATTTTAATAATAATAAATTTATTGTCAAAAAACAGTACAAACTGCGTATGACCACGTGGAGGACAATAAACTAAATTACTCTCCGGAAGCAAGCAAGGGACCATCCCATCAATTCCGATCAAGGGCCCTAAGGCANNGATCATAAACAGATTACTTTGTATCAAATATATATTATATAACGTCCTACATATCTTGCATGCGAAATCAAAGGAGTACATTAACGAGACGCAAATAGGTGAAAACAATAAGTGCAATTTATTTTAAATATTAGGTTAGAAAAAATAATGTGCTTACAAATGAACTAATTAAGTTAAATAAAATTAAGAAGGTTACGAGGTAACTGATATCTAAGTCCGGGTTTTTCTCCGGTTTTCCTTTGGGTAGCGGCGGATTTTATTTGGGTGGGAATGTCACTAACACTTTTGTTTTATTGATATCGAAATTTTACTGCTCATAACATCTACAATTCATTTTGGAATAACGAATGGATTACAGTATGTATTTATTAAATTATTACTTTTATAATCTGCCACTGCCCTTGGGTCCTTGATCGGAATTGATGGGATGGTGCGTTGCTTGTTTTCGGAGAGTAACTTAGTCTATTGTCCCTCACATGATCATAAGAAGTTAGGAATTGCTCTTTTGACACTAAAGTCTATTTATTTATTTAAGGTTAAAAAAAGTATACAAACAGAAAATATATAGCAAACAATGATGTAGAATTAAGAAGGGGAGGTATGTAGAGAGAGGATATTTTAAAAAGATAATTGCAAATACGAGGTCACAAAGCCAAAACAACGGAAGTTAACTCGGAATGCCGGATAAATAATTTACTCTTGTGTTTCCTGTGCCTTTTGTAAGTTCTCTCTCACTCTTGTTTTCTGAGTTGGGTTCACAGTCGGAAGCTCCGGAAGACACAAATTCGTCATTTTTGCTAATATACGCAACGCTACACCATCTACAGTTAAACAACGGAATTAGTAAGAATTGTTCTTTTATTGCTTCATTTCACCAACCGACTTTGAATGATATTCTTCGTTTTAGTTTCACAAAGTGTTAACCCTTCAGTTGGACATATTTTGCAACGAGATTTAAATGATGGCATTTGTGATTCATAATAATTTAGCAAGTAAATTTGAAAAAGATTATTTTTTCAATCGAAAAAAATATTGGAATTTACGTATGTACAAAGAACGTTCTTTAAATTTGTATAAAACTGTTTAATTTTTTATCTGTATACACCCGTACTATTACGTAGTAAAATTATTTATTCATTTTTTATGTGTATAAGTTTGGTTATATATTGTTTGACACCATGGCGTTAAGGTGAAATGTTATAGTAAGAAAGTAGTCGTAATACATTTCAGAGTTTTATAATTCAAAACGTTTATTTAATTTAATCCTCTTAAAAAAATTAATAAGGTTTTAGGGCTCGCCAACACCAAGGTCATCAGAACCTTTAAAAATAATATTACAGTGTCGTGTTTGGACTCATTTTAATGGAAATTTTTGACTACATTTTATATATTATAAAGTTATTTGACTAAAAAATAAAAACCGGAAATGTCGTTGCCTTGTCAAGCAGTTCCTGGTTGTGATCCTGGTTGTGTTCCTGGTCAGGGGTTCTGTGATCAGCGCACGAGAGGAAGAATTCTCGTTGAGGCGTCCAGATCCTGACAATCTTTTAGGGTGCAGTAGTTACTATGACATTATGATAGTCTCAAAACTCTTTACTTCACATAAATAAAATCTCAAATGATAGAATTCAGTACAAGAGCTATAATGAGGAGTTACAATGTAATACATATTTGTAAATGGAAAATGTAGCGTGCTATTGAAGCTTCTCTACGTGAAGCGAGAGGAGGTAGGAGGGTAGAATGGTATTAGTATAGGTGGGCCGCTTTACTTGGTTTACCAACAACTTGGCCCTCGTGGAGTGGTTAGTAGAAGTGGTTACTAATAGTAGGAGTTAGTGACATTAGGAGTGGTAGGATATGGGTAGAAGAAAGAGGGTTCGCTTTTCTGTATTCACAGCAATATGAACTGTTATATGAATGTGAAAAGCTACACATTTTTTCTGGTCCCCGCCGGGATTGACTTTGAACCCGGGATGACTTTGTGGAAGGTACGATTCTCGCCTCGGTTGCGTCCCATGCGACCGAAACACGAAATGTTTAATTGAATCTCTCCGTTGTTTTAAGGACCGACCGCAAAAGTCCTACGGACATTGTTTCAACTTCGCCTCATGTAGCCGTCACGTCAAGAGATTCGTTGCTAAGCTTTAGAGAAAGGAAATTGAGATTTAGGTGCTGGAATTTGTTAGCACTCGGAGCGCTGTACTAGAAACATGAAAAGTTAATAAATTATACAGTTAATTTCTTGGAAAAGCGCAATTGGAATGAGACAATCCTGTCTTGTCTTCCGGAATTATTAATTGCAAGTCTTCTAAAAGATTGTTTGTCACATTATGAACGAGGCAAAGCTTATATTGTGAATTTATTAAGTCAATATCAGTCAACAGCAAATTATGAACAAAATTTATACAAAGCTGATTCTTGAGTGCATAATTAAAACTAATTCACTGGCACTAATGAATATTAAATTAATTTCTTCTACTATTTTGATACTACAATATTCGAAATACGAAAAATAATTAATATTTTCTTTGCAAGTAAATATTGTTGGAATGTTCTTATAATGATATTAAAAGTAAATTTGAGCAAAAATAAAATTAATATAAAAGAGAGAAGATGCATGGCAAAGATTAAATTGAAGAAAGATATCGGCAAAGTTTCTTTATTCACTATGTAGTCTCTATTAGTCGTTATACAGTTCTGAAATTTTCAAAAAACTGGTTCATTTGAAATACATTGAAGCGTTGATCTCACATATTTTTAGATATCTCAAAAGTCCATTATACGTAGGTTGATATAAAACGAAGGTTACAAGCAGTTGTATTTGAAAATGAATTACTGTAGAGGAAATATTTTTACTCAGACTAGAGACAAGTGGCGTCCGTTATCTTACAGCGGTTATGGGTGTCTATATGCTCCATCTGGGAATTTCGATTTAAATAACTTAACGAGAAGTCTAGTCAAGAAGTTGCATGACCAAGTTCGTGATAGTGTATTGTCATAAAGAACATTTTCTACACATATTTTCTGTCCTCTTTTACATCATAACCCATTTACCCAAATAAAAAGAAAACGTGTTTATGCGTTTCACAATGAATCTCTTTACCCAATAAAATCACAAAGTCGCAGAATACAAATTGAATTCACCAACAGCGATGGTGTTTTTGTTTGTTTGTGGGGCTTTACGGCTCATGTCGACATCAGAGGTCATTGGAGCCCGAAAAACTTGTACACGTAGGGAAAAAGTAGTTACGCACTAGGGAGAGCCAACATGACTCTCCCCGCGTGAGGGACTCGTCGAATGATTCAACCCTACCCACTAAAAACCCTCCTTAATTACAATGTATCAAAACATATCTCACAACATACATCAAAACAAAAGTGGAGGGGGGGGCAAAAAATGAAGTGGGCACATAACATGAGAAGGGACAAAGAATAAGGGGTGACAAAAAATTAGGGGTAGGACAAAAATGAGAGGAATGAGGAAAATGAAAGATACCCTAGCCTTGATAGCGTCGGGATCGAAAAGAAGAAGAGGTGACCAAGGGAGGTCAGAAAAGAGAAAGGAAGGAGCATTGCACAAGTAAGTGGAGGTAATGCCAGACTCAGCTCGGGGCCCCGTGTTCGCCAAACACGTACTTACTAGATGTAAGTCCCCTCGGGAGCGCGATGGTGTAGTGGTAGCATATTCGCTCCCAACATACGGGTTCAAACTTGAAAAATAACAGCAAAAAAGACATATTTCTAGGTATTTTCTATACATTTTTCATCGCTTTTCACAATTTTGAAGTTGGCCCACCACACGTAGAGACATAACAGTTTGGCAGTATTTAGAATAGCATGTAAAGAGTTGGTGACCAGGAAATCAGCCCTGAACCTCAGTAATTTGGACAATACTGTCCATTTATTTGGCTTTCTTGACATTATTTGGTATATTTTTGGACTTGTATCGCGGTCGTATACTATAAAAACTACTATAAAAATGTTTGGTTAGATATGAGTGTTTTATTATCTAACCGACTTGTACGATCAGTTAATTTTGGTTTATATTCACGAAAAAGAAATAAAAACCCGAAAATCACCATTTTTAATATAGGAAACAATACCAAATGCAAGGAAAGGTAAAAGTGTTATTAATAATGATGTTTTATCCGCAAATATCTATAGCCAAAGGTACAATGTCATTTGGCTGGGGGGGGGGCACATTTGAGTGCCTTATCCTGGGGTACACTTTAACCTGTCGCACTCAGAAAAATGCCGTGATAACGTTATAATATAATTTAAAATATTAAAACGTTTAAAAGAATTCGTTGTATCATAACATACGCTACAACTTAGGTACCAACCCATTCCTCGAATGAATTATACGTGCAAAATAATAATGAACAGATACGTTGCAGGAATCGACCCTAACTCAGTGATATTGATAATGTTATAAATTTGAGGCAATTTTCACTATCCCAGACAGGAACCCTGAACCACATCTCTAAAAATTTGCTTTTTTTGCAGTGGTAGTGGTAGCAATTTTACAGTTGTCAATTTTACGGTTGATCGTACCTTCACAAACTAAGGAGTAAAGTGATTGAGTTAAATAAAAATAGCAATAAATAAATTATAGGGAAAATTCCAATTAATGATGTTTTAGGGATGATTGCAATAAAATAATTTAAATTAACATTATTTGCAAATTGATGGTTAGAAACTCCAAAAAAATGCTTTACATATCAACAGATTATAAAGTGAGTAAAAAGAAATAAAAATAAACAAATTTGATTGATTAATGGTAGTTTAAGGGATAAATCGTAAAACAAAACAATCTCCATTGCAAGTGATAAATAGACTCAGTCGCACAGAAGTCAGAAGGAAGAGAAAATTCCACGGTCAAATTCAAACACCATGGGCCTCGCGAAATTAATTTAGTTTTAACCAAGCCTAACTGATCACAGAGCTGAAGTCATTGTATTCCAAATTGGCAATTACTTCGCAGATACGAAGTTTTCATCTCTCACCTCGCCCATTGTGTTCAGTTCAACCCAGTCCGCTTGCATCCCCTCACAGACACGAAGTCAGCCGCATAAGGTTTGGCGTCTCTCCCTCAGTCTCGTTCTGTCAAGGACTGATAAGGAATCCCCACAATGCGAGGCCACAGGGAAACATGAATGAACTTAGGGGTTACTCTAAGGACGCGTTTAGGTTCCAGAGCCGCGCATTGATAAGGCAAACTACGCGTGAGTGGATGAAAAATATTCCATTGAAACAATGGGTCGTCTCTTGGTTGCCGGAAGATATATTTCCATTTCAATCCTTAGGTCATTCGCCAATATCCATACCAACAATATATACACGCTTAACGCGAATGTGTTTGCTATCTGATCACGACAAAACCACTGAGACCATCATTATTAAATTTATCAAGGAGATAGTGTAGGATAAACATAAGCTAACTTTTATTATTAAAACGTGTGATAAGAAAGATAAAAATAGATTTTGAAAATAAATCTTGATAAAATCGAGAAAAAAAGAGTTATATTCGCTTACTCTGCATAAACAGAGATAGGTAACAAATATGCATGGCAGTATTGTTTGCTTCAAAGTGTTGTACAGAAACGTCCCCGACAGCATATGTCTATCCACAAAAACTAACCTACATTATCGATAAAACGTTATGAAAAATAGAAGTGTTAAAACACTACTGTTTAAGAAAGTAATTTAAAAGGAAAAAATCAATCATCATCAAATTTAATAAATTATTTGTTTTGTGCATTTAACAAAGATAAAAGTCATCTTTAAATCGTAAAATTTTGACGAATAGTTTAGATTTTACAAGGATTTTAATGAAATGGTGCAGCAGCTCATGCCTCGGAAACGAAAATTCGAACACCGCTCCTGCGAGATTGGGTAGTGTACACAGGTTTGTATTAAATGTGTATTATTATGAATTTGAAAAATCAGGACTGTAAATGTTTTTAAAAACCAGTTAGTAAAAGTATTTTTAACTTATATATAAATTATCTCCTGAGTAAAAGAAGATGAATTATCTCCGGGTAATCAGCTAGTTTTAATATATTTCCGTATGTCTTCTGGAACTTGGTACTAAATTATACTAAGTATGGTGTTGGAAAACCAATGAATTAAACATGAAAATAATTAGTAGTGTTGAAATGACTTCATGTTAAGAAAAAGTTCGAAATATTTTCTAATTCAAATATTATTCATTTACAGCTGTTTAAAATTTTACTAATGATTTAAAATGTTTTAAACTCTAAAACCTACCAAGTGAAGATCATATTTTGAAAATATGTCAATTTATACATTCAATTATGATTCATATATTATCCTCAAATATATATTTTTTTAAACGTATTTCCACAGCTTACCTAACGTACACATATTGCCAGTATTACAAACTGGGCGTACTTAAGATAAACGAAGTTCTTGAATTAAATTCCAATTTTCTTTTAAACAAAAACATTTCAGTGAGTTTGATTCCCTGGCTCAATTACAATTTTAAATTTCTCTTTCGTATTACAATCTTTTGATAGTGTGGACCGCAAAGCAGAAAAGGTTACTTGATGTATATATAATAATGAAAAAATATAAATCTATAGTTTAATTTTTGTTTTAGGAAAATCACAAAAGATGGGTTTTGTTTTGTGAATTATGAGACCGATATATAAGACCAGAATTATCATATTTCGAAATAGTTCAATTTAAGCGCATTTTGTTCTCGCTATCATCAAATATCCTCGCATTCAATTACTTTGGTAAGTCTCATGAGCGTATCGCCTAGATCGTTCCATCATTTCTGGATTACATCTGTTATACTGTATTACTCTGTGCATCGGGTGTCATCTAGTTTGACATTAGTATGCACATGAAATTAAACACAAAGGTGATTGAGTAAATATTTAGCATAGCTGTGACGCCGGACAAAGATCGATCAATACGATTGGTTTGGTGTGTTATGACTAAATTATGATCTTCCATTATTTCCAGAACACAGAATAAAACACATGGTGAAAATGTGTAAATTAGTATAAAATTCATAGAAACCCTTAAAAATTGTATTGGTAAAGTGTAATGCTAGTCGAGTTTTCGTTTGGATTATTGATATGAATTTCAGCTAGAGATATTTCCAGTAAAAGAAGGAATTGATTTGTACCGCAGAATTTAAGTGAAAGAAGTGATACATGTTTTTATATGTTTTATGTCTGTGACTGTCTTGTCTGTTAGCAGTTGCTATTTACAAGACGTATGTGTGTTAATTTGTTCTGTTCTGTGTTCTTCGTGTTCTTGTCCTTGTATGTGTTAATTTGTATGTGATTTTTAAGTGCGTAATTGGTCTAGTGAGCTAATTTGTGTTTTTATTCTTTTCTATCTTCCATCTCCTCCCTCCAGTTTCTTTATTCGCTTCTCGTTCTCTCTGACATCTTCTTCTTTCTTCATTCCTCTAGTGAGTTTCTTATTTCTTCAATTGTTTTGAAAAAATCATGGAATTCCAGCATGTTGTCTTTGCTTGTGAAGATGTTCTGTAAGTCTTCTGTTCTTAGGCTCTTCTTTGAGATTACTGCATACTCAGTTCTTTCTGCCGAGTATAGTGGGCAATCTTGTAACATGTGTAAGATTGTTTCTTCTGTCTTGTTGACACATGGGCAGAACGGGTTCTTCGCAGTTCGTCTTCTTCCGTCTGTTGTGATGTTAGATATGCAGATATTATCAGCAGTTCTCGCATATATCTCTGCCTTGTTGAGGCCATAACCTGTGATGGCATGCACTGTTGCCGCTCCTGGTGTGAACCATTTGTGGGTTCCGGCGAACGTTTGGGATGAACTTTTTCGTTGCCTGTCCATGTTCTGCTTCCTCCCATCTTTCTTGCACTTCTTAAGGATTTCTGTCGTGAGCTTGCTTTCACAATTTTTGTCTGTCCTTGAAATGCTCTCGTTATTAAAGTTTATTGTCTGGTCTGCTTTCAACTTTCTTCTAAGGTACATTTTTTCGAACTCTAGGTCAATTGGGAGGAGTCCACTTATGATTTGTAGTGCTTGAGTGGATGTTAGTCTATAGGCTCCAGTGATTGCGAGGAGGGGGAACCCTCTGTGCTGTCATTAGCGTTCTTTTAATGTTGCTGTGTGAGATTCTATGTCCCCATGCTGCAACAGCGTAAGAGATAATGGGTATGGATGCATCTTTGTATATTGTCCTTATGGCTTTTCTGTCCAGTTCATATTCTGTTTTGCTGATTCTTCTCAATGTAAAGAATAGCTTCTTGGCTTTATCTGCAACTCGTCTGATGTGTGGGACAAAGGATAGTTTTGTGTCCAGATGCACTCCTAGGTATTTTATGTTATCAACCATTTTGATTCTCTTCCCTTGGGTCTTGAATGTGGATGGTCTGTTCTTTGCTAGTTGTGGGTCAAACATCATCAGAACTGTCTTTGAAAGTGAGAACTTCATCTTCATCCTGACTCCCCACTCCATTAGCACCTCTAGTTGTGCTTGAGCTATTTCTTCGATTTGTCTTCTGTAGTTCCCATTCATTGTCATTGCCAGGTCGTCGGCATATGCAACGACGTTAGCTCCTGTTGCCTCTAGCTTTTGAGTCACTTCGTCTATGATTAGGTTCCATAGGATGGTACCACAATTGGAACCTTGTTGGTATCCTCTGTTAATCTGTTTAGTGTAGCTTCTTTCACCAATTTGTAGAATATCTTCTTTCTCCAGTTTGTAAGATGACTACTCTATCTTGAAGGAAACTTGCATACAGTTTTCTGATGTGAGTGTTCACCCCTGTTTCTGATATGCGCTTTAGGATACTGGGCCACCAGGCGCTGTCAAAAGCGCTCTGGATGTCTGCGAATATCGTTAGGCAGTACTTTGTATCTCTTTGTTTTACTGTCTTGATCAATTCTTCTATGACGTCCGTCGTGCACGTTCCTTGTCTAAAGACATATTGTCTTGTTGATAATTTTCCTTCTTTTTCTAGGTGTTTTGTTATCCTTTTGGTACAGATTTTGTCTAATATTTTTCACATTACGGGGAGGAAACAAATTGGTCTGTAAGACCTAGGATCTTTTTCCGGCTTTTCTGCTAATTTTTTCAGCACTACTACTGAGACTGTTTTCCTTTTTTTGGGGGGAATGTGCATTGTGACATTACATTGATTCCCTCTGTTAATTTCTCTCTTACGTCTAAAACTAACTCCTTTAGATTTAGTATTTTCGGTTGTTCCTCTAGCTTGTCTTTCAATGCCTCATTGTCTTTACGCAACACTTCACAACCTTTCCATAGGTCCCGTACACAATTCTTTACTTTCTGTTGTATTTTCCCTAATACCTGTTTGAATTTATCATCCTCAAATACTGCGTGTAACTCCTCATAGATGAAGCGCAGTGGCTTGTATTCTGTCACTCCTGGCTTCCTATACTTTCGTGATCGTGTTGTTATCACATCAGTTTCATCCTTTGTAGTTGAATAATCACTGAAAATGTTCCCTTCTCGTGACGTCGTGTGATCTTGTCGCTCTCCATTGTTTCCTGTCCCTTTATCATTCAATGTTATGTAAATTTATCTTTAAGCCTAATTCTATATCTCTATATTATTTATTTTCAGATGTTTTACTTATTTATCAACTTTATTAGAACTAGAATATTGTTCTACTACGTTACTTGTCGATCAACGTATTAATTTTCTTAATTTTAATGTCCAGACTATCCTTTATGTATCTTTCCCAATCATAGGATTTTTCTTGATGTTCACTCAGTAACATACACACTTTGCAGTTTACACCACCCCAATAACCCTACTCGCTTAGGAGATTCTAATTTATAAAAGTCGGGTTATGTTTGTATGTTTCGGTGGTTGTATCTTGCAAAGTATTATGTCTAGAATGCTGTACTTTTATACTTAAGGAAGTGATGAGTCAAAATCAAACTGTCCTACAGCAAACCCTGAAGGTGCCCTATAGGTTCACGGAGGATAGAAATCCGCTATTACTAGGTTTCGCCACTACGAGGAGGAGATGTGACCAGCACCTCTCGCCGGTCGGTTTAACTCCAGGATAGACCCAGAACACATTTTACAGCAGGATGAGTAGGTTTGCGAGTCAGTATGGATGTTCAGGTGTGACGAAAATTCCGACACTCCACCAGGGATTGAACCCCAGCCATTCAGCCAGCAGCTCAGCGCTCCACCCATTGAGGTATGCTGACTCCAAAAGAATGACGAGTACAACTTTGAAATACATGAGTGGTTCATCTAGACCGTTTCTTACAATTCCACCTGGCCCCTCAGGTGGCTCAGGTGGTAGCGCTCATGCTCATCACCAAGTCATCCCGGTTTCAATTCCAGGTGGGGCCAGATAAAAACATTAACGTCCAAGATCACATAGCTGTAACAACTGAAATGCAAACCCTCCTTCTACTATGCATCACCTACGACTCTTGGTTTCTCTAACCCTTACTATTACTAACTAATCCTACAAACCCCTCCACGTGGGCCAAGTTGTTGGTAAATCCATCTAACCTGCCCACCTATACTAATACCATTCTACCCTCCTACCTCCTATCGCTCCATGTAGAAAAGTTTCAATAGCACGCTACATTTCCCATTTACAAATAGAACAATACAAAAAAACCCACCAGTTTGATAAATACCCATCAAAAGGTATAGATTTGCATATCGCACAATCATTCAAACATTCGCTTTTATTTATTCCACTTATAACATAAAATAAAATGGAGAGCTACTCTCTATGTGCTATCATTTTATAGAGTGTAATACACTCCTACACTAAGAAAACCTATTTTACCGTGTAGCCCTCACTCAAATGTGTGCGCAAGTACTACAATTTTATTCATGCGCGGTACTCTATACCACGTTCAAAATATGACACTATCCAATCAGGACGCTTTATATTGCAAAAGAAAAAGAAAAAAGAACGACACATGTCGTCGATGTCTGGGCGACTGCTTCGAGCTTGACAGGAGCGATGCCTCAAATAGTATTTGGGGGTGAAACCTACCAACGAGATTACTGGGGTGAAACATCAAATGATTAATGGTGTAAAGTGTTATGTCACAATATTATTTGAAATCATTTCAGTGTCACGAATCAACAAAAATGTATATGAACTTTGCATTTCAGATCTGAATAGAACCAGAAACGAAAAGAACCGGAAGAGTTATGGGTGGAATTAGAAAACTATCAGAGGAACTGAATCCGTTTTTTGAATTGGCTCGAGTCCTTCGAAAAAGGGAATACACTTTTCAGGAATATTATTCGGGATTCGTTCGATATTATGCCCTTCCCATATATTATTAAATTGTATGTCCTTAAAGCCGCGGTTAAAAGCGACCTACTGCACCAGTTCTTCCACATTGTAAAATAATTTATTGGTTTTAATAAAAGTTAAATTCGTCTTGTATTTTAATACGCCATTGCTGTAATATTTTTAAAATATCATACGGCATTTTCAAAAATACTCTACTGCATGCTTGTGTTTTGCCTTTATTCATATAAGTTTAGTTTTATCTGTACTCAACCTTGCCACGGTTGTATACATTAATTCTGAAGCCCGATCCTGGCCCGGGTTTTTCACCGGTTTTCCTTCAGACAGAGGCTCTCTATGCTCTTGTCTAGGAGCGGCATCTATTGAAACAATAAACCTCGAATTTAGAGTTATTTTAAAAGTTACGATTTATAAACAATATTTTCCGAATAAACTACAGTTTGACAATAATACGTACTTGTGAAATATTTTTTTTGTTTTATTAAACACAAATTTGTTGATATTATGTTAATATTGTTATACGTACCGAACTATTTTTATTCTTATCTTAGGAGTGTATTAAAATGTAAAATTCGTCTCTGCCATAGATGGCAATTGATGGGATGGTCCCTTGGTTGCTCCCAGAGAGTAAATTAGTTCATTGTTCTCCACGTAGTGGTCATACGCAGTTTGCTTCTGCATTTTTGACAATAAATTTCTTAGCATTATCTTTTCAGGAATAATAAATTCAAGATCAGCTGTTCGTCTCAGTTGAGCGAACGACCTTTAGCTATGGGGACAGTGTTTGTGGGTGAAGGCGGAAGAGAAGGGGTAAGTGAAGAAGGGGTGAGGGGTGAGAGGAGGGGTTTGATGGAGTGGAAGAGGTATTTGTGTGCTGCGGTGGCATGCGGATAGGCGGACGGCATGCTCCGCGTGTTTGCCCCATTGCCTTATGACGGACGCGATCCAGTCGATACGCACGTCGCATGCCGCATCTCAAACCGAATTCCTCTTCCTTCCTCCATCACATTATCTTTTCCTTCTTTCTTTATACATACTTCCATTCAGAGTTCATTTTCCTCAGTCACGTTCCGCTAGACACGAACCGGGGAGTGGAATGTCAGAAATACTATTGTTATTAAAAATATCGAATTTTGTGTGGTTTGTTTAGTTTTGATTTATTTGGGGAATAATTAATTTGTAAAAATGTATGTATTAAATCCTCACCAGCTTTTGTCTCTTGATCGGGATTGAAGAGATTGTCCTTGGCTCGCATCCGGAGCGTAAATTTTCCGGAGAGTTTATTATCCTCCACGTGGTCACACGCAGTTTTTTTTTACACTAAAATTACTGTTAGGTTTCGGTTTTTACATAATTATTATTCTCAGCTTAACTCGCGGGAAAACGTGTAATCCATACCTTGTCCGGAAATCTATTTGATGTGAAAAAATAACTATAATCATTTATTTACTCTAGTCTCTCCCTTTTTAACTGTGGTGAGAAATCTACACTTCCGATCGATTGGACCGGCACGGGATAGAGTTTGGCAAAATGTTGTGCGACAAGTAAAACTAATGGGACATGTTTATTTATTTGTAACGTGATATTTTGATTCTCATTAACAAATTTATATTATTCCAAGCTGGAAAAATTAAATCTTATATTTCTTAATTTATATAAATTATTTTTAATATTAAGTATAATAATAAAAATGTTCTCATATCGTAATGTTAACCGAATTTTGTATTTTCTCTCACGTGACGTGCCACATCAAGTGTATTGAGTTGGAACGTTTGATAAAAAATTTGATGTAAACCCACGAGTCGTAAAAAAAACAGTTTCGCTGACCGTCAGTTGGAAAGCATTGCTATAAATAACAAAGGTAATATGAATGACCAGTTAGGGTTCGACATATCGTGATGATATAACTATCTCCAAATTCAAGCATATTTAGTAATCCTCCATTTGGTACAAAATCAAGTAATCTATTCTTTGAAATCCATTATATACGTGTTGTCTGATGTCAAAATAGCAAAAACATCCGGAGGTACGACCATGACAGAACCCTTCTCCCCCCCCCAAAAAAAATCCTCTTTTTTGAGAATTTCAACAAAACCGTTAGTCATTCTCAAGAAAAAAATCTAGAAGTATCCATAATTACAATGTACATATTACTACAGGATTTATGTTAGGAACATGCATCATTAGTAAGCACTTTAGATTTAATATACAATTTTACGCATCCATTGTTCAATATCTTCTTTCGTTATCTTTCTTTCCTCTGGTAAGTGAACATTTTGCAATTGTCATAAATGTGTCTCTACAAATATTTTTATAACATTTTCCTTCATTCTGAATAAATGGGGAAAGGGAAGATAACTCACATTTTTCTTGGAACAGTGAGAAATTTTGTAGATTTTCGACATACTCAACTAGAAACCTTTTATTTGCTAGATTAGGAAGAGTGCTTTTGAACTAAATCTGTGCCACACATTCATAAATAATAGATATACTTTCAGAAAATAAAAGTTTTAACGTCATATTTCATACTTTGTGAAACAGATGTACGGATTAGCCTAAGTCGATAATGGAAAGAGTGGACATTCTGTCCGGTCGACCCATTATCAGAACAGAAATTACTTTCTTTTTTAAGAAAGCATGATGATGTTACTCATTACTCATTTGAATTTGGAAATCTTTCTCTCCAAACATTTACAAGAATTTGCGAACTGCGAGCATGTATCCACGACTTTTTTTACTGATGACACCTGACGGAGATAATTGTAAATGGAGCTCTGTGTTACTAAAATAATATAATACAATAATCTATCAATATATGTCGTACTATTCAAAATATTAATCATTATTTAATATGTAACTAATCAATATCCGTCTTGTATTTTATCACGCCATTGCTGTAGTACTTTTAAATAACTTATAACAATTTCAAAAACTATTTTCTTGCATGATTGTGTTGTCTTATGGCTCATATTAATTTAGTTTTATGTGCACTCAACTTTGGCACGGTTGTGTACATAAATTCGGTAGCCCCATTCTGACCCGGGTTTGCTCCAGTTTTCCTTCGGGTAGAGGCGGATTTCTTATACAGGTTCTTTAGGCTCTGTCTAGGGGCGTGTTTTAATAATCTATAGTCCGATAATATCTTGTACATGTAAATTTTTTGCGTTAAATTACGAACATATTGGCACTCTATTAGTATTATAACTCGCAGCTAACTTTTCATCTTATCTAGGATTGCTGAAACGTTTGCTGAAATTTGTGAATCCGCCTCTGACTTACGGCCCTTGATCGGAATTGATGGAATGGTCCCTTGCTTGCTTCCGGAGAGTAAATTAGTTTATTATCCTCCACGTGGTCATACGCAGTTTGTACTGTTTTTTGAAAATAAATTTATTAAATTTGTTATTAACAACCTTTAAACATCTTAATTCTATAAGATTCGCAAACAGTATGTTTCAACTGTCTGTAAGTCATATTCAGGTGTTAGTAATTAATTAACAATATAGGTCTACTTATTCATGACATGACAACTCAACAACTGAGGAACGTAAATTCGTATGATAATGCTATTTGTTCTGTTTTTGCTTGTTGGTATATTTTTGTTGTACTGTTGCCATATAAACGTATTTTGTTGATTTGTTATCAACATTTGAGAATGACCCAAATATGGGTTGAATGTCGTTTCTGTCAATTGTATAGAAGTCGTCGTACAGTATCGAATTTGTAAATCAAGATAATTAATGGTCGATTAATTGTCAAAATCATAATAATGTAGATTAATACGCAAATGTCCCAGAAAATTGTAGGTCCCTATCTGCGCAACCGGAAGGATTTATCATACAAATGAAGTATTGTACTTCAGAGGATTAAAACATGTGTCGAATATTTCTTATTTTCTCATCTTTCACCTTCTCCTTTACGCGATATCATTATTTAAAAATCACGTCAAGAAAAGAAGCAACTTGATACTTTTATTTGAAAAGGATGCTACTTGACTACTTGAGTCCTAAGAACAGTTCTGACCTTTTTTATAAAAATAACATTCGTAGGGAATTTCATGAGTTACATAATGCTCTATTGTGCGTTATCGTATAGTATTCATAACTTTACTGATGCCCTGTTTAATTTGTTAATGTTAAATATGAAAGAGTGAAAAATGGTTACGACTAGCAGAGGAGGGAAAGTAATATCTGCCATATTATCCAGGTAAATAAATAGTCTTGCTAAATATCTTTCACTTCAGTTTACGAAAAGTGTATTCTACTTCTGCTCGGTTTATTTACACTGCTAAATATTATTCAAGCTTTTTGAAACTGTAAACTAATGTGCAAGTGTAGCAGACAAAAATTATTTTACTGCGTCTATACCAAACTTTCAAGTGAAATACCGCTAATGCGGATGTAATGCTTACTAAATGTACTCAACGTACAGAAAATTTAAGCAAAAACGTTGGAGTCGTTTTTGAGAAATTTTCAAATGAGTACTTTGCTCTTCATGTGAAGAACCCTTTGTTTTAAAATAAAAAAGAATTAGAGCACGTGCATCGACAACAAGTAAATTCTACCGTAAATACGAAATATGAATTAACTCGTTTCATCCGTTTACTCAGAAATGCTGGGCACAGACGGACAGACGTTATGCCAAAAACCACTTCTTCAGAATCAGGGATCGCCAAAACGTATATTACCGTCGAAGTTTCGCTTTCGAAATTTTTGTTTTTCAATACTTTCTATATACTAGGTATATGAGAAAGTAAAATGCTTACAACTAGCAGATGGGGAAGAGTAATATCTACCGTATTATTCAGGTAAATTAAATAGTCATGCTGAAGATAAGTATACGTTCATATTATCGTACAGAATGATAGTTTCATTCAGTTTTCTGAAGCTAGTTCAAATTAAATGTGAACCTCTTCAAATAGCATTGCTTCAATTAACATGATGTATCCCTTTTTGTTGTGCCTTGACGCAGTGAGAAGAGACAGTAGGCAATGCAACCTTCCCTCGCTCGCTAATCTAGGATGGCCGTGTGTCTGGCAAGAGGTGCAGCCCCAAGAACAATTCATAAAGACCTCATTCACAGGAAGGGCTACCGGCGCACAAAGGCTAGTTACTAATGCGGGCTCACCGTTGGACAATGGACAATCCGAGTGTTCTGTCGACGGCTTCCCACCAACGTCCTCCCACGCGCCTCCGTCTCTATACGAGTTACAGAGCTATGCTGAAACACCTGCATGGCGCCCAGTGTCATCGTAAAGGTTTGTCCCGGTCCCCCACGAAATGGGGTTCTAATGGGAGCCTTCATCTCATAACATATATTAATGCAAAATCAAAAGAATTGGTAAGTTATCAACTTTTTGACATAGATAATAAATAAATTATTGTTAATAGTTAATTTGCGATAAATAATTGTTGACAAATTACACTCACAAAAATAAAAATTTATTAAATGCCCCTCAATTCCTATCGGTGATCCCGAGGAGTCCAAGGGTTACGGGTCGACTCCTCTGTCTGTCACATCTACCAATCAATTGCGTCCGGTAGAACTACAAGGTCAGTTTCTTCACATGTAATTTTCAATATATATTTTGAACAAATAATTAATATTCCTTTGAATTTGTTTTAATTTTCCAAAGGCAATAGTTGTCATCTCATCTTAATTACTGCCATGAAAAAAAAATAAAGCTATGGAGCAGATTCACTCTAAGCTTTTGTAAAATACAAAGATTTTCTTTTTATATTAGGTCCACTCCTACCAGCTCTCCTGAATGCCAACGGGCTGTCGTATCTACAAAAGTACGTGTAAGATTGTTCATCAAGTATATCTTCAAAATGGAAGTCTCAAAGAGTTTGTCAGGATTGGATGTCTCGTTATTAGTCGAAATGCGTGGTTTTAAGTTACTCGTGACTGTGCCTAGTAAATGTGACGCGTAACAGTCACTTGTAAGCTAAGACGACACATCAGGCTTGTACTCTATCCCTTGTCCACAAGCGGCCTGCCTCAAGATAGCTCTGAAACTCCCATAACGAACTCCATTCTGAGTAGTCAGCCCTGATGCCCCTGTCCTGTAACCTCCACATAGACACGTCTATCGTAACTAAAAAGACTCCTCTGCCTTTGTTATTATCAAAATACCCACCTTCCGTAATCATCTATCTCTATGACCCATTCATGCTTTCTATTCGTGCTGTACATTGTTCCAATATCGCTTTCACCTCAATTGCTTCGGTTTCTCTCAATCTACAATGTCCTCCGTTGAGTTAAAAATTTGTAGAGTAACGAGAAGAAGTAATGTTCAGTTAATTCATAAGCTATTCCATTTGAATTTTACAGAGATAACGCGTTTCAAACGAATTAGCTACAACGAATGATACTAACATTCTGCACGATGATAATAATAATAAATAATAAATTTATTGTAAAAAAATAGTACAAACTGCGCATGACCACGTGGAGGACAGCAAACTAATTTTAGTCTCCGGAAGTAAACAAGGGACCATCCCATCAATTCCGATCAAGGGCCCTAAGACAGAGGCGGATTCAAAAAAATTTCAGCAAAAATTCCTCGATAAGATAAAAAGTTAGCTGCGAGTTATAATACTGATAAAATGTCAATATGTTTGTAATTTAACGGAAAAAATGTACATGTGCAAATTATTATCGAACTATAGATTATTCTGAGTATAGGAACGTTAACTCTTGTTTAAGAAAACTATTTATTCGCCTGGATAACATGGCATATACTACTTTTCCTCGCCAGTTAGACATAGGAACGTTACGCTAGTTTCATATTTAACATTACAATGTAACCCTGACATCAGAATAGTATACGATAATGCACAATACAGTAACAGGTAACTCACGTATAATGTTTAAATCCTGCTAATTTAGAGAATGATTATGTTAAAAATATACTTTTTCATTTGGGAAGTTCTGATCAGGCAGTAAATAGTACAAATATTAGTAATTTTGATTATTGGAGGCAATTTAAATTGCATAAAAATTTTAAAGTTGGTCTCCAATTTTTTTAAAAATGTAAACAAGTTGCAAATTTAGAATCTTTTTTAAATGATACAAGTTGGGAAAGGAGAGTTCCTATGTTTGATAATCCAGATACTGTAAGGAAATTAACATTTTTTATGCTCCTTTACTTGAAGCAGGTACAGTTTCTTTGGGAGATGATAAAAGTAATTATACACTGCAAGATTTAGCGTGTCGTATGAAATTTTATTTGCACATTGCCTGAAGTATCTACTCATGTTTAGGATTTGGAATGAAATTCAAGATCTAATTGGAGAGAAAAAATTGTGGCCTAAATATGCATTATTGGCTTACGAAAATTGTTCAGACCTGCATGGTCAGCACGTTAGGACTCAAGTAGTCAAGTAATATCCCCTTCAAATAATTTAGGCAAGAAGCTTCTTTCTTTGTTGTAATTCTTAAATGATGTAATCTCGGAAAGAAGAAGTGAGAAATCTTTTAATGCTCTAGAGAACTATACATTCCCATGAACCTCAGTTTTTTTTCCTTCGCGCGAATGCAGTGGACGTCCAGTCTGGGGAAATATGGGGGAAATTGTATCCAGAAATGTCTCCGGAACAAAACTACTCACGATTAAAGAATTAAAAAGATTGTTACCCCTCAACCACATGGAAATATCAGAGAACAAGTATAGATAAAAATCATTCATCTATTCTGAAAACTACGTTCTTCCTTATTTTCTGTATATAAATGTTGACATATTGTGAATAATTGAGATAGTGGTGCAAAACCATTTCACATACTTCCTCATATTCGTATCCCCGTCTGCAGCATAGAGCGAGAAAAAATTCTATATTAAAAGGGTCATTTCTGACGTGGTCCTCAATATACGGTCGTCTTCCTGTGCTCTATTATAATAATAATAAATTTATTGTCAAAAAACAGTACAAACTGCGTATGACCACGTGGAGGGAAAAAAACTAATTTACTCTCCGGAAGCAAGCAAGGGACCATCCCATCAATTCCGATCAAGGGCCCTAAGGCAGAGGCGGATTCAAAAAATTCAGCAAAAATTCCTAGATAAGATAAAAAGTTAGCTGCGAGTTATAATACTAATAGAATGTCAATATGTTTGTAATTTTAAGCAAAAATTACATATAAGTTATTATCGAACTATAGATTATTCTGAGTATAGTGCTTAAAAATCAAAAGAATTGAAATAACACTAAATTTACGATTTATTGTTACAATAGACCCGCCCCTAGACAAAGCCTAGAGAATCTGTATGATAAATCCGCCTCTACCCGAAGGAAAACCGGAGAAAAACCCGGGCCAGGATGAGAGTTTTCATGCTCAGAGTTGCTAGATGAACTTTGAAATTTTTCTTTCATTTACTGTCATTTATTTGAAATTTGTGTGTAAAATAAATATTCAGAATACTATTTCAAGACATATATCGGACATACCAATTTTATAAATATCGTAAAAGTGTTATGTAAATGTAATTTCGTTGTACGCAGAAATTGATGTATTTTCGTATCTGCAGTGTGTTCGCCAACCTCCTATGTATTTTATCATTATTATATCTTTCATTTCAGTTTACGAAATGTGTATTCAACTTCTTCTTGGTTCATTTACACTGCTCAATATTATTCAAGCTTATTGAAGCAGTAAACTAATGTATGAACTTGTATGTCCGGGACAAACCGCGTCTTAGTAGATAAAACCGCGTTTTAGTAGTTATGTCTACTAAGACACTAGTAGACATAACTACGGTTTGTAGCGGTTTGTCCTGGACATACAAGTTCATACTGATTCCGGCCGCGGAAGCCTACGTTAACTAGTAAACTAATGTTTTAGTGTAGATGACAGCAATTATTTTACTGCGTGTACGCCAAACTTTCAAGCGAAATATCGCTAATGCGGAAGTAATGTATACTAAATGTATTTAACGTACAGAAAATTTAATCAAAATCATTGGAGACGTTTTTGAGAAACATTCAAAAGAGTACTTTGTCCTTCATGTGAAGTACCCTTTGTTCGAAAGTAAAAAAAATTAGAGCATGTGCATCGACAAAAAGTAAATTCTACCGTAAATACGAAATGTGAATTAATTTGGTTCATCCGTTTGCTCAGAATCGTTGCGCACAGACGGACAGATGGACGGACGTTATGACCAAAAACCACTTTTTCAGAATCAGGTATCGCCAAAACGGATATTTCCGTCGAAATCTCACTTTCAATTTTTTTTCACGATTTCAATACTTTCTAAATACTAGGTATATAAGAACGTAAAAATACGTAAAATACAATATAAAAACTTGTATTTCCAATTTTTATAATTTTCTATTTAACTGCGTCATTTTATGGAATTTTCATCTCTTAGTTGTATCATAATTTATTTAATCCCTGGCTATGATGGATTCTTTGACACCCATAATTAGGGATACCTGTCCCTTGCGCGAGATGTGGGTTCAATCTACTTTGTCTCCTGAATTCTACCCTTTCAGAATATACAATGTTCAAAAAAGCTGATTTATAGGCTTCGAAAGGTATTAAAGTTATTGAATCTGTTCTACGTAACGGCCATCCCGAAATGAAACAGCTGATACGCGTATTGGATCTACCGGTGATGCATCGTATATTAATTGAAACTACATAACACAATGGGTTATGTTTCATTTGAGTTTCCGTTGAAATATGGGGACATTGCTTCAGTTGTAAACTGTGAGCTGGATTCGAAACAAATATACCTCATTTATCTTTGGAATTTCTAAAGAGATATGTTACCGATGATGATTTAATTACTTCGCGGTTAGAAAGATATCGAAAAGAACGTTCGGGATTATTTTTTCAAAGACCTTATATGAATATTGCGAAAATCTACTCCCGAGGTTCAAAAACCTTGAATTTGAAGTACAATAAAAGTTATCGTCTGTACCGAAAAATCATTTATTCTGCCAAAGCAGCATTCGACAACTTATATTGTCACCTTCAGTGGCGACATAAGTTGTCGAAAGCCGCTTTATAAATATTTTTTTCGATTGTGACAATAACATTTATACCTTGATGTTGGCGAGCCCTAAAACCATATTAAAGAAAACATTTATTCTATTTCAAGTTAAGTAAACATAATATACAACCATCACCTTGTCGTGATATTTGAATTATCGTTGAGGAAAAGTGTCTCTATCAAAATTATTTATTTCATAACATACATATTATATATAACATTACATGTAATAAATGATTCTGATAAAGACATAACGTTTTTCTGTATGAATATCGAAAACTTTATCCACACTTCACAACGTTTATAGAAAAAGTATTTTAATTTGCAAGACTTTTGGCTACTGCAAATGTATTTACATATTCCCCATAACTTTCTTCAATATTGAACTCTCAACGTCCTTCCAGTTTCCTTGTCATGGTCTTGCTCTTCTCAGAATTCTATGAAATACTTCATGGTTAATACGTTATTTATTTTATTATTGTTAATTCTTGATGATTAATCAATTTCGTAGCATTAATAACATGACGAATTTTTTGGCCTTTCCCAAACCTCATTTTCTAATTTTAAGTTTGTCTTTGCTTACATTTTTAGTTTTGTCATTGCATTAAGTATTTAAGATACACAATATAATCTATCTACAAGATAGAATGATTTATAGTAAACATATTTCGTGTGTGTGTCAGTGAATAAGAGTGAATTCTTATGTCCTTAGTGAATACTTATGAAGCACGGTTGGTAACTGAGCTTTAACAAATTTTGCTTTGGGTCGCGAATATGTTAACTGACTTTGCTCGGAATTTCTGCCATGGTCGTGTGCATGCTTCCGGAGAGTAAAGAAGTTACCGTTTGCTCCTGTAATTTGTAACTCTGCTTTTAAGACACTTTTTTCAACCTTCTCATAAATATCAATATACGGAAAACATGTAAATAATATTAATAAAATATAATAAAAATTAGAAGACTAATATTAAAAATATAATACTAACAAAACAATAAGAAATCATCATGCATTAAAATATGAAAACTAAAAAGAAGTATTAAAAATACAAGAAAAAATACGAATACGAATAATAAAGTTGAACCTATACCGAAAATCGTACAAACTAGGGGATGAAATTCATCAGAATTATAGTTGAGCGTGTGTGAATAACCATTTCTGGAAACCTCTCTTCTGAATAACACAAGAGGGACGACAGCGGAACAAGCGTCTTTCAACGTTAATTTTCCGCTCTCGCAGCCAGACAACCGTCGCATGCAGTGAGGGTCCTGTGATATCGCGCTGGAGGGAAAATTCAGAGAAACTGGAGAGGTTCAGCAACGGCATTCAAACTTATTTCGTACGAATAGAAAACAACGTTGGTTGAAGGTAACTCCAGGAGTAGGTGAACTAAAATAACAATGACCAAACAAAAGTGACTTCATTTCTATTATTGTATCTCATAATAATTATTTTATATGAACTGATCCTTGGCACGGTTATATACATTATCTCAGTAGCCAAGTCCCATCCTGACCCGGATTTTTCTCCGATTTTCCTTAGGATAGAGGCAAATTTTATACATAGGTTCTCTAGGCTCTGGCATAGGGACAACAGTATCATTAACACTATAGTTATTATTAATCTGAAATTATTTTAATAGTCACGAATTATAAAAAAAATTCCAAATAATTTAAAGATTTTATAATAGTACCTACCATATTAAATACATTTTTTGTAGTGTATTTAATATGAATTTGTTGGTATTCTGTTGATATTATAACATGTTGCTAACTAATTTATTCTTATCTTAGGGGAGCGCAGAAACGTTAAATCCACCTCTGCCTTGATCGGAATTCATGGGATGGTTCCTTGCATGCTTACGGAATGTTAAACACTTAATTGTCCTCCAGGTGATCATACGGAGTTGAAGCTTTTTTTTGATAGTAAATTTATCATTATTTTTTATAATATTAGATATATCCACTATTACAATTTTGATTAGAATTATCGTACTAAAATATAAAAAAAGTAGTTTTTATTTTGGAGTGAGGTACACTAAAACGAAGAGAGTCCGGAAAACAATGAACAATATTTACGGTTGGAGAATACAGCGAAGAAAAATTGCACGAATACTCACATATGAGATAGATTATTTTTTTAAATATGTAATGAATATTGTAGAAAATTAGCATTGTTTAGATTCTCGGTGATTGAAAGTTATCAAGAGAGACAGTCAGGTGAAAATTGCGACGATCCGGGAATGGAACCCGGGACTCTTCCCAGGGGTTTGGTGCCTGGTTCACTTCTCTCCTGCAAGGGGATGTGTCTCAGGTCGTCCGAGGTTTAGGCCGGTGGAAATGGTGTACAGTTCTGGAAGGCGAACGGGTGGTGTAGTGGTTAACACCCCTGCGATCAATACAGGAGTCCAGAGTTCGATTCCCGGCTCGTCACCGTTTTCACGTGATTGAAGGTTATCACTTATCTTCCCCACGTTTAGGTACGCGGAATAAATATATTCAATTGTATTTCTGTTTTTTACGGTTGTACGTATTGAATATACATTGCGATTTATTGGGGTAAGCATCTCTCTGTTCATCGTTTTGCTTATCATATTCATTTTTATTTGATCCACAATTTTTTTTACAATTGAGTAAGATTCGCGTATATTTAAAATTTCATTGGTGAAATAGTTTCTTATTAACCTGAAACGCGTGAAACGCTTAAGTAAAACATAATACCTAAATAAAAACTGTCTTATATCGAGTGCATTGTACTTATTTGCTTCTTGTTTCCAGTTTTGTAAAATGAAAATTTAACTTAAATATAGAATCAGAACACACAGTTGTTACGCGGAACACAAAAATACACTTATATAAAGACATTTTTGTAGAGAAGAACGCTTAATAATAAAAAAAGACGTATGTTTTGTGAAATAAATTTCTCTGAAGTCCGCTTTTCCGAAAAAGACTTCTTTAACAATTTGTAAGTAAATTACGAGTATTCATCCCGCAAACTTGGGGCCTTTGTACGAAAATCTCCTCATTTTTCAATATACGAATCGAAGTTCATAATTTACTGCCCGGGACGGAATTAGTCTTTATTAGATAACTTTCATTGTGAGAGTAAAACCAGTGAGGGTGTTATGTTTGTCCTGGTACATACAAAATCCGCCGAGGATTATTGTAAGCCTCTACAATAATAAGTGAATTATTTGTGGAGAAATGAATTATTTCGCCACCGTAATGCCCTTAATTAGATAAAATCTTGGGCAGCTTTAGGAGTTTGCTGCCACGGAGAGGATCTTTCCTCCATGTATCAAGAGGTTCCCCTCGACCATCTTATCTGTAAGCGAGGATATAGCACTCGGGGCCTCACCTCCACCGCATTACTCGAGGGTCCTGGCCATCCAGGGATTGCATAGGGGAGCGAAATAGTGTTTTGGAGTGGATCTGGAGAAGAATGGGAATGGAGGAGAGGAATAAAGAGAAATGAGAGAATGAGTTATGATAACAGTGAGAGGAGAGAGATAATAGGGTACTGAGTTGGTAGCAAAAACAAACTGCTATGAAAACGGATATGTGAATAATTAAAAAATAAATAAATGTATTGTCAAAAAAAAGCAGTAACAACCTGAGTATGACCATGTGAATGGCAATAAAATAATTTACTCCCGGAAGCAAACAAGGGACAATCCCATCAATTCGGATCAAAGACTCTAAGCCAAAGGTGGATTTATCATTCCTGTAACCTGAAAATCATTTCATATGCCCCCCCCCCCTCGATAAAGAATAAAGACGTAAAAATTATTCATTTCGAAAAGAAAAAAAAGTGAATTGACTGCTAGGAGTCTACATAGTTCGTTGTAGGTTTAAGGTTGTATTCTATGGAAATAGGTAGACGTATTCTTTTTATATCATTCCTTGTATTTATTGTATTTCTATAGCGCCACTGTGTAGAATATGTAAGGATTGTTTTTCCAGTTGTGAATTTTAAAAAAATCTTGTGACACAGATACATTGTGTTTTGTAGTTTCACATGAACCACTTCATCCCAACTTACATGTATCAGCTAAGGGAAGGATAGGTAAGAAAAGTACAATAATGAATATAATAAATATGGCAAGTTAATCGTTTTGTAATACCGTTGTTTAATGTTTAATGCCCTCAAATAATATAGATAACCTTTCTCAGCCCTTTCCGCAACCGGTGAAACTTGCGCGTCTACATCATAAGTACATCGGCAGTTGAGTCATGGAGCAGAAAATTTGTATGAATTAATAAATAAATAATCATTATTGTCAAAAAAGCGTATGACCACGTGGAGGATAATAAACTAATTTACACTACAGAAGTAAGCAATTAGATCACCTAATGATGTACATGTTATATAAAATGGGTAATTATTTTTTCTGTAAGCGTATACGTAAATAGATTTAAAAAAATAGTTCTTTCGTCTTTCCTTTTTTCAGGCAAACGTTTTACACAGAATTGGAGACGAACAAGAATTTGCAACTGGAATATTTTAAAATGACAATACTTTTCGAAAAAATAATTCTACGGGAAAGAAAATGAAAAGAAGGAAAGTTTTATAATGGATGTCCGTTTCAAAACTAAAAATCATAAATAAGACTTATCGAAGAAACTACTTTAAAAAATTTTGGAGATGGTATACATCTCTAAGTTAGGCTACACATAAGACACAAATTTTGACCTGCTAGTTCTCATTTACAATGGAGCACACCCATATTTCAAATGTTGACACGTTTCATCATTGTATACGGTCTGGATGCTTATGAAAATGACTGCTGGTCTACTCTACCATCCTCCTTTTGTAGCATTTTCGACATGTCATGGCGCCATATAAGTATTGACCTCAAAACCTTGGACATTGCATCATCCATCAAAGCTAAAACGAGGAAACATATGTAATAGGTAAAAAGATATACTAATACGCAAATACCCACGCTAGAACTCACAACCGTGCCAGAGTACAAAAGGTGCATTATTCAAAAGTCCTGAAGTCCTCCAAAGATAAACAGCAGCGAAGCAAAAGGAACCACCATAAAACCTCTCAGCCACGTTAAGATTACACAGGTACAGGAAGAGCCTATGTACTTCCACCTACTCTGTACAACCAGCAAGTCTTGTAAAAAATTTACTGCTTTAGCGGCACCCTCCTTTCTCGAAAGAACGAAAAATGACGCTATAAATCCTGTTTATTCCCCACATAAAAGAAGAGTGAAAGATTTGCCGCTGAACTCGAACGGACCGTCGCTGTTTCAAAGGGGAAACTGCAAATAGACGTATGGCCATTTTGGAGGAGCTGGCAATTGCTGGCAATGAAAACAACTGTGTTTGAAATGCAGAAGAAATCCAAGTAGGTGTGATCTTCGTCAAAAACCATAGCACGGGTTTGTGTTTGCAACTAAAGAAATCATACATCGAATGACGTACGAATACTCGAATCAGGAGTGAAATATCAAGGTAGGGACCATTCGGGTAAATATTTACGATCTGCGTCAATCCGAGCCTACTAGGAAAACAACTAAAACAGTACGCAAAAAATCAATACAATAGTTATTACGGGACGTAATAAGTTGAAGAGGCAAGGAGTTAGTTAAGCACTGATTTATGTGGAATTATTTATAATTTGGAATATACACTTTTTCAACGTTTAAATATTATTTGTTTATTTTTGTCTGTTATGCTCTTGATCGTATAATTTATGAATCTTCTTAAAAATTTGAATTATGAAAAACATAAGATTTTCAATTAAAACAATTAATTTATTAATTAATCAGCAAATTGAGATAATTTTAATTACATTGAAACAATTATATACTTTTTTTTTTAATATGCGCTTTAGGGTTTGCCAACATCATGGTCA
>NNCF01132196.1:165514-217964 GCA_002313205.1 Laupala kohalensis
GCCAACATCATGGTCATTAGAGCCCTGAAATACATATAGGTACCAGAGTAATTACATTCCTGTCAAATCATTGAGATAAGGTTGGTAATTTTGAAACGGTCCGAACGAAAAAAATGTGTCCTATTATAAACAATTTTCAGAATTTTATTTTCGAACCCACTTTTCTCAGTCATGCCAACACCAGTTGATTGTTACTAAATATGGTGTTTGAGACCCTTATGCGAATATCTAAAAAAAATTCTTTAAACTTTTGAAATAAGTAAAAAAAGGGTTTGATCACACAAAGGTAAATAAAAAGTTTCTTTTTTTCTAAATCGTTGTGGACACTTTATTGTATGCACCTTGGTGGAGAGATGTCATTGCAAACATTCTATTGTTCTAATACATATAACTTCGCGGCGTCTTAATCTTCTTCTCTAGTGTATTGTTGCTTTTAATCTTCCTCTCTAGTGTATTTACCGAAGCCTGTACCAACAAATCGGTATAAACTTAACTTTCACGGTCATACATACTTTACTAACCAAAGTTACCTCTAGAGAACTTAATAGTAAGCGTAATCGGCACCAGAAGAAAACTTGTTTACACCAAATATACACTGAAGCAACCAAATTTTAATTAACATGCATAAATGTCTTAAATTGCGGTCAACAACGTCGTGAAGTAACAGATCAATGATGTTGTATTCAATGAAAATGGGAGATGGGACCGGGATTCGAACCCGGGATCTTCAGATTAACGCGAATGCAGCTTACCTTCATTTAATATAAGATCAAATTTTAATTGTTTTAACGCTCTTGTGTATCAATAATATTCTAAGGGCTTGCCAAGAACCTTAAAATATCACTTCCATTTGTATAGATTACTTCCCCCCCATGCACATCCAATCAATACCAGTCCAATTGTTGCGGTGAACAATTGACTTCCGTCCATGGTTGCCAACCTCGACCGCATTGTCATTCATCGACGTGAGCACTAATTGACGCAACTCTCCCTCATCATGTCCGGCACAGTCACTGTACCCCGGGGCTATATCACAACGTCCTGTCACCCAATCACTTCTACTTCATTCATACTTCCTCCGTCCTCACCTCCTATGGTGTCCATAAATTACGTAAAGTATCCTTGGGGTAACGGAGAAGCGCTCTCGAGCATAGCGGACTGCGCATTCGTAGAACCAAGACCAAGTATATAGTATGCAACTTCAACCCCTACAATTACACGAAGGTAAATACAGACCTGAAACTAGATGAAACCCTGCCTAGAGTAACAAAACTCAAGTACCTTAGCTCTGTAATTGCAGAAGGTGGCACAATAACCGCCAACATTACACATATGACGATGTTTCGGAGCAATAAAAGGCGCGAACTAACAGGAGTTCTATGCGATCCGAAAATGCCTCTAAGAACCAAAGGCAAGTTTATAAAAGCGCCGTAAGACCAGTTCTACTCTATGGCAGTGAGACATGGGTGATGAGGAAAACATACGAGCAAACGTTACACACCACTGGAATGCGTATGTTACGTTGGGTGGGTGAAGTTACCCTCAAGGATAAAGTCCGCAATGAACACATACGGGGCAGAATTAGAGTGGCACCTATTGCTGGGAAACTTTCAGAGTCCAGGCAGATAGTATGGACATGTAATGCGACGACCGGATGATCACGTAGTGAAGAAGTGCCTTTCCATAGTTACGCAAAAGAGAAGGAGGGAGAGGAAGACCGCAAACGACGTGGATGACGAATGTCGAGAGAGACATGAAGGCTTTGGGTCTGTCTGTTGGCGACGCTTATCAATGAAGTGGCGCCTCAAGATTAGGAAAGCCCGCCGCGTAAGGGGAAGAGGCGAGGATGAAGAAGAACAAGAAGGACCCAGGGGATAACGGATTTTTTTACATCGTTACTCTGTGTTACGGAATGGTAGGGCGTGACAGTCTTGGTGTAACAGAACGCTCTTTGATAGGGGTCCTGGTTAACCTGAAAGTTTGTCACTGTAATGTATTTACTAAACCGCTCAGTGAGAGCAATGAGTAACAATCAATAAAGGTATTATACCCGTCAGAGCGACTAAAATTAAGTATCCCCCCAAAAAATTATTTAAATGATAGTTTGAACCATTCTCTATCCAGTGGCTACGAATTTTTATACCCTTACGGCGCAAAATACAGAATTATTTGACTTAAAATTACTATGAGCTTATATGGAGAAACGTTTTTGGATATTGCGGGAAAATTTCAGTTTCTTAGCGAAAAACCTACTAAAACATAACAAATGGAAATAGGAGCGCAATGACGTTACGATTTTTATGGGGCATGTACAACAATAATTCACCAAAAACTGTGGAAAATACTGTTCTAACGGAAATGGCAGCCTCATCACGCAACTGAAGACAATGCGATACTTGTCAAAGAAAGAGACAATCTAAATTTATGATCAGAAAATAATTATCATTCAATATTAAAAATCAGTTGAATGGATTATTACTTAATAAGAACTACTGTCGTGAATACTTCCATGAACAGTTTCGTGAACAGTTGGCAACTTGACTTCAGTCAACTGGATATAATACCTTAAAGCAGTGGAACAAAATTTGTCACCACATTTTCCAAAAATAAACCAAAATTTTTCTTCACGAGGGCTAGGGGTAGGGATAGCGTTGCGTCATATTAGAAGTGAGGTTAAGCGCGTCATGGAGGGAGAGAGGGTTTTTAAAAGCTGTAATTTTCGCGTTACCTAATTTATGGATGCTCATAGTATTTCCGGAGTTCGACCCCAATACTCCCTACCCTTTAGCGAACGCATCGTAATCTTCTTATCTCTCACAAATAATGCACTGCCCTACCACCCTCACCAACGCATGAATCCTCCATAAGCCTAGGTTCTTTAATGGCGACGATCGAGGGGCAAGACTTGCCCCGGATCAGCTGGGAAAACTTCCGCAAATGTACGAGCGAGAGAGGCGCTGCTGGTGAGCGTCGCTGACACTTTTGTCCCTGATGGTTCACTTATCATGCAGCGAGATTGATTGGGAGGAAAAGGTTATTTTACACTTGACTCGGAGAGATAACTGAAATAATAGAAACTGCATTAAATACTGAAGATTTAATGGATTTGCTTTAACAGAAAGCATAAGTGGTGGTGCATTGTAATAATTAATCTCGAATTTAGAGTTATTTTAATAGTTACGATCTATAAACAATATATTCCGAATTAATATATAGTTCGATATTATTACCTACTTGCGAACTATGTTTTTTAGTTGTATTCAAAACAAAGTTGTTGGTATTCTGTCGATATTATAACTAACTTTTTATTCTTATCTAAGGAGTGTGCTGAAATTTTCAATCCGCCTCTGCCTTAGGACCCTTGATCGCAATTGATGGGATGGTACCTTGCTTGTTCCCGGTGAGTAAATTAGTTTATTGACCTCCACGTGGTCATACGTAGTTTGCAACAGCTCTTTTGCCAATTAATTTATTATTATCATCACTATCTTGCACTATAATTCGTTAATTATCTCTCGAGACGACTTTACCCGGTTTTGCATAGGATCTTTTGCTTTGACTGTTTTACCCTTAGTTATTATTTAATGTAGTCAAAAATTGCACATTTACAAGTATATATAAAACTATGATGATATATTAATTAGTTCTCGAGGTTTAACGAAAATTTCAAAAAATCACTCTCATTCAACNATTCAGCCATCAAAGTCAAAATTTCGAAATATCTTTTCTTAGCGACCCTGTACGATACAAAAACAACAATCCGTTTAAGTTTTAAGTTCCTATCTCCAATAGTTTTTTATATCAGTCGATGAATTATTGAGTTAGTCAACTAGTCATTCACTCAGGACAACGCCTCATGCATTATTAATTATGTTGGTGTAGATTTCTTTTATTCCATTTCCTCCGCCGTAATAAAGTTATTCCATTTTTAGATCGATCTCGAAAGATTCATTTTCCCCTCTTGAAAGCGCGGAAGTCGCGGGCGCCATCTTGGCATGGCGTGTAGCGAGCACGTGCCCATAATGCATCACGAACGGTGAGAGGCGCGCCATTTATCTTCCACGGAATAAGTTAACCACGACAGCGGCGTAAGCGGTAGAGGTCTCTGGGGTTGAAGTAGTGAATCGCCGAAAGAGCAGAATACTTAGGGGCAGTGGTACCTAATGCACTGGAGGTTATGAAGGGGAATTGAAGATGTGGCGCTTGGGTGTGGATTGGATGGGCTTGCGAATCATTATTGAGTGAATGCTTAATGGGTTAGGAAGAGATTTAAAAAGGAGTTAAGACTCTCCTGCCAATGGAGTATTAAATATTTTAAAGTCCAAAATTTGTGTAATGTGTACTGGCACACAATATAATATATTCTAACGCACCTAACCGGCCATTTAAGCAAAATACGGAGCATCGCTTTGGCAAAATGTTAATGGCCGACGAATAAAACTAATGGGTCATGTTCATTTATTTATCTGTAATGTGATATTTCGATTCTCATCAAAAATTTATATTATTTCAAACTGGAAAAATTAAAAAGTACACTTCTTTTTTAAGTGTTGTTTAATTAAGTATTACAATAAAATGTCTTTTTATTATAATGGGGTAATTCCGAACACAATTTTCACCGGATATGTTACGTGAAATATTAATTCTGAGAGAATATATTGATAACACAAAGATAATGAATAATTTGGTCCACAATTTACTATAACTCGCGGGCCATAAAGAACGATTCGCGGACCGCTAGTTGGACTGCGCTGATATAGAGTATTTAACATTTGGATAAATAGTTTTTTGAAAATAAATTACTTCCCGGGGTTTTTAATTAATTAATTTTTTTAAGCTCTATTCAAAAACGTATAGTGATATTATAAANGGTCATTCTGGACAGGTATATCTGTTTCTTCACGAATTTGTTTAGTTATGAGATTGTGTTATTCGTAATAGGAATACAAAAAGTAATTTAATTCTAAGCAACAAACATAATTGGAACTATGTAATGTGATTTGGAGTCATGAATAATGAAAACACACCCGATTTTAATAGATCTCTTACGCATAATGTGAACAAGATAATTATTATCTAAATATGTGAGTCAAGTTTGAAATATTCATTTTGACGAAACAATAAACGTCGTACGACAGAAACGGCAGAGAGTAGTTCTAATTGCCTCGCTATTTTGAATAACCTTCGAGAGAGTAGTCTCAGGAGAAACGACTTAAGCACTGCTTATTAATATACCAAAATATTGAAATTTCGCGCTATAAACTTCAGTCAAGACAGTACCAAAGAAGAAATTAATGAAGAAAATATGTCGCACGTTTTTCTGTGTCGCTGTTTTTATCGTCCAAGTCCGACAAAACCCCTCATTAATTTATGAAATAAGCATTTCAACGCTTCTAAGCTGTCGTCCATTACGTTACATCTGGTTCAATGTTGGGTGGAAGGACCCTCTCAACCGTCAGCAGCCTCCCTTTTCTTGACAAAGTCGGGTGTGAACTATTGTTTTTGAGTGAGGGTTATAACTGAAAACGGGGTGTTCAGAGAGGACAGCGAGGTGATGGAGAATAGGTTGGTGAATAAGGAATGTAAATGAGTTGAAAATATTCTTTATTGTTAACTAAGCAATGTGTAGAGAAAGACCGGCGAAATAAAGAGTGGTGAGCAATATGGGTGAGAAATAAAGTAGGAAGAGAACGGTGTAAAAGAGAGAAAAAATTAAGAAATGAAAGTGATGTGTCTGAAAGTGATTTGGAAATTGATGAAGAGATCGCTTGGCTTCAGGTTCCTAGAAAATTCGAAACGTGTTACATTACCGTCTGAAAATACCACGTACAGCATGAGAGAAATCGAAACCTCAGCGCTTAACATAGAAGTTTCATATAAACTAGGATGACATTTCTCACAATCAGAAAGTTATGTCAATGATAAATAAAGATAAAAGTAGGGTGATCGAGATTCTCTCTGTTAAAAATTACACATGAAACTATTTCAGTAATGGTGACTTAGCGTTGCCATTACTGTCCGCACCATTCACTGAAAATTTTTTCCGTCATCGAATGCAAGGAGATGATTCAAGGTTTTATCTGTTACCTACTCATATTTAGATAATAGTAGACAAAGTTCACAGAATATATGAGCCAATTATCTTTCATATTGCTTATAAAAATCTTGTTGTTTGTAATAAGTATTTTCTAATAGTAAGAAAAGTACAAAAAAGTTACTATTCGGAAATAAGATTATACTAAAAAGTTTTCTTACATTCCAAAGTACATTTTATATACTATGAACTATAAACTAAAACTACGAACTAATTCGTAAAAATTTAATCAAAATCCTCTCAGTCGTTCTCAAACCATTTCTTTTTCATACTCCAGTTCTGGAAACATTATGTACGGGTGCATAAATTTTTAGATACGGATACATCAGATTTTTTAATTTGTATCTTAGTAACAACTACATTATCTATCATGAATTCTTAAGTTGAGCGTACTGTAGACTGCTTAGACGTGGAAAATGTTAATAATAAAATCAGTGTAAAGTTAAGTAAGAAAAATGTCCAATATTACTAAATCACTACCTCCAATTTTCTATTTTGATATTCACTGACTTGAGGGGGTACATTTTTTAATCACCTGGGGGCACAAAAATTTGGCCCAGTCTTTAAATGTGCTTTTCAGTCTGACCATATTTCGGCCAAGATATAACGTTTGTAATGCGTGCTTGCAATATTTTTTTATGAAAGAATGTATTGAATGATTTATTGGAACCACTCCCAGCAAATAGAGAGACAGAGAGGGGGGGGAGAGTACGAATTATTCACAAGGTCAGTTTACAGGCGTAGTATACGGAAGATACAAAACATTTAACTTAGCTTATTATTCCTCACCAGGTCACACTCAGTTTGTAACTGCTTTTTTGACAGTAAAGTTTGTTCATTTATTTTTATTTTGCTTCAAGTAGTTAGCTCTTATTCGGAATAAGTATTTTCTAAGCCGAATAACAATTGTCATTGAGTTTAAAGTGTTAACAAGTGTAACCTGTTTAGTAGCAGAAAGTATTACGAAAATCAATATAGCTCTATCTTTGCCTCAAATTTTCTTCTCTGATATTCCCAGATTTTAGACAAAAATGGAACAAAAATGTTAAATTCGACCCTGACTTCATGAAATAAGATGTTATTTGTATTTTATTTTTTGATCTGACCATTTCTCTCGCCAGGACGTTACGTATATAACGCACACTTGCAATATTTTCTGAATGATTACGTTGGTATCTCTTTCAGCAAAGTGAGAGAGATGACGAATTGCTACGAGACAAGTTCACGGACTCTGGTTGAGAGAATGGAGTTGTAGTTCGCAGAGCGCGTTTTGTCTGTATCAAGAGAGCGCGACGCTTTGCCAACAAGGAAGAAAGGCGATTTTTCATGGCTCATCTCTCTCTCTCGTAGGCGGAGGACACGATAAATGAGTTAAAGGGCGATGGTTCTGGCAGCTTTCACAGACGGAATTAGAAAGTAAATTGTCGATGCGGAGGACTTCACCAGTCTCACAAAACCATGCTTTCCTCTCTTTACCCAGGGATAATTAGACTCTTCCAAAGCATCATTGGTGGTTAATTATGGAAATTTTATTGGTGTCATAAGGCGCTGTTTAACTTTTCTATTATTTATGTGCATGGAAAATATTGTAAGATTCTGAAAACAAAGGTTCGGAAATTATTTAATCTTTGTCACTATTCAGGCTAAAACAACCTAGTTTCAAAGAAACATGATTTCATATTGTTTTCCGTTTTGGTTAGACGTTTGCAAAAAAAATGTATCTCGATTCAACCTTATTTTTACTGACAGTTATTTTTTAATTAATTATGGAAACTAAGCCACAAACACTTGTTACATAAAAAACTTTATTCACCTTTTTGTGTCTTGAAAATTAATTTAATATATCACTATAAAGATTTCACAACCCGAAATGTAAGATTTCAACACAACTTATCTCAACGTTTTTATAATGTATTTTTTATAGACATATGATAAATTACTATAAATAGAACCAATTTGTTATATAGTTCTATATGTGAAAAGTATTTGTGATTATTAGTTTTTATAATTAATAAAAAAGTTTCTGTTTGCTCAAATAGGGTCACTTCCAGATTATTAATCTTGATTTTGGGAGATGTGTGTGAGTGATTTTACTATCTTAAATATCGCCAATCATCTTAAGAGAACATACATTAATTTCAATGGAAGTATTTCAATAGAGTAGTAGTAGGTTCTAAACTACAAATATTTAATCTTTATAGAAATATTCGACAAATAACAGTTCTCACTAATAAATAAAATATGGCGTGAAGCTAGCTATCGGAGTTCATTGATGATGGGTATTTATGATACTATAGTATCGGAGTTCATTATTCTTGGTCTTGGTGGTACTATAGAGTCAAAATGTATTTGTTGATTGTGGGCATTCTTTTTTAAGATGCCCATGATCTTACCGAATCTCACCTTGTAAGACTTCATTTTGATCTGTTTCAATATAGTGGTAGGTATATTATTATACGTAGTACCTGTCTTGCAGTGCCAACTTCTAAAAAATTAAAGCTTTTAAGGAACGCAAGAAGAGTTGTATGATGCTTTATAGATTTTGTATCCTCAGCTCTCAAGAAACCTAGTAACGTACTACGTTGGTAACATAAAGAGGAAATGAGTTATTTGACCCCATAGGCGATCCCAGGATGCGCACTTGAAAACGAGTTTAACATCGCAATCTCTCTTTTAAGTTTCATCTTCACCGCGATGACCTCCCATCTTCCCCATCACACTTCCATTTCCGTTTTTACAAATCCCATCGCCGTTGTGCTTTATTGCATTACGCGTGTGCCGTGTTTGTCGAGTTTTTGCTCCTTCCCTTCCCTCGCCTCCGCCTCCCGCCCCATCCCTAACACTTCTGCCCTTCCTCCTTCACCGCATCGCAGCGTCTCGGGAAGGGCCGGTTAAAGATGCTAACCGAATTACCGCACGGGATTAGGCCCTTCTCAAGTTGCACGCTCGTAATCCGGTTACCTACCGCGGCACACGGCGCAAACCGGCACGGAATGGAGCGGAGCCTACACGGCGAACAGCGGAGAACGGGGAATAAGAGATAAATAGGTGCGATATGAGGAAATGGAGTGGAATAAACGAAGTGGACGACGAGAGCAAAGTGGATGAGAAAAGAAAAAATATAATATAAGAGAGATATGAAAAGATTTCAAAAAAAGATTTCCAAAAGAAAAATTGCGTGGTAAAATTGAAAACAGTAATGCATAATTCTATACGAATCTCTGAACACAGAGAAGATAGATTAAAATTATACAAGAGAATACATTTGAATGTGATATTTAACGGAACTAGAATTGAAAATATTATCAACCTTTTTGAAATAAATACAAAAATAATGCGAGCGAACATGCTTGTTATTCGACGTATACTTTAAATCGAATGTGAATAGGAAGTAATAGTGGCGTTAAATGTTCGCAAGAGGATGTACATTAATAACGAAATTTGTAGCTCCATTATGAATCAACTTTGAAAACAGTTTTATACAGCTGTGAAATAAAAAAACTGCAAAAATATACAATAATATTTTAGCTAACTAATATTGATTCATATTTTTCATATAGCGTTCTGTTTGTGTTATTATTTTATATGAAGACTAGCTGAATACCCGCGGCTTTGCTCGCCTGAATTTTGAAATATATCTGTAACGTTATTTTTTCTAACATTGATATCCAGTGAAAATGTTATTAATTAATGGTGTAGGTTTGATAATATTGGTGTGTATCAATCCCTCATTTTCACTGATGTAATGAAGAAAAAGTTTTTAAAAAACACTAATTTCCTATTTTACCCCCTTAGGGACGAAGTTTTGTAAAATACTTTCTTACCTGACATTTTCGATAATTTTTCGTGTCACGCTCTTCCCAACCCTTTAGAGGTGTCGTGCATATTGGACATAATGTAAGAACATAATGTCATTAGAAACACAATTATTCATCTCAGAGTAAACAATAACCATAGACTCGACCATAATGTTGGTCTTCTTACGTTATTTTTATGTTTCGCTCTTTCTGCCCTAAGCTCTAAAAATACAGGGCCACTGTGTGATCTCAACTTAAACATAACGACATTCATAGTTTAAAAATATCAGCAATCCTAATACTATGGATCCAATTGCAATTTTTATATTTCAAAATTAGTTTTCAATTCTTTTTATCCATAAACCAATTTCCACCCCACCCGCTCAAGGGATGCTAGTGATATGTTTGTCTCATGAGTGCCAAGTTAAGACTTACACGATCACCTTTGCGACGCCGAATACTATGGACTCGTCACTGGTATGTCATGCTCGATATTTTTTCATGGCGTCCCCTTTCCCAGGGATGCTTGAGTTTATACGGGCTGATTGTGAACCTTGAGGTCTTCGAGAATGTCACTACTAATTTCAGCGGCCCTGAAAACTAGAGACTCAACACTAATATTCGATTATTTTCACATCGTACTCCTTCTCACCCCAGCACAAAGTGTGTTTCTTCCTTAGAAGCGGTGTTCATGTACTTAACTAGCAATGAGGGTGTCACTTCACTTCACCAGTCCCAAAAATGATTTACTCAACGCCAAAATCGATTATTTGTTATTATGTTTACCTTCCCTTCATTCCCATCCCAGGGATGCTAGGGGTATATTATCTGCAATGTGGACTTACTGACAACTTGCAAAGCATCGGGGACATCTTATCCATCTCAACGGCACCAGAAACTATGAATTCGAATCTAATATCGTTTTTTTTTTTGCATTATTTTTACATGTCATCCCCTTCTGACCCCTACTTGCAAGGGATGTCTTACTCCCATATTGCTTGTTGTCATATAGCCAGTCATCTATGTATCAAGTTTGGTTTAAATTGCTCCAGGCACTCTTAGAGTTATGGTGGGATACATATATAAAACCTTCCAACCCCCATTTCAGCCCATTAGGGGTGGATTTTCGTACAATTCTTTCTTAGCGGATGTCTACACCTTAAAAGAAACATATCTGCGAAATTTCAAGTTTCTAGACTTTGTAGTTTCTGAGATTTCATGATAAGTCAGTCAATGAGTGGTATTTCGCTTATATCTATTTACAAATAAAGCTTGTTCTTACCTGTCACATATGTGACATCTATATAAGGGGTATATAAAAACACGCGCGTATTTGAATGCAACGTTGTGTGAAAATTTGAAGTCAATTGACCGACTACTTTTCGAGTTTTGCGAACACGAACATACGCAGGCTGAATTTTTATATATAAGATATTGGTCACTTGCATATAAAGTTTATATATTTCTCTACATTGTATTATATTTTTTTCTTTCAACTTACGATTTCCAAACTTTGTTTTCTCTGTTAGCTGATAGAAACGTAGTCTGCAATTCCAAACGAATCAAACACTCATGTGTTTACTCTAGGAAAAGTCGAAGTCTTTAAATTGACAATGAGAGGACGTTTCTCTCCAACTGAGTACGAAAGTTCCTTTATAGAGATTTTAATTTATCTAGGAAAAGTTACGAACGATTCTCTCATAACCATCAGAACACATTTCTAATTCAGGATAATTAAACGGGAATTTCCATTACATTGTTCGTGATCTTTATGATCCACCTGATACCAATCACCAGCGGCGTTCCACAGGGTCCAATTTTAAGCCCTAGTTAAATTGCAATACACTAGTACTCTCTCCCGTGTATTAGGTATACACATGAAAACTACGTGATTTTTCACTTTTTTATAGTATATATTTAATTACAACACATGATTTTGTTCCAAAGTAGACAATTTGGTCTTATTTAATTGCATTTTTTACAAAACAATTACTGCAATATGATAAGTAATAATAGTTTTTTGAAACTCTCACCTATTCTTAAATTTATCATTAAAATGTATCTATTTTCATAGTTTATTAGATTTGAGGTTCTTTTTCAAACCTTCCATATGAGAGTCGTCAACTACAAAGATTAAACAAAGTGAATTCGTCCATTTAATAATATTTCTGCCAAATTATTAAAGATATTAAAAGCATCGATGTCATTTATCTTTTGAAAAGATTTATGCACAACAATTCTGGAGAAAATAGCAATTCCCAGACAAGGGTGGTTACAATACTTCACTTGTTACCACAAAAATTATCATGTTGCTGAATATACATCAGTGAGATCATTTTTCAATTCCTCATGAATGACTAGAATGGTACGAAAGTGCCAAGTTAATAACAACATACGAGTGCAAATGTATTGCATCTATTTTTTAAAAACCACATAAAACTAGATCCCGTCACAAGAACTTCGTCCAAAGCAACAAGATTGCGTCTTAAGACCACCATTTCAATAAGCACCCATTGACTGGATATAGGGCGCTCGCCTCTTCTCGCCAATGGTGTAGACTCCGCCGCCAAGAGCTTTGAATACAAATGAGAGTAGTGAAACGAAGCGGCGGCAACGACGCATGGCCAGACATAGCTGCCGATATCAAGACGTGAAGAACGACGGGAGAAGACATCGTAAAGGCTCAAGAAGTTGCCCCGAGACTCGATGGCGGGCTCGTCAAGTGAGTAACGAAGGGCGTCTAATTAGTTGGAGCGGCGGCGGCGGCGGAAAGAGCCGATGTCACTCGACGAGCTCCGAAAGAAAAAGCTTCTTCAGTTGCGTTTAAAGCAGTCGAGAGAAGAAGTTTGCGAGGGAAACAGCGGAAGTACGAAGAGACTGCGAAGTTTGCGACTGGGAGTGCTTGTAAAAGAATTAACAAGAGGGAGTTTAATGCACTTCCGAGGACTTCGTTGCGCAGGAAAACTCAACAATTACTCAGGCAATTATTTTAAGAATGATGGTGACTGCAATGTAAGATTTTCGTTGTATCTCAAAAAAATTTCTTCCACTAAAAGATAGTACAACATTTATATGAACATTTTAATATTTAAATCATCAAACAAATATTCATAATTGTTTCCATTGATGAATACGTAAGCATACAATATTCCTTTAAAAAAAGAAGAAAGGATGACATATTTTATATTTTAATTATATCTTTATAAAAATAATTCTATATTGAGTTTAAGAGAGTTAAAATTACTAATAACTTTAAAAGCCTAGAGAAAATTATTGTTGAAATGGAATCTCCGAGTACATTTCTGAATATATTTAATTAATTTGACTTAAAAATGTAATACTCATTCTCTTCGAAACTTAAAATACACGATACCTATCTGGATATTCAAAGTATTACAATTTCAAACAAAATCTTCAATATATCTTTAATGCATGGTGATTTGTTGGGATGCAAAAGTTGAAGTAGATATAAAGTTTTCAATAAATAATATTAAGTTTATCTTTTGCATACTTTATTCACAAAAAGTTATTTCGGTCACTTGACAACCGTCAACAATGCTGTGTTTGGATGTCTGATCGAAAAGGTTAGTTTATGCATTTTTTATTTTTACATAAAACATTATAACTTTTTTTTTCTTTTAAACTATTTTTCTCGCCTGTCATTACAAACAGCAATTACGGGTCAGTTTTTACTTCACTACGTTGGTAGTTTATGAAATTCTAACCCGGTAGTGGGAGCGACACTATGTGTCAGATTTTGAGCATGTGGATTCAATCCCTCTTACGTCTTGAGAATTGTTGAAGAACAGTTCTATCTCTAATGAACTGCCATAATTGATATAGTAAAACGGGAGTATCTCGTTTTGTGTCACCATTTTGGAGTGTTTAATCAACTCTATCTACAACGAAAATTGTCACACCGTGTCGCCCTTGACTCAAAGGAGTGTACAATCACTATTTTACTTTTACCCCACACTCCATTGGATGAATTCCCTTATCCCTTATCGCTTAAGACGGGATATCCTGTCATGGCTCATCCACCTCCACTGACTAATGACAGGGAGTCCCGCAATGGTACATCCTCCGCTCTCAATGATGACGGGATTTCCCTCGACGAGGGCCTGGTGTTGTAAAAAATGTTTTTGAAAACTTATCCTCATTTGGATTGGATCCATGAATTACTTTTAAAACAATCAATATTCATCACAGTACCTTTACACATGTAAAAAATAAGTAACAAAATCATATATGTTGTTTAAATCAATTGAAACACTATAAGGGGTAAAGGAAACACCAAGAACTAGCCATCAACATGTGAAATATCCTATCAGTTCCTATTATTCATATTATAGAATAACCGTCGAGAGGTGGAGTAAGTCGAAAATTATTTTTAATACCTACCAATAAGTAATACCATCACTGAATTGTGACGTAGATGCGAGAAATTTTTTTTTCTTAAAATATAAATTCCAGTATTTTTCATTAGCTATTTCATTGGTTTTACAACTGTCCTTTTGTTCTTGTCTCTGTCAAGTATACACTTCACTAAAGTAATATGTTTATAACAATTGCTTGTTTACAAATATTTGTAATAATTGAATGCTGCTAGTGTACAATTGTAAATGGATTATGTTGCTCAAACATATTGCTAATAGATGGCAGGAAAGAAATATTCTTATGTATTCATGGTCGCACCAAGAACTATATCCCTCCATCATCGATTTGATGAATGAGTATAAATCACTAGAATGATTTTCGATATTGGCAATATTATTGAGGGAAGAAATTGTCTCTATTCTATTGAAAACAAAATATTGTTCAGTAGTAGTTGGCAGGGCAAATAAATGACAGGTTGAAAATTCTGTAATAAAGCAAAGGTATTGTACGCTACAAATGTAGGCGCAAGAACGAAAATTTTATTTTTAAGAAAAATAACAAACGGAAACGCCCGATTAGCTTATTTAATTAGTTTATTGTATATTAGAAACAATAGATTACTTTATTGTCCTCAACAAGGTCATAGGCAGTTTGTAACAACTCTCTCGATATAAATTATTAATTAATGAATTTACTGGCTCGATGTTGGTACAGAGCTTGTGCTCAATGTAGGCAACGCTTTTACATCGCGTTCGTCCATATTTGTACCTCGCATTATGTTGGCAGGACATTCGTATTTCTGAAAACTAAAAATCCATCGCCAACCTCGGACAGCAATCCAATTCACGTGCTCTTGTGGCGACATATTCTGCTCTTTCTGCAACTTTCTGCGTTTTTTTTGTGTGGGGCTTTAGGGCTCGTCATCATCGAGGTCATTAGAACCCTTAAAACTTGTACAGGTAGGGAAAATGCAGTTACGAACTAGGGAGAGCCAACATGACTCTCCCTAGTGCGTAACTGCATAACTAGGACTCGCCAATAACTCAGCCATACCCACTAAAAACCCTCCTGAATTACAACTCAAAACTCAAATCCCAGCATATCTCAAGTCTTTACTTAAAACATTAAAAAACAAGAAAGAAAGAAGAAAGAGGAAAATGAAAGATACCCTAGCTCTAATAGCGTCGGGATCGAAAAGAACAAGTGGTGACCAAGAGAGGTCAGGAAAGAGAAAGGAAGGAGCATGGCACAAGTGAGTGGAAGTAATGCCAGACTCAGCTCGGGGCCCCGTGTTCGCCAAACACGTACTTACTAGATGTAAGTCCCCTGGGGGGTGCAACGAGCGTGTGGAACGAATATTATATTATTTCAGTTTGTTGTGTTAATAACTTCTATTTCTTTACAGCTTTTGTGACTACTATTAATATTTATTTGTATATAAGCTGAATTGGTGTTAGGCAGCCATAGTGCATAATTTTCGGTAAAGATACATGGCTTGGAGTATACCGTATGGCTTGGTTTTACAGTTCGAAGAACGTGAATATACCCAGTTTTATAAGGAATTTGAGGGCAACTAATTGATTTTAAACCTGTACAAATAACAAGATCTTCACTCGCATTGTAATTGTGGAATCGAAACATCGCGTAAGCAATCATTATGTTTATGTAACTGGATAGCCAAATTTGCGCTGTGTTAAACAAAATGGTTCGCACTTCTGAAATACGTCATTTATTACGGAGCTCTGAGTAATTACAATATTCCCGGAAGAGTAGACACCAAACTTATGCCAGAAACTTGATCACAGCGAAAGCAGCTACATTCGAAACGCGTGATTGTAGCAGTAAGCACTCCAACCGCCAGAGAGCAGCTCGATCTCCGAAACATCAAGAGCGAACAATGCACTTCTCAATACAAACCGTGATGGGAGCTCTGGCAAAGGAAGCCGGTGGAAGGGAAAGGAGGGAAGGCTCTGTAGCTCTCAGCTTTTCATCCTCCGCCATTCCTCATCCCCGTCAATTACTGTGAATTAAACGTGCGCGCCTGCGTTCGTCTTTTGTTGAGACAACAATGCTGCTCGGGAGAGAGATTGAGCGGCTTCTGGAATTCGGGTCTCAGGTCAGATTCTGTATCGGTATTTAGTGCTCGGAATGGAACGTAGGCTTGGCGGTGATTAAGAATACTTGCAAGTGTCGCGGAGTCAAGATGTCACCAACTTTGTAACTGAACTGGAATGACAAAGTCGCAAGTCTTGTGTGCGATATAATTTATCTGATTTCTGACGTTTATCTCTCTAATACTCTTTCAGCGATTTCTCTGCACTATCTTTGACGTGTTTACAGAAAGTAAACCTCTACTGGCGCAGAAGATAGAGAAACAACACTACTGCTTCCTGTCGTGTCTCAAATGATGAGAACGACTTCGACGTTGGTGCAGGATAGTGGATTGTCTTGGGAACTATCGTTTTCGCTGACAACACTATTTCCTCATAAACTATCCAAGTCCCAGTGTTCTGGCAACTCCTCTCTGGAGACGACAACTGGTTTCTTGCATTTTTAGTTAGATTCCATCAACAATAACTGGGAAAGTATTGAAAAAAAATATTTATATTAATTATAGTTAATTATTTTAGCACTAAATAATAAACAGTCCATCTTCGTCTGCATAAATAAACAGTTTGACCTGAGCTTTCACTCGCAATATTTTATCTCACTTGATAATGCTACCAAAGCTACCGAAATGTCGTGAATTTGAAATTTTTTAAAAATGTTTATAATGTTCTTCGTATTTTATTAAGTGATTATTTTTCTCAACTCGAGTTCTATAATACACTGTCTGTTAAAAAGGTTGTTATTTATTAATAAAAAACAATGAATTACCTTTCCAAAAATAAATATAATATAAATTCAAGTTAATAAGGGGCATAAATATAACTCAACAAATGAACATACCTTTTATTTGAATTGTCCTCCACCGCGAGTTTTTAGTATACAATACAATATTCATAATATTAGTATATTTAATGGAGAAACATGAGAAAGAAGATGAAAATACTTAAATATCAAACGATTGTATTATGCAAACGATAACACTTCAATAGGAACGGTAAAATGCATTGTTAACACTACAAACTAGACTGAGAAATACACCCGAAACTCTTGAGAAACTGTATCCCGAAAACTGTAGTCCTTAAAGTCCGCTAATTTCAGCGAAACAAGAAGACATTTATTTATTAAACCAGAAAATGTATACAAAAAATCCTATAGGGGTAAACGAATTACCTGTGCGCCGAAAAAGTATATTTACTCATAGAGTACGCCTCAAAAAAAAACGTATAATTACTCATGTAATCATGATCAATTATATTGCTAAACACTTGAAGCTAGTTTAAACAGACAAAAGCGGGTGTTTTAACAATTAAACAAATTTAAACTTACAACGAAAACACAAATATTATGCACAATTATGAAAACATTCTTTAATTTATTCTTTATAGTTTATTTCTTATAAGTAATTTTTTAGATTATTTGGCAATGATCAAATAATCTAATAGCTACTAAGTAACAGTTTTAATATTATGGTTTCAGCAAACTTAGGAATTAGTATAATATTATTTCTTATTTTACTTGTCTCATTAAGAAACTCTTCTTTTAGATCTTTATAATGATAACAGTGAATCAATAACGAATATTTGATCTAGTTTTAGGGGAGAATTATATCTATCAAAAAGTTTTTATATACTATTTTTATAATCTGTTTTGTTATCTTTGTAATAGATTTATATTCTTTTTGTATGTTCCACCCCAGATCATTATGCCATAGTTGAGTATGTCAGGTAAAACTGCATGATATAGTAATAATAGTGTCAGAAATAGTCCAATAATTTGCACCTTTATAGATTTTAAAAAGGTATATGACTCAATTGACCGTCAATCTCTATTGAGTATACTTAAAGAACGAGGATTAGACCCAAAACCTCTGAGTCTAATCAAACAAACGCTCACGGATACTGTCTCAAAAGTCAAATTAATGGGCGAAATTTCCGAACCATTCCTGATAAAAAACTGATGTTCGACAGGGTGATGGTTTGTCCCCGATACTTTTCAATATTGTCCTTGACAAGGTGATACAGGAATGGGAAAATGAACTAAGGAACCAAAACTATTGGAAACCAATACAGCTTGGACGACCTAAAATGACCTCAAAATTTCATGTCTCGGCTTCGCAGATGATTTAGCAGTATTAGCAGATAATGAGACCATATCTGTCAAACAAATAGAAATCCTTCAAGAGTGTGCAGAAAAAGTAGGTCCACAAATTTCATTTTAAAAAACCGAATTCATTTGCTCAAAACTCAATATACAAAACCTTAAACACTCAATACGGCAAAGTCAACAGAACTTCACATTTCAAGTACCTCGGCGAAATCATCAAACCTACAGGTGGAGAAAAAAAGCACAAAACATTCGATTACAGAAACTGAAGAGAGCATAGGGAAAAACCCACAATATCTACAACAAAAAATGTCTCTCCATAGGCACCAAAATTAGGCACTACAACACAGTAATTAAACCTGAGGCCCTGTATGCTAGTGAANTTAGAAAATTTATTAAAAGAAGAACGAAAAACCATAAGAAAAATTATCGGTCCTGAAATGACGCATGAGGGTTTTAGATTAAGGTCCAGGAAAACAACTGAAAAACTATCTAACTTAGCGGCAGACATCAGAAAGAAAAGACTAAAATTTTACGGCCATATACATAGACTACCTACCACCAGACTACCTAACAAAATTCTAAAATACATAGAAAAAATTAAGACCATCCCATGGATCCAGGAAGTAAAAAATGATTTAGAACAAGCTCGAATAAAAAGATGTGACATTTTGGACCGAAAACTATACATAGAGAAGGTAGATACGTGGAAAGTACAGTCGGAAAGTGAAATCCCAAAAGAGCAGGACAGAGGAGAGGGAAAAAATCATAGCGAAAGGATGAAGGAAGTGTAGAGACAAAGGAAAATGAACAGTTAAATCATATGACTTTGCGTGATCCCTACAAGTGTCCATTCGTAAATAATAATAATAAATAATCCGCTGCTGAGAGAAAAACCAACACAAGTTGAGAGAACTAAATAATAATAGTGTTTTAGTTTGCAAAATTTTTAGACATTTTTGAAATTATGAAAATAAGATATTTTGTTTTATTTATTACACACTGTTTATGCTTATCCCATTTCGTGGTATAATAAAAAATAATTCCCAAATTATTACAGTTTTTCACTCTATTTATTTGATCATGATTTTTTGTGTTAGGAACACTGTCTTTGTAATTTTCTAACGCCATATATGCAATTTTGTTAACATTTAGAGAATTTATTAATCGCTAACCAATTATTAAAAAAATATATTAATTCATTTTCTTCTGAGCACATTAATTGGAACAATTTAAGTACAGTAAACTATTTACGAATTTTTGTTTATGTTGTAAATGTTGTCGCACAAGTATCAAAGAAAAATGTTTCGATTTTCTTCCTTAATCTCCGAGGAGGATTTCTCCTTTCCCTCCAAACCTATTCTTTTCCCTTGCGGCACTCCTTCCTTGGTGCTCTCCCAAGTCACTATCTCCGCCATTGTTGGCGCGAGAAGGTAATGGGACCTAAGTGACTCCACTCTGCCACACAGACAGAGGTAAAAAAAGAAAATCGGAGGGAAAAGCAACAGTTCTTGAATAAATCTCAGGAGAAAGGGGAAAGAAAGAGGGACACACCTCCGTGGGTAAATGAATCGTAAGAACAAAAAAGGGAGACAAATTTACCCCAAAGATGGAACTCAGAAACTCATAAGCTGCTAGACCGAAAGCATTCTCAAATGTCTAATTATATTGTGAGAATGAAGTGATGCAGCGGTTCAAAGGGAATGATGAAAGATGGCGGTAGTCTTGCTATGAAAGTCCGCAGGATTACAAATACTTGTAGTGTTCCCTTTGTTTCACAGATTTTGACCAAAAGACTCGCATTTCTCCATCATAATTTATTCTTTTGTGGTGAATGCCTTAGAGACAGAAAAAAAATTGTGGTGGTTGTGGTAGGAGGTAATTAGAGAAATGTGCGGCGAGAAGACAATGGCAAAACGGAAGGGACTGACTACTTTTGTTGCTTTGTTTATAATACTATTTTAGAGAAATGCGGATATACATAGACAAAGTTGTCTAATAATTTAAGGTTCTTCTTCTGAAACTATGACTCTGACTTTGAATATTATCTTTCATAAGGTCTCTCGAGAATTGTTAATTAAACATTTCTGTATCTTCAACAAAATATGAAGGGATAGGAAACAAATATGAAAAGTGGTTTGTTGAGTTTTAATGTGAGAAGTATTTTTAGGGGGCTTGCTACTAATGGCCATTTCTTGAAGGTCTAATGAAACATTTCACTGAATTACCGAAACTTATTTAATGACGACTCATATTAGATACAATTTTGGGGGCAATACAATTTTTATAATACAAATATATAAATTTTTACTCTACTAGTGGGAACAGAAACAATATCTTTCCTGAATCCAAGAATACACTAATGATTTCGTTCATCTGATCGAGAGTTGCATCTCTTCAACATCTTATATTAGTAAACAATGGATGCAATAATATATGATGATACCGATTTTAACTTTCTAAAAGTGGTCTTTTAAGCCATATAAACAGAGAAAACAATTTATTTTCGAAAATAGTATATTTGAAATATTTTAAATAGATAAAAAAAATTAACTGTGGTAAGCAATCTACATTAATTTGTAATATATTTTCTTAGAGGTACATTCTGAAGAGATATGTAAATGTTTATTCGCTGTTTTCGTCCAGTCTTCCGTTGCCAACTACACCATACGCTGGACATAGGCTAATCGCAGGTTATGTAACTACCGAACGGAGTGAAGCAAAATCATATTTCATCATAACTAACTTAAGTGTTATAATAATCATTGTTATAATAATATAAATATCATTGTAGTTACTTTTACTAAAAAAACTAATAATCAAATATATAAACATAGAAGATATTTTGACTTTTGAACAATTTGACTTATGTTATTGGACAGACTTACCGAAAGCTTATTAACCATCACAGAAATAAAAGCTGACGAAACCCTACCAAGCCAATACATCTCATGCTTTACAATCGCTTTGCATGAAAATGTAGTGTAACCTTTGTAAAGACTAATCTTTGTACAAGGTCCCAACACTGTTTCACACACGTGTCCTTTCGCTTCTAATTCCACCCACGTGCTGTGCACCTGCAATGGTCACCGACCGAAACGACCGCGGAGCGACCAACCCTGTGACCAAAGGACGAGCGGTCGTGCGTCGGAGGAATGCCGCAGGGTTCATGCTGATGAGGGCGAGACGTTTCCCGACCAACCGGGAGGCAAGAACACGGCGATAGTGGTGACGATCGGCAACTACGAGCACGAACGGATCTCTCGCTTACGGTAGTACGAGCGAACTTGTGACTCCTTTCGAATTTCCTAATTTTTTTAATGAAATCAAAAATGAAATTTCTTTCAATAAACTTTGATTATTTCGGGGCTAATATTGTTGTCGCACGTGCTATTAAGGATGAAACCTCTGGTGGGGTTCTATTTATATAAATTCCTGCGTAAATTCTGACGGAATCACAATAAAAAACTATCACACGTATCACAAATTAGGAAAGTTACTCAAAGACAATTTTCGCAAAACTAGCGAAATCTAGTCAATCTGGAGACCATTCTTAGAATGATCATTCCGTCCCACCCTATCCAACACCATGGCTACCACCCTCACCAGACGTCACCCCTCTTCATTTTTATTTTTTTTGTGGGGTTACGTTAAGAATAAAGTTACAGTTACAGAATAGAGACCGACGGCGGTGGTCTAGTAGGAATTTCTTCGCTGCCTCGATACCGTTGAGTGGTAGAGCGTGAGTCAAACCCGGCTCGGCCGAACTTGGTGAAGTTTCCAGCTGGGGTTTCCCTCAACTGCTTCAGATCTCCTTTCCAATTCTCTTACCCAAGTCACGGTTAGGTGGAAGAGCGGGCCAAATGGCCCGAACCTCGCCATAAGAGATAAAATAAATAACACAGTTCACCTACTCCTGATGTGTAAACTCTCATGAGTACGATATGCTGTAGATATGGCGACGGAAGATATCTTGGAAAACACATGGAGAGAACACGAATATCGTCCTGACGTTCTACGGCAAACAAGAGCAGCGCATGTGGAAGTGTTTTGCAGCAAACCGCATAGGTGTATCTAGCATACTTCTTCAGAAAATTTTTTTTTTTTGTAATCAGAGAAAGACTTTGTGCTCATCCTGTAAGCTTATCTTCCTTGCACCATACACTGCAGCCCCATCTCATCGGCTGCAAAATCTTCGAAGGGACCCAATATTATACCACATACCGGACACTTTTCGTCGGAAGAAAAAAATGCTTCATCTATTTACTACTAGTGTTAGTGGCAAGGTATCCGATGCAGGATTCATGCAGATGAGCCCGAGACGACTCCGGCAACTGTGCACCGTCAGCGGCGGCAACTGCAGCGCCTACTATACGGTGGAGATGTCACGCACGAACGACCAACCCGATTGCGTGTTGCATTATATATGCAGCGGTCGCCGGCACCGCGTAGCGGAGCGTACTGTTCCTGAGCACGAGGTCGGTACAATATTAATGCCATGTAATAAATCGACTTTTAATTGTAATCAAACATTCACGAGAGAGATGCTGATGGAAGATCCTATGCGGGTGGGTAGTGATGGAGCAATTGGCTCGTGAATCTTTGAAGAACGTATTTCATAAACAACGACGGACTCAGCGGTGTACAGAGGTTGGGGCTATGTTGCGTTGTAATAAATCTAGGGTAGGAGCCAAAATTATCTAGTTTTTTCATATCCTAATTAACAGTCAATGAATGTAAACTTTAATATACTCTACGATAGAAGAAGTTTAATTAATACTTCTACAATTAACGTTCATTATATAATTAAATAATTAATTAAAGATTCAAATGATAAGATGCAAATCTTTCATGTGACAAACATTTCCTTCAAACACAATTTGAATAAAGTTCAAGAATTTAACTTCAAAATGAATTAATTTTAGTAAAAAAATACCTAACTTAACCATCTAAATTAGTCAAGTTTCATCCACTTCAACACGTTTCCTCTTCTATTCAAAAGTACTTTCATTTGAATATTCGCGATAATAACACAGATATTATGATTTGGAATAACTTTTAGTAAGTTGTACTGACCTGGACCCTGATTGACGATGTATTGCTTACTTTGTATATGAAGGGATAAATAAGTTCAACTTGATATAAATTTGCAGGAGAAGCTATTTTCAGAGTGATTTTCGAATCATACAAGCATCATTCTCCGATAAATAAGTGGGAAATGACAAAAATGACCATTTTCAGCTAAATTAACGGCTTTGCTCCTGCGGAAATAACAATACGAAGTGGATGGTTTTATGATGGTTCGAAAAGGTATGTATCTGTGTCCTGTGGGTCAAAGTATGAGACCGATCGCAAGTTTATCCGATCGATAGAGTATATAATATAACGATTATATATTATGAGAACATAAATTAGAGTTTATTTATAATTTTTGATCAATATTTCTTTTAGTTACTTTCCATCAAAAACGTTTAGGTGAAAAATTGTATAATGCCCGTTGCTTGACATAAAATTTTGAGATTCTTTCATAAATCCCTAAATATTTATCAAGATACTTACCCTCATTTCTTCTATTTCTTGAAAAGAAGAAATTGGAAGTACATACTTCAGATATAAGATTATATAATATGTTTATAATGATATTGGATATTTAGACGCAGTAATAAAAAACATGTTAAAGTTATCATTTTTTGTACTTTCAAGAAAAATAAAAAATCCGGAATAAATTTCAAGCACTAGCGTCGGTAAAATAAATAAGAAAGGAAGAGAATGTATAATAAAAGTAACTGAATGAAAATGCAATCAGAATGTATGGAATATTTAACTTCACTGCGTGCCTACTTTGTGAAGCCAAAGAACGTCTACAACGACGAAATAGCAAGCGACAGTCACGTCTCTCAAAAGATTTTTTTTATTTTGTTGGAGTGGATTTTGTAAAGTCTGCCGAATTTAATTCTGTTCTTCAGTATTTGTATGAGAAGTCATGAATATGAAGCGAAGGAACGAGGTCAGAGTAGTCAAACAAGCAAAAGGACAAATGTAGCATTTAGAGTGGAAATAGATTGAGCAATCAATGAAGTTTTGTTCGCCTTCAAAGATGTGGAAGTGAAAGAAAATATTATACAATTCCTTTCTCTAAAATCCTTTTAGGATTAAATTAATTTATAGAATTCTATTAAGAAAAAGTAGTTTGAACTTGTTTCTCCCTTCAAATTATTTCCTTATATACAAGAGTAAAAACACAACTTTGTTTCTAAGAATACAACATTGGAATGGATGTTGATATTCATAAGAACTTTAAAAAAAAAATTTTTTGTCTCTATACTGCATTAGAATACTAGAGAATGGAAAAGCCAATTCATAATACATGACCCATTTTATTTCTTATTGTACATTAAATCAATTTCCACGACTACATAATAGCCAATGAAAGACCAGTCTTTTCCGACTTACAAATTTTTTAAAAATATAATCCTTATTTTATATAACTTTTTATATTTTTGAACTTAGTTTATACTCTAATAAAATAGTAACTAACACTTTTTGTTAGTTTTGTTTTACTCCACACTCTCATATTATACCAATCTTTAGTGAAGGTAGTGCCAGTGGTAGGCGACAATCATCTGGAAATGTACCATCAAACATGGAAACAAAAATTGACTGGATAGTAAAAACGATAAAAGAAATGAAAGATGAGGAAACATGTAGAAATAACATTAGAAGAATTATTAGGAAAGTGATACAGGAAGAATTCGGAGACATTAGACAAGAAATAGAGGAATTGAAGAACAGTATACTAAAAGGGGCAGAAGAAGCGAAGGAGAAAACGAAACTTTTTTCAGAAGTGTTAAAGTGAAAAGTAAGGAAAACATAATTGTTTTGAAACCAAAAGTGGTTCAAGAAAGTGAAAAAACTAAAATGCTAATAAAAGAAAAAGTTGATATTACAAATATGGATGAGGAGATCACAAAAATTAAAAAAAGGGGTAATGGTGCCGTTATCCTGGGGTGTGAAATGGGAGAAGAAATATAAAAAAACTAAAAGATGAAGTACAAGAAAAACTTGGGGATGATTTCCAAGTAATTGAACCTAAGCAGGTTACACAAAAATTGAAGATAATAGATAATGATGAAGAAGAAATAAAAGCAAGTGATGCGGATCTGGTATCTACAATAAAGAAACAAAATAGAATGGAAGAAATAAATAAAGATTGTCGCATTCGAATCGTAAAAATAATTGTAAAAGACAGAGAAAATGATGCTAACAACATGAGGAAGTCAATAAAAAATGAAGGATCTATAATTATAGAAGTCGATGAGCTTACACAAGAGATAACGATGAAAAGAGAGAATATTAATGTTGGTTGGCGAAAATGTTAAATGTACAATTACGTCGGTGTTAAAAGATGTTTTAAATGTTGGGGTTTCTTTCATATGTCATCTTTCATGTAAGAGGAATGTAGCATGCTACAAATGCGCAGGAAACCATGAAACGGTAGACTGTAAAGAAGATAAAAAACAATGTATTAATTGTAAGCTAAAAAAAGAAAAATTTAATTTGAATATAAATGACAAACACGAAGCCATCAATGTAGAATGTCCGACATACAAGAGATTCCTAAACGAGGAGAAGAAAAAGAACAAGATGGGAGGATAAAAAGGTAAAAGCACAGCAACAACAGAAGAATAAAGATGTTATTATGAATACAAATGCGCAGAGTCGTATAGTGCATAAAGATTAAATACAAAATATGGTCATTGAAAAAATTATTCCAGCTGTGCTTGTATTGTCAGAGACAAGATTAACGGCAGAAATCGAAGATAGTGAAGTGAACTTAAGTGGCTACAATGTAGTTAGATGTGACGGGGAGAATAGATATACAGGAGGTCTATTGATGTATGTGAGGGAGGACATAAAAAGTGAAGTGTTAATGATAAAGAAGGTACCTGCAAACTGTTGGATTATAGGAGTGAAAGTTAATAAAAATGGTTACAATGGTGTGACAGTAGTGACATACCACTCACCAAGTGCATCTGATGGTGAATTCATCCAGTTTTTGGAGGAGGTTGTGGAAGAATGTATGTCTCGCAGTGAATGCAAAGTGATAGGAGACTTCAATATAGATTGTAAAACTGATTCTTTTTATTCAAAGGAACTACAAACTAAAATTCAGAGCTTAGGAATGAAACAATATGTAAACAGTGCAACAAGAGCCAGTGATAGCCAGACAATTATAGACGCAGTATTTTCAAACAGTAAAATAGATGTTGAAGTGATCCATGGATTATGCATGGAGAAAAGTTGAAATGAGTTTGAGTAGTAGCGTGACGCACCTGAGAGTTGCTTGCTAGGAATTATAAAACGTTCAATGTTGATAATTTTGTTAAACAAGCAAGGGAACGTCCCTTCAATTCCGATCAAAGGTCCATGGGCAGTGGCGGATTTAATATTTATAAAAATATTATTTAATAAATACGCACTGTTATGTATTTATTATTCCAAAGTAAATTGTGGATATTTAGACATTAATAATTCGAGATTAATAAAACAAGGTATTAATGACATTCCATCCCAATGAAAATCCGCCACTACACAGAGGAAAATCGGAGAAGAACCCGGGCCAGGATGGGGTTACAGAGGTAATGTACACAACCAATGTGCCAAGGTTGTGTACAGTTAGAAATAGAACAAAAAGGAACAAAACCAACATGCATGACAAAAGGAATCTAATCAGTATCTAGAGTACTAAAAGAATGGCGCGATAAAGTATAAAAGATACTAACATTCTTTACATCATCCGAAGTCATGTGGAAAACAATATTTATTAGTAGACAATATTTAATAATTTTCTGTCACACGTTTGTGTATACTCTGTCTTCAGTTCTTTGTTGTGTCACTTTGTTTATGTGAGTGAGAGATAATCAATTGGTGGATCCAATCACAGAATATGAACGACCGTATGGATATTTTCAGCAAGACAAGCACACGTCACCTTGAGAGGTGTTTGGTGCGGAGAAGACAACAGAGGCTCAAATCTCCCGGTTACCTCGATCGCCTGAGCTCTCCCCTTGTAATTTTTACCAGTGGGGCAAACTGAATTGTCAGGTGTACTCAAATAATTCTCACGCATTGAAAATGCTGTCCCTCTAGCAGAGCTGGTACGAGTGTTTCACAGTTTGATGAATGGCGCACAGAGTTAATCGACGTAAACGGTGGCCATTTGCAGCATTTTCAGTGATGGACAGTTCTCCTTTTCGTTAACAAGTCTCATAAATATTTTCCGGGCTAGTTTTATTTTGATTGCTCTGTACAAGGCAACTGCATAGACAAGGATATCAAAATGGACTATGAATGTGAATATTCTATGCATGTTCATGAACGAATACCCTTAGATGAAGACAAGTAATTCAATACACTCAGAGGTCGTAACCGGAATGTACAGACTCGCAAGGCACTGAAGTATGATACGTCCATCTTTATCTATACCCGTTTCTAACATAATTCGAACATACCTCTTTCGCGTTTAGGGTATAGGAGGAGCAATTATATATGTACATTGAGCATGTTTGTACTTATGAGTGTATCTGATTGTAAGCGAAAATGTGTTTGTGTATGTATGGGAATATAGACACATATAGGCTTCATTGAGATAATTAATTTCCTAAATCTAATTTCTTTCTCGTTGTAACCTTGTGTAGCAATTTTCTTATAATTTTATACCGTGTGTGTGTAATTTATAGATATTAGGGTGATGATTTGTTATTTAACCTCGTATTATTGTATTTAGCATGTCTTCTTTCCTATCTGCAACCAAGCATTGCTCACAAGCAGATTAATATTTTTAGTATTATTATGTTGTTGTTTCTCTAATATGAGTTGTTTAAATTATAAACATTTTAAATAAATAATGGGAAGGAATCTTTTACATTCATTATCAAAATTTGTATTTTATGAGAAATAATATTTTTTAAATATAATAATTTTTTGTTTAACTACGTCTAATGACATGAGATATATTTCACTATAATGATCGTCCCCTTATGATTCCAACACGGTCCTTTCTAATTTTCAGCGTTATTGCCACCGAATTCCATTTCTATAACCATTCCCACCCCCAGGACATAACCTCAGTTTCAGCCATAATCATTTAGCCACGTCTCTACGGTACCATCCAACCAGCCAATAGGCTCCTTGCATATTGCGTTAAGGAGTCAGAACATCTATATAGTCATATGCTTCCCTCTGAACGCCTCTCCCCCCTCCCAAAATCTGGCTACTAGCATTCCACCCCTCTTTAGTACCCAGTCCCCTTCAACCACATCTTGGCTTCACTGAGCCCTTGCTTCATTACCTTGTATTCTCCCAAGCTCCCCTCAACATTCTTTTGTCCCGAGATCAAAAAACTTCATATACCCGACACCTCTCATCCACTACCCTCATATTCCCTCTCCTTGCTACACGCCTCGGAGTGTGGAAGGCGGTTCGCGGGATGGGGATGCGCCGATGAAGGCGTCTCGTTGCGTACCAGTGCGGCTCATATCCGCTATTAGAAGCCATCTCCTTCGGTCTTACGTTCTCATTGTGGTTAGTGTTCCTCAGGGGGCAGTTAAGGGCTCGGTAACAAGTTACAAGTTAAGTGCGATGCGGGAGGGATGAATGTGGTGGGATTGGGATGAGGACAGGGGTTGCAGACGTTATCTTTGAGGGAGGGAAGACAAAGGAGGAGGGACTAGTGGGATGAGAATTATTCAAAAAACGAACACGTTGAGTGAAGAGAGATTTTACGAAAAGAATAATTAAAAGAAGGGAGGAGATACTAAATCAATTTTCAGGGTTACTTACAACCCCTTCTACAGATATATGTAGAAAGGAATTATCAGTTTCTTTCTACATGAATATGGCCACTGAAGAACAATAATAAGGGAGTGATGATGAATAGTGCAATTAATACTCGTATAGACGTATTAAATACGAAATAAGTTTCAGTTTCGAACCCATAAGATAAAAGTATTCCGCCATTACGAGAAGAAATAGAAATGAAGATGTATCCAAATTCAGAAATATTTCTGAGTCAATAAGAGCAATGTGGTTTGAAAAAATCTGAAATCTTTTTGAAAAGTAAAAACAATTAATAGAATTAACAATGTGAACATACTGTTATATAAGAGTTAACATTCTCAATCGCTCATGATACAATTAATTTGGAACACCCAGCTCTGAAAAATTATAAATTATTAGTTCGACGTACTGTATACATTTCACTGCAAATATTCTCCATTACGTAACACATTATGCCATTTTTGTTATTGATGCAAATAACGAATCCTATGAACGATATCTGATCAATCTATCATGGTTATAAAAAATGGATAAAATATTTCCTAGTCTACTTAGTGTTGAGGAAACGTTAAGCATTGTTATTCATTATTCTTACAACAAACCTTTCAAAAGTGTAAAATATTACTTCAACCTTATATATGTTCAATCCATATCTAATATTCCTTCTATTTAATATTTTCTGTTCTATTGTTTTCTTGGAGGGGAAGGGTGTTACAATCAGTGGTGGATCATGGGAGGCGAGGGGGCAGCTAAGGGGGTTACTGGATCTGAACTCTCAACAGATAAAACTAAACTTTGCCACTAAGAACAATTAATAAATTTGGTTAATATTTAATATTGTTTATTATCTATTTGATGAGTTGATGTATTTTATATAAAAGATAATATTTATAAAATTTGTGTTGTAAAAGTATGCTTGTAAACAGAATAGCTCCCCAGATACCTCCCCGGTNAGCAATCGTAAATAGAAAGAAAAAACATCGATATTAATCGTTATTCATTTCACTTCCATAAAATGTAATTCATTTAATACTGAATTCTGAGAACACTTGTAACAGATCTTACGACGACCAATTTTTCAAGAAGCTCAACAGTGAGTCGAATAAGCGAATATGTAAGGATCGTTTACAAGAGTAAGTCCGAAGACCGTTGGCTCATAACGCGCCTGAAGATCCCAGTTGATTGCACCTGTCGCTATAACGACGCTTTATGAGTTTATGTGCGGGCTCTGCGCGAAAGAGTAACTACGCCAAGGTGCTGCTCGCCTGTTTGCAGATTTATGGCAGACGGAGGATTGCGTGGAGGGGAAACGAGAAAGACGGACGCAAGTTATGAGTGGAAAAGATGGGAACTCAGATGTCGGGGGACAGATATGGGATGAGACGTGATAGCGAGTAAAGCCGAAACGAGTAAATTTGACTTTGAAATATAATAGTAGAGAGTTGAAATATATCCATGTCTGAAATAATGATCGAGTGTTGCAGAATTATCTGTATACTTTTTCATACACACTCCTAAGTATTCACCGCACTATGCAATTCTCAAATTTATTTTACGAAATTTTATAAACATACCAACTTTGAATTCTTCATGAACGCATGTACCAAATTAAATAAAGAGATAGTGTTAAAAAGAACGTTTGTCGATTCACACCGAGATGTGTTAAAAAAAATTATCACCAAGTTCACCTACACATCTCTTCTTCTATCTTTTCGGTGAAATGGTATTCCAAAAAGAATAGTCCTGTCAAAATCTTGCGGTCAATAATTTTCGGTTGCAAATCGTTCTGCATCCTATGTATGTGAAAAAGTTAAGAAGGATTCAAAGAGTTAATTTAATCATGTAATAATAAATTATAAAAATAAAGCTTGTTTGAATTAATTCGTATTTTCTATTTTTCTATTTTGAATTTTTGTTCTGATTCACAGTACAAAATAATTTGAACTCTACATAAATGATCTAGAATGATCAACAAATAAATAAATTTACGTTACATGAACATTGTTTGGTACGATTTGGATATAATACTGCGAAGTACAATCTTAAAATTACTACATCGTTTCCCTTTTAATGTATTTTTGCAATATTATTATTATATTATTATTATTATCGCCATCATCATTAATTTTCCGTCTCTTAAATTTCTCGAACATTGCTGTGAATGCTGTACATTTTCCTCGAAACGCCCTCTATAAAAAGGTTGTGCTCCGAGAAAATGGGAAAATGATAAAATACGTTGGAGTTACACATACGAGGGAAGAGAGACCATTTTGTGAAGATAACTCCGAATCCTTCAATCTGGAGGATCCAATAGAGACGAGGTCACCGCTGCGCCACCCGCCCAGACTCCCGAAACCCGTACATAACATCCACCAAGCCTAATCCAGTGAATCCCTATGCTGGGAGCACTGGTACCCGGTTTCCACGTGTTGGATACATTCGAGGTAGTTCTTCTATAGAATAATTAAAACTAGATAGGGATTGTAACAGAGATGTCAGTGTACGGCAACACAGATGAGCGTAAGAAACGAACTCGATCAACTTCAAATTCGTTCAAAAACATTCTATACGAATACACCAGTACCTTTGCGCAGTCAAACCTAAGAATTGCTCCACTGACCTTACTTCTGGCAGCGATTTTAACCCTGACTTTATGTGCTATATCAATCTAGTGATCTCAATAATATGAAGGATGTGGATAATGTGATGAGAGGGACAGACTTATGAAGTAGCAACGCTGCTCCCAATTGTCGTATTTGTAAATGGGAAATGTAGCGTGCTATTGAAACTTATCTACATGGAGCGATAGGAGTTGGGTGGTAGGCTATTGTTAGTAGNGTTTACCAACAACTTGGCCCACGTGGAAGGGTTAGTAGGAGTTGTTAGTAATAGTTATAGTTTTTGATACTAGGAGGAGGTGGAAATTCGCTTTTCAGTAGTCACAGCTATATATGAACTGGGACATTTATGTGAAAGGCTACAATTTTTTACTGACCCCTCTGGGAATTGAACCCGAGATGACTTGGTGATGAGCGAGACGCTACAACATACGCAACGGATGGACTGCTCCCACCTTACCCTACCGATTCCTTGGGAGTCCCTTTCCAGTTTTCATACAAACGATAGTGTTTCCGGAACGAAGCAAACAGTAGCGTGAAGTGCTGGAGCAAATTACTTGAACGTCGTACTTGAGCTTCAAGACGACGGCGTTTGTGCACGAACGAGATTGCACTTGCGCAATGTTCTTGCATCCACCCATGAACAGCAAAAAACACTTCGAGAGGAAGCGAATTTCAAGCGGCAAACTAATGCGAAGGAGGCGATCTTTTAATTTCGCAAGCCCCAGCTAGGAGCGAGTGTATTCCCTCGGGTGTTTTTCAGCACTGCCGAGAGGAGGCATGCCGGTCGCGGGGAGATGGCGCGCGTTGCGCAGGATTATGGCGCAATCATGTGGGGATTTGGTGGCGCAGTGTCTGCGACGCTGGTGCATATGTCTACTCTACGGGTTACATACATGCCCTTGTTTCATTGGTTTATGGCGGGATCTTAGGATAAACGACATCGTATCATGTGTGCTCGTTGAAATAATGGCTAAAGTGAGTTTGCGAGCATTAAGATAGGTGGGTTGTTTTTCGGTTGTTTCCAAAATAAATTTAAACAAAATTTACAATTTAAATTAAAATTATTTATAGCTCAATGCACAATTTACAACATACGATAACAAACGTACCGTCACCTGGGAGTTAAAATTTGTCGATCGTTTCACACAAGTTCTTGAAGTTTAATGAATAAAAATTCCTCATTCATTAAAAGAATCCATTACATTCATAAAAAGAATCATGAATACAAATCCATTAAAACAAATTAAAGACTTTTTTAAATAACAAAAATCAGGAGAAAATTACATTTATGTATGATAAAATAACAGTACATTCATGTGTGGCTCATTCTGAATCTATATCAACGTGCTTATTGAAAAAGAAAACAATAGGGTGAAGAAAATATATGATTCTTTATTTCTTCAATATTGCAAAAGATGGGAGACGAAATACGGTAAAATTATATTTTGTCCTACGATTCGATTGTATGTAAGCATGTATTATCATTGGACCTACTAGATAAAAATACTGATATCGGTTACATGATGTAACTGGTAATAGACAAAAGTGGACAACTGTGTTCCCATCCTACGTAAGAAAAACACTAGAAACATTATTTAAGACTAAGTTTTTAAGTCAATGATTTATTGTGAGTCTCTATAAATTATGTCTCGCCACAATTACAACTTTACTACTACTGGCAATATTGTATCAAATATCATATCTCGCGTAACAACTGGAAATGTGTGTTGAAACTCACTTCTGAAAACAATTGTTTTCACACCAAATATATTAGTAGCTTGTTTGACAGATCCTGGTAAATTAATTCCAATGAATTAAATGATGTCCATTCTAGGCGCTTCACCCTAGTTTATCATCTTATCTTCGATATTTAGCTTGGAGTTTGTGGACAATTTTGAAATATCACACGTGATGTTTTGTTGAATATGATTAATGTTTTAAAGGTACCGCGAAACGAGAGTGGGCCGTACGACCAGAAAATAAATATACTAATGCCATCTCTAAAGATACACCGACATATGTAATTGTTTATTACATACGTCTATAGAATACGTCATACAAAAGTGTCATTCCAGTATCTCAGAATTCGTCGGTACAATACATTATTGTATCCACCCTAAAATGCTTTTTAACCGAAAGTAATAAGATTTACCTTATCCAATAACTCCGGGAGTGTTCAATTATGTAGTGGCATATAAATATGGCCACTTTTTGTTCACATCAAATGTATGATGCATTATATTTCATTAATCGGATAAATAGAGTGATAGTTTATTGCATTGTAGAATTATCTGCGTGCCACGAAAGTTAAAAATGATATTGATCTAAGGAGGTAATGAGTATATTCATAGCCAACTGTTAGTTATGAGAATGCATTTTGTTACTAAATAGAATGTTATTTTAATTTTTTTTTCATTCATTTTATGAGGGTCTGAAATACTTTTCCCTTTTAAATCTACAGTTTTCTCAGTCTAGTTTGATTATAACTACTTTCCTAACAACAATGCATTGTTTTCTATCCCTCCCATTTTCCCGTAGAGCCACACTGTATCTCGTCTTGTGATTCCAGCGCTATTATTGCGTCTGCTCCTCTACCACAGCCATGCAGGCATTGCGTGTCATCCATTCACTCGCTGAAACCTCCTCCTCCCCCCCTCCCCACTGACACATTCTCCCACTGGAAGACATCGTCAAGTTTATTTCACACTCCCTTGTTACCGGAAGTCTCCGCCTCACACGAACACCCTCGAGTCCCTCTTCCTCTCCTTCCTACCCCCTAACCTCACCCCGCTGTCTCTATCCACCATGTCGCTTGTCACCGCACTAGCGCCTCTGCTGGCCCCCTGCGGAAACATTCGGGAGACGCTCCACGGATACGGGTTGTGTTCATTTCTTCGCTCCAAGTCCTTGTTGTTTTCAAGGTTTAGGGGGGGGATGAGGATTTGGAAATGGGATTTGGCAAGCAAAGATCTCCTTGAAGGGGATGCACAACTTGGAAGAAATTTTATTACGTTGTGGTAAGTTGAGAGGTTTCTTATTTGTGCATTTGATTTTGAATACTTGCGGCGATAAATGATACTCCCACGAATTTATAACATGAAAACGGAGTTAATGAGAAAAACAGAGTATATGAAACTATTCACAATATTTGACTCAACATGTTAATGGTCATCGTTATAAAGAATGGGATTATGTTGTAAGCTTTAAGGTTATCTTCAAGCTTACAACATAACGTCATATTCTTTTTTATTGAAGCTCACAACATCTTAGAGAATTTGATTAAAAAAGAAATTAGATACGAAACTAATTGCCAGAATTTTAGTTGTCTCATGCAGTGAAATGAAACCTCGTATATAATTATTCCAATCCATAGCTTTGTTTAGAGTTCGTCTGTTTTGATGCGAGGGTTTTGTTCAAGCTACAAAAAAGATGTAAGAAATAAGAAAATAAAATAATAGGTTGGCGCGAAATAAATGGACTAATTTCAAAAATAGAAATAGCAAATTTGAACTGAAGACCAAACTGACGTACCCTATAATTCCGATGGTTCACGGCAAATAACGCATGAGAATATTTAGGATATTCCTGAATGACGGTGGGAGGCGAGAAGAGAGGATTTTTTGGTGTAAATTTTACCGCCTAATTAAGAAACGGAGAATGAATATCACGAATGTGGTACTAGAGTGTTGCGTTATATATAGTAAAGATCTTTGAATATATTGTTTCTTGTTTAATCTTTCTGTGTAGTGGTTTTCTCTTTCCAATACAGTCAATTCATAAACCGAAACCATAGATACTATAGAGCGGTAGTATGTATAGTAGAAGTGAATTTAGAGAAGTTAGATTGAAATAATATAATGCACATTATGTTTATTAAACTAATCCTTCACGGATATGCTAAATAATTTCAACTTACTTTCAAAACTTACAAAATAATTTCACGACGGTGTATTATTCAGATTTCCACGATTATCAACTATATATAAGTAAATACTCTCTGGAACTAGCACTCTCCCAAGATGCTGAATCAGTAACTGATTATCGAATAGGTTTTAAGTGGTTGCTTACCTATTAACTTAATTTTGATCGTGCTCGACAGAGATTTAAAATTAATTTGGAATACGCTAATCCTCATGAGAACCAGTCACAGGATGCAGAGTTCAGTTACATGCCGATGTAAGTGTTTTGTTGGATACAGTATTTAATTCCTACCGAGACTGAAATTTAGTTTTGACATTCACTGTGTTATGGGTTCTGAAAAACTATATAAAACTATTAAATAATGAATACAGTGAAGGGGTTTTTAAAATGTGTAAAATTACTTCAACAGACATATTTTAACGACGTAAAAAATGTAGGTATTGTATTTGAAATTGTAATTAAATAATTGTAATATATTTTTATGTACTGAATTTGAAAAAAATACTCTCTTTAAATAATCTTTACAGTGCGATAATTTGTAAAATTTATTTTCCTATCTTCTTTTGACCGTATATAATGAACAATTCTCTGGACCTATGACATTTACGTAGAATCGTGCATAATAGACGATCATTAAGGAAGTTAACAACTACGCTGTAGTCAAGATTTTAAGAAGCTAATTTACGCCCATTGAAAGGCCAGTAACCGAATCAGGACCGGAGTAGACTCGCTGTGCTGTGAAGTCGAATATTCTGATGTCGGACTTGGTTAGGGGTGCGGAATAATGTTACGTCATTAGAGGTCAGTTCATGGAAATTAGCGGCGATTGTTACCTGCGATAGTGCAACGCCCGAGTACACTGCTTTTTGTAGTGATAGTAGGAATAAAACTATATACGGGGGCGCATTCTTCAGGTTTTTGAATAAACTATTCTTTTACTGTAAAGCAGTAATGCGGAATAGGATAATCCATTTTCAGAAGAAAGGGAGATTTTCTTATTGATTTCAGAAACATTATGATTTATGTCCAACAAAAATACGTGTAGAAATTGGGTCTAAATGTAAAAAATGTTCTCTCCCTAAATTATTCTCTTCTCAGTACTCAAGTAACATCTTTTTCAAATTAATGAGACTTTTAGTTTATTTTGTTGGTATAATTTTCAAATGCTGTCATCGCGAAAAGGAAATGTTGAAAGACGAAATAATAGGAAATCACCGACTCATTTTTTTAAGCTCTAATGCTCTAAAGCACGCGTGATGTACTCTTCCCGGTCACGCAAAAAGGGAACGATGATATTTGGATATTTGTTTATACGACATTAATGTATATAATGATGTATTCTCCATTAATCTAGATGCTATTATCTTTATTACACACTCGGTTTCAGCAGTATAAAATAACAAATAAGATTAATAGTACTAGAAATAGATAACGCTCAAAAAAAAAAAATGTTATCAAATCCTGTGTCGTAAGCGAGAAATATCGAAGATGTTTTCGATAATGTTATATCCAAAGATATCGTGAATCGAAATTGGCAGATCCATAACAAAAAAACCTTATTTATTTTATCGTATATCTTTTGCTTAATTCGTCCGTTTTTTTTTTTTGTTGGTCTCTGTTGCGACTCAGAATCTCATTCAGTGTTTCTTTTGCCACTAGCAATTCAAACGAACGTTGATCCCCAGCAGATAGACTATGTCGTTTATAGCGAGAACTTCTGTCCCGAGATAAACAGGCAGTTTAGAAGCGCGTTTATTTCAGAATAGGAGTTCCTCTGTACAGAATATTTAAAAATATTTCCATTTTCATAAACAACGACGCAAGCTCTGTGAATTTTATCGAGGAGAAAGACATTAACTGTGATAAATAGAACTGGTTGTTTTGATTTACTCATATCAGATAACTGAGATTTCAATTTTATTTCTCTACTTAATGTTTGTGTTGTACATAAATTGCATAATATAATGCCACAAGGGATCAGACATTATTTCGAGGTTGGTGTACACGAAAGAAAGTCTATAATGGTTATTTTAATAATTTAATACGATGTATGGTAGTGTAAACCGTTACTTACGTCACTTTTACAGTACCAATTAAAAACGCTCATCATTTAACAGAATTCGAACCCAGAATTCTGTGATGGGTAATTGGCCTACATCACGTCAACAATATATTTCGGAAGCAAACAAAAAGTCCAACGAGTTCAAAGCGATCACATTTCCACATGGAAACATTTTTCGCAAATGTTCCATCAATGTCTGCCTGTGTCATTCACATTAAATTATTTTTCAGCGATGTACGCAGGAGTGTGTTAGAGGGAGGGGAGCTTATCGAGCTTATATCCCCACTCCCCAGAACCCCAAATTCCAACGACAAGTAAATTACCTCCCAGGGGATTTATATCTAGTAAGTACGTGTTTGGAAAACAGGGGGCCCCTAGCTGAGTCTGGCATTACTTCCACTACTTGTGTAAGGCTCCTTCCTTTCTCTTTCCTGACCTTCCTTGGTCACCTCTTGTTTTTACGATACCGACGCTATTAGGACTAGGGTATCTTTCATTTTCCTCTTTCTTCTTTTTTTATAATGATATATGTAATGTTTTGAGATATGTTGATATATGAATATAAATATAAATTTTTGTCAAAAAACAGTACAAACTGCGTATGACCACGTGGAGGGGAAAAAAACTAATTTACACTCCGGAAGCAAGCAAGGGACCATCCCATCAATTCCAATCAAGGGCCCTAGGGCAGAGGCGGATTCAAAAATTTCAGCAAAAGTTCCTAGATCAGATAAAAAGTTGGCTGCGAGTTATAATACTAATAGAATGTCAATATGTTTGTAATTTTAAGCAAAAAAAATTACATGTACAAGTTATTATCGAACTATAGATTATTCTGAGTATAGTGTTTAAAAATCATAAGAATTGAAAAAACACTAAATTCACGATTTATTGTTACAATAAACACGCCCCTAGACAAAGCCTAGAGAACCTGTATGATAAATCCGCCTCTACCCGAAGGAAAAACGGAGAAAAACCCGGGCCAGGATGGGGCTACAGAATTTATGTACACAACCGTGCCAAAGTTGAGTACACATAAAACTAAATTAATATGAGCCATAAGACAACACAATCATGCAAGAAAATAGTTTTTGAAATTGTTATAAGTTGTTTAAAAAGTACTACAGCAATGGCGTGATAAAGTACAAGACGAATTTAACTTTTATTAAAATCAATAAATTCTTTTACATTGTAGAAGCACTGGTGCAGGAGGTAGTTTTTAACCGCTGATTTGAACAGATTCAATTTCATAATGTCTTTTATATTCTTGGACAGGGAGTTATATAGAACGATTCCCGAATGATAAGGTCCTTTTTGGCAAAGTTGGTATGAGTTTTGAGTTGTAATTCAGGAGGGTTTTTAGTGGGTATGGTTGAGTCATTCGGCGAGTCCCACACGCGGGGAGAGTCATGTTGGCTCTCCCTAGTGCGTAACTGCATTTGCTCTACCTGTACAGAATTTTAGGGCTCTAATGACCTAGATGTCGACAAGCCGTAAAGCCCTACACACAAAAAAAAAAAGACAAGTAAATTAGTTTATTGTCCTCCACGTTGTCATACTACTTTTTTACAATAAATTATTTATTTAGTTGTAAGTAATACAGTTTTGAATCGGAGAAACCAAAGTCATAATTATAATAAGTGTAGCAGTATATTTTAACTGGCATACGTACTAGGAAAACAATATTTGTCTAGCTCTACGTTTCTGAAGATTAGGCTAAGCTAAGATAGGATTCAAGCGCCATCACCGTTTCAGAAAATGGGATACTTTGTCTCAGTTACATTTATTATGTCATCTTCGAAGAATTTGTTTCGTCGCAAAACATTTGAAGGATATGCGAAGAATGGTAACCCAGTATTGTTGATGATGTCAATTTTTTAGCAAAATGTGCAACCCACAATACTTTATCTTGAACATCGCAAAAGTAACTATTGTCGGACTCAAAATTATGCGCACTAGAGTTGGAGCGTAAATAAAAAATTACCCACGTTCGACGTTAAAAAGTTACATCAATTTTTTCTTTCATTTATTCTACGTACATATTAAATAATACTTTGTTAAAATATACAAGGGTATTTTTTACTGACCATTTTCTAGAGTGTATCAATAATCACGTTTAACATCTTTCTTTAAATAAGAAGCAGTATCGATATAAATATCGATAGAAGATAAATAATACTGTTTCCTACAAGTCTAATAAATTTCAAAATTTTATCTTTTTCTCCGGCGTGGGGTGTGGAAAAGCGTTCTTGGTTGTGTTACAAAAAGCAAAATAAGAGTAATTATCTTTTTGGTGCCGATATTATCCAAAACAAATCAATCGTTTCGTATTGGAAAAAATGTTAATGAAGGTGGATCGCTGCCGAGAGTAACTTCACTGAACTGATATCAACATCAATCAATATAAAATCAACTTTTATTGTATTTCTAATTTAGATTATAAAAATTTGCTCATGAATTAATTGCAACTAAATTAGCAAAAGAATACAAATTCTTTGTCTTCCCATAAAGACTTATTATCGCATTATCTCTTCAAAGAATGTCTCTGGTCCGCAATGAACGCTGTGCTCGTTTTTTTAATACGTCAGCAAATTGGAGAGAAGATCAGGGAAACGGTTTTTTAGTGCGCAACATGGCCTTAACGACTTTTCGAGGCAATTCTCTCTGTGTCCCTGCATCTGCGCTGACCAAGGAATAACAGCGTTGCATCACATAGGTTGGCAAACTGAGGACGGAGAAGATGGGGGATCGCTAACGAGCAGTAATTGTCCCACCAGGTAATTACCCGGGCGGGCGGCGCGGAACTGGAAGTACGTCATGGGTCTCGCTCAATGCCCTTAGCTCTCACCATCCCACCTACCCCCACCCTACTCCCTTTCGGTCTCTATCTTCCTGAGACTAGCTTTCGGAGTTTCGTCTGACGTAGACATCGCTGCGGTGCGGTCTCCGCTTTGTATACGACGGACACATTCACAAACTTTTCTCTCATCAAGAAGTACATGCATCAGATTCCGGAGGAGGAAGTTATTAGTAAAACAACCTTATGCTAGTATTACTGCCTCAGGCCCCTTGATAGGAATTAACAGGAGTGTCCCTTGCTTGCTTCCGGAGAGTAAATTAGTCCACGTGGGCATATGCAACTGTAACTGCTTTTTGACAATAATTTTTTTTTATTTACTAGGGTAAATAGTATAAATTCGTTTGTCAAAAACTTGAGTATGTGAAAGAATGTGGTTTGAGCGTATCTCATTCGAGATTTATATGTCGTGAAAGTGTTAAATACAAACAAGATATAGTGTGGACTAAGTGAAGTAATTAAGTTGTTTGACTTACGAAACGTTGTATAGCAGTTGAAACGAAACCAAAATCATAACGGGTATTTAATATTGTTTATAAAAAGTAATACTATTAAAGTGCTATCATATAGGGAAAAAAATGAAATTTTTGCCTTAGGGCCCTTGATCGGAATTGATGGGATGGTTCCCTTGCTTGCTTCCGGAGACTATATTAGTTTATTGTCCTCCACGGGGTAATACGCAGTTTGTACTGTTTTTTGACAATAAATTTATTATTATTATTATTAAACATTTATCAACCGGAAAGGAACGAAAAATACGTTTTGTCGGAGGAAACATTGTTATATGATTTAGTTTCTAAATATTAGCTAGATTATTTTATAAAAGAGATTGTGATAATAGCAATTAATTAACATTCTGTAGATTCCGGGCCAACTGATAGGCCAATTGCTCTTCTTCATGTTCCTGGTTGATAATGAGCATGTCATACGATTTATTGTTGGTCAGACCGCTTCCATTTTCAAGTTTTTTGTTTTGTTTACCACGCGTAGATTGATTCATAATTGCTTTGACAACTGAACACGATAAACATGAAACACTGACGCAAATAAAATTCAATACTTATTGCCATTCAAGTGGATTCGAATACCATAAACAGATCTTTCCATGTGTTTTGTACAACTTAACATCGGTACAGAGAAAAGAAACTTAATTGATTTCACATTTTTTCTATTTAACTCTATTTCTATTAAGAACACTTTAACACTAGGCAAATTTAATTGATTAATCATAGTAAGAAGCTGAAGACAATGAGATTATATGAAAGTTGATATTTAGAAACTGCATTTTCTCTTTACCAAGTAATCATAATTTCCTGCTCAGACAAATGCTGGATATGTTTCAGCAATGCAAGAAATAATACGAGGATACCGCCCTTTTGACCATCGCCGAATCATCCCCCGCGTAACCGTTGTGCTCTATCATTCAAACGACCACCGTATATAACCTCCATTCACCAACAAACCTTTGCGTGCATCTCTATTCGCTATCTCCATTCGAATACTGAAGCTTTAGTCCTCCTCTATCCCTTCGTCTTTCTCTCTTCTCTTTGCCACTTGCCATCATCAATCGAAGGGCTCTCTCTAATCGCCATTGCCACCGAGCATTGCCGTGCCCCCCCCCCTCCCATCCCGCGCGCTACAGCCGTCGGCGATAGCTGTGCAATCGCCCTGAGCACATGCTCGCATCGCCGGTGCCCACGAAGCGATGAAGCATTAGCATCCATTAAATAGAAGTGCACCGGCTCTACGCAGACTAACCATTCCCAGGGATATCACCTCTGCATGGAGACGGGTCGCTTACTGGGAGGGAGTTTCCAGTCGCTATAAGTAACTCTATCGTTGGTAACACATTGTTTCACTTGAAACCACAAGAAACGAAGGTGGTCACAACTAATAAAATACAATTCCGGGAATGTATATCAAAAATCTTGTATATTAAGCACCAAAATTTGGTGCCGACGTAACGAAGCATTTTCAAAAAAAGAATGTTCAACGTGACTACTACTTGAAATACAACTAAAAACTAACATGTTAATAAAAATACTACATTGTGACATCTTTTTAGTGCATTTAACTCGTTGAAATTATTTCAAGTCGTAAACATACTCACAAACATTTTATGATAGAATTTACACCAAACATTTTGAATGTTTTTCAAAACTTACCCATGACGTGATGCTATATTTTTTTCTCATACTATCTGAGGATCCGCGACTTTGTGTATATTTGAAGATAAATTATCTTCAAATTTAGTATTGTGTTCAAAATTGAAGGTCGTCTGAAGCAGTAAAAGATATTTCACTGCAGTAACAAAAATTATAATACGTGGAGTAGAATAATTAGAACCCTTTTTTACACTCATTAAGAAGAATGATTGATATTGTTATAACCAAATTCTTGTAGCGCGTATTCCTAGTCCTTATCTAGGAAATACGATCTCGGAGTAAAGAGTTCAATAAACATGCATGGAATATTCACAATAACCATGTTGTGCTTTCCTTTTTACAAGCGTGCTGATGATTCTTTTTCTATCACTATTTATATTCATTGTTTGTTTTTCAGTTGAATTACAATAAAAATCAACTTTAAACTACAAAATATTATTGACGACGTAGCATATTCTACCGTCATCTTTTGGTTTCAAACTACCTCTCTTCCAAATTTCATCAACGTTAGTTCAGTAGTGTAGTTGCGAAGTTCTCACGATAAGGTAAGTGCAACTTCACAATAAGGTTCTGTTACGTGAACTTAAACATGTAGGAATTGTAAAGATTATTTTCGGCTTCCAGAAAATGGTGACATACCGATTCTGAATCACAAGATGCTAACATATGTGTCACCCAAAGCACGATTACTATCATTACGTATGTTGGTGATGTATGGACTTCGGTGGTCGAATGGTAGCGTCTTCACTTCCACGGTCAGAGCACGGTTTCAAACCCTCCTTGGCCGAACTAGGTCAGATTTTTCAGATAGGGTTTCACCTTCACCAGACCAATGTTCGGTACCATAATTCCCGGTAACCCAACACATCCATCCGAATCTTTCTCTCCGTCAAGTGGAAGAGCACACCTCATGACTTGAACATTGCCAAATAAATAAATAAAAGAATGAATACAACATATAGCGCGCCAGAGATCTGATCAGAAGGCCCCGCGATCCAATCCAGGCCGCAAGTTACCATGCTTTGTTACTCCTATCTTCAATGCAGGAGACCGGACACACACAAGAGTCTTCAGTAACCTCGTGCTGCTATGTTTTTCACCTCCTATTCTGGATTCCTAATTGAAGGATCATTACACATTACATTCATTACCTTTACACACAGTGTTTTTAAATAGAAAATAGGTATTACGATGCTGCCTCCGCGTCAAACCAATAGTCTCTAATAATTTTATTTATTTGTATTTCATAATAATATTCTTATTTTCGTTAATAATATCAATCACTTCAATTTAATTCTAATGAAAATGTATACTATCCATTACATTATTGTTTAGCGAAAAATAACTTGAGAGATAAAAGTTTCATTCAGTGACATGTCCCCGTGTAATACTACCTCCAGGAAGTTCCATTTCAGAAAATCAATATGAGTTAACGCTGTTTTTCTTCTCTATTTGCTCTTTGCGCAGCCGTCAATTGTTTACTTTGCGTCACAATCCTCGTCAATACGTGATTCGTTCAGAATTCGACGAAAGGGAAAATATATTTGCTGATAATGTTTGTCCGAAGATAAAGGGAGGTAAAAGATACTTCACTTTGTCCCGTTACGTAGAGGATTAAAAATATAGTAAAAATTAAAATTGATCTAAATTATTTGAAACAGAAACCAGGTCTGTTTGATTGCCATAACAATGAAGTTCGTTGAGACGGACAATGAAATAAGTCGTTCGCTGAAAATTGTTCGTAACAACGGTCCGATAAATAAAGTTAAACCGTCAGTAAACTGTTAAATTTTAGTTGAGCACAATTATAACAAGTAAAATTTATGACATCTATCATGAAAAGTAGAATATATATTACGGTATTCCTTGAACGAAACACAATATATTTACTTTTCTTTTATTACTATACAACGTTTCGACTTTATATTATAAAATGAACGAAAGTCATAGAATTACTACTACTAGTCCAATTGAGATGGATAGAAGTTTCATTTTCATGCATTGACTTCATTAAATAGTTTTCTACGTCCTCCGTAATGGTTTCCTTAAACGCTCTCATAATGATTCCCGATACTCTCCGTTCAACATCTCGTTTTCATTTTTATGCTGATGCGTGTTTTTCGCTTTATATTTTTTATTCCTCGAAGATGTTTGTATAGCGAGAAGTAGAATATATTTCGTGTCAGAGTTGTCTTTCTCCCCGTTTTTTTGCCATCGCGTCCCTCCGATACTTGGCGCGCAGGCACCTAACCTTTCCGTTTTTCCCTCATTCGACTTCTCGAGTCTTTTCTCGAGATTTGGTTTTATTTTTCTTTGTTTGCACATCTTCTTCCCCTCAAAAAGGACACCGCCACCCGCGACTATCGCACATTATAATTTATATTCTGTTTGAAGGTGGAGTTTCTTGTGTCACGACGGAAGACGAAAGACGATTCCCAAATGGCAGAAAAGTGAAACAGAACCGCAGACGAAGTCTCTCAAAATGGCGGAGGGGAGAGGCGGAGAACTGAGAGACAGACCCGTAGGATGGATATTACGCGAGATTTATCAGAGAAAATGGAAAGGAACAGAGAGATGATGGAAAGAGGCAGGAATAAAGGGTAAATTAATGGCGAAGACGAAAATAAAATAAAACAGGATTAAGTTGCGAGGAGGGGAGAACATATGACAAATGGACTGAGGACTAGAGGACGAGACCTGCAGAAGGGTGACTGGAGACCTCTGGAAGACAAAGCGAGGCAGAGGGTGGTCGTGGAAAGGTTGGAAGGGGGGAGGACGGGATTCGCGTGCGCGGACGTGAAACAGTTCGCCCAAGGGGTGATTGCAGCGTGGCTCCAGGGAGTGCGAGGTTAAATGGGACCATAAGACCATCGAACAAAAGTCACAAAAAGGGGAGAAAAAAGGAGTGGAAAAAGGTTTTTTCGTGAATGAGAAGAAACACAATTGCCAGCAACCACACAATTAAAGACTCCAGATGAGAAACAATGCTACAATATCAATCATGAGGGTGAAAAATGGATGAATATAAGTAAAAATCAAAATAAAAGTGAATTTAACCTCAAATTATTGTAGACTAGATATTCCCGATTTAATCCGGATCGTAAATGATCAAATATAGAGGAGATTTGATTCTTTATTCATGTGTAACAAAATAATTATATTAATAAATTTTATATGTATCCACCAATTAAGTGTAATTAGTTTTATATTGCAAACACTACCTCTACTATCTGAATCTTGTACTATTCCGTCATATCTCTTATTACGTTGCAAAAGTACAGAGCTCACTCACACAAACAGAATTTCCATTTGCGAGTGGTGGCCAAAAGCTAAAAGAATCTCTCAAATTAGAAGTTGTCTTTAATAATTCACGTAGAATAGGGTTAGAGGTCTTTTCGATAGAACACCAATTTCTTGTATAAGAGATAGATGAAAAATCGAAAGAGTATTGAATTGTTACTCAAAACTAAGAAATTCATGAAGTAAACTGCGCAACAATACTAATACTAATACTGTGTACTGAGTGACTAACAATAAAGATAAAAAAGAGACGGAAAGTAATGTTGCTATCACTATGCTTACACTAATATAGCAGAAGAAGAAACAATGAAATAAGTCAGTGTACAAACTATAATTGTTTGAAAAGAAAATATTTTAAATCATTTAGATTAAAAATAACATTTTTGGAAATAAAAAAACTGGTAGAACAAGTCTCTTTTTATCAATTGAATAATGTAATGACAATTACAGACAACTCTAACGAAATAAGAACGTTTAATATTGGTGTGTGGTTCTTTTCATCAGGTTGCTGAGAGTTTTATGGTAAGGAATCTGAAGTAGTTGAATTGCAGTATTAAAGTAAATAAATAAATAAAGTTTATGTAAAAAAAGCAGTTGCAAACAGCCTATGACCAAATAGGGGATAATAAGCTAAGTCAAACTCTGGAAAAAAGCAAGGGACCATCTCATCAATTCAGATCAAGGGCCCAAGGGCAGAGGCGGATTGAATATTTATAAAAGAAATTATTTATACGTACTGTTATCGATTTATTAATCCAATTTTTTAAATATTAAATGAGTTCGTGTCAAAGGAAAATTCCACCACTGCCCGCAGGAAAAACGGAGAAAGATTCGGTTATATGTTTTATTTTTCGTTCTGTGAATTACTTATGCAGTAACGCTATAGTTTAAGAACAGAAAGAAAATTATTGGAAACCAAATGTTAATTTGTGCATGTTTAAATATTATGAAAAAGAAATGAGGTTTTACTAAAAAGCAAATTAAACTTGAAACTAGTTCAGTGTAGAAAAAAAATTGATGAGAAAGAAAATCATTGCAACATTTAAAAATTATTCTTAACTCACCCAGCATCGTTCGAGGGGTTTGAGCTGGTCTCTTCCAAGTTACCTGACATGATTTCTCGTTGTTTCATAAATAGTAATCTCTAGAGAAGCCTCACCTTGTCGACACCTCCGTTCAATAAAGTGTTATTATTCGCTTTGTGCTGTAACGTAAAAAGAGTGAATTTCCGTTAGCGAGATTTGGTTAAAACTTAATATATGTTTCATTTTATAGAATTCGGGAAACAAACGACTAAAACGCCCTATCCTGTTAAGTTTAGATTTTTTCATTATTTTAAATTTTTTTGCCAGTACAACATATTGATACAAACGAATTAGGACATTTAACGTCATCAGATTCAATGTGCATGACACATATAATTTATTTACGACTTTTTCCTCACTCCTGTCACTTCATGTCTCACTCCTTTGTCATTTTTTGAAATTCACGCCTGTCAAGGTAAAGATGGGTCTTAGAGCAGCGGTTCATGTGGTGGCAACCCTGTAGATTCCTGCCAAAACCAACGTAACCTGCTTCATTGCTCAATAACTTCAGTTGTTTTGTGTATAGTCGTTGGATCTGTTGAAAACGTGAAGTGCTTGTTCATGGACGTTACTCCTTTGTAAGCTGCACATTTCCCCATTTCCGTAGAATCACCAATATCGCAATGGTTCTACTAGATTGGTTAATAGAGTTTTACTAATAGCGAATTACGTTTACCGCTCCGACCGTGTACTAGGACCGGACAAATACGTCTTTGCTCCACACGAGTTACCCACTCCACCGGAAGTAAGTGGAACATCCTTGGTGCACGCAGGATGCACAATTTAGGCATGGCCGCATAAGTTGACGAAACTACAATAATTTAATTCAATGTACAACTCTTGCTCTTCTTCTGAGGAGCTTTCTGATGAAGACAATATTTGCAATAAACTCAGCGCATCTATCATGGATGCGTTATCCACAGAGTAGCCTAAACTGAACGCCAAGGGATAAAATTGTCACTGATAAAATTGTCAGAGCAAGTCCGGTTGCCCTCAGTCGACGGAGAGAGCGCCTCCATAGACAAATAGAATTGCCAAATCTCCGCACTGGTGCAATTCCTCTGTCAAATGGAACAGTATTTTTGCACTCGGGGTGCACACTCAGAGCAGGAAATGGAAAACGCCATTAGTTTGATGAAGATCCATTTAGATTTACATACCGGTTAGTCTTCCAAATATCCATATAAGAAGAAAATATAGGAAGAGGGAAGATTACAGTAACAAACAAGTTACGAGAACTGACATTCAAAATACGAACTTTCAGAACTGCCCGGGACAAAGTGAGATTGAGAACATTCTAGAGACGCATTATGGTCCGACGATGTTCCAGAAGCCCCTTATACTGTCCAGCCAAACGAAAGGGAAACACTACAAAAGAAACAGCATCCGCGCATCCAAGTGTCCCACTCAAGCGGTTGGCCATCTTCTTGTCTCGCTCTGTCTGATGCGTGTCTCGCGAAATATTTATGAGTGTTTTATGTCAGAAACGAGTGAAGCGTTAATTTGTGCTCTGTAGAATCTGTATGCGACTTCACGTCTTGGCTGATAGCCTCGAAACTTAAAAAAAAAAGTATTGCATTGCAGATGTGGTCCACATTTTTGAGATGAGATACTTGTCGGAAGAACTGAGCAGCACGGCACTCACGTATTTGGATAAATAAGAACTCCTCCAAAACTTATTTGTCTTGTCAAGTACCAGTTGAATTTCTACGACTTAAGACGCCTCGGATTTTGAATTTTGTGGGTAAAGAATCATTGTTAATACGCCATTGAGAATGTTCGTCATATTCAATAGTCAAAGCAATTGAGGGTCTCGCAGTGCATGATAAAGAAGGTCAAACTTTAACATAGAAAGAAACTTGCCAACTAAGAATAATGTTTTTGAAGAAAATACAACGAAAATGAGAGGGGCAGTTGTCAATATGTTCACTGAGAATCTACACAATACTACTGGAATGTAATTTTTATACTTTGTATAAAAAAAATCTAGGTAATATTTTGGTACAAAATTACTTAATAACATTCTTCAGTGCTTTATTTAATCGTTTGAACGAGTATTGTTCGTTTGTGTCCCTGAAGGTTTTATGTTTATCCGTGTCCAAAATTCAAATACCTCTTTTATATAAAGTAGTACCATATTTGGAAAAGGTAAAAATGTTTTATTTTATAACAGTGGAGATTGTGCTGTGTTGGCTTTTTACACTCATAAGAATATTAGTGATTAATACATTTTCCACTTTAATTAGGAAACGAATATATTCTTAAGTCAAAGCTGAGTTATGATTAATGAATTGTTGACTCGAACTTTCTAATCCCAGACATTGTTCTACATAAAAGTTCCAAAACATTTTATCAGAAATATAGGATGATAACATTATTTTAAAACGTGTCTTCGTGAAATAGCAATAGGAAAATTTTCAAAATAAATTGTTTCTCAGCAAAATAATATGGCTTTTAATTGACAGTCGAGTAATGCTGCTGTTTGTCACGAGTGCAGAAATAGGTCAGATTATTTGCAGAACAAGACGATTTTCTGTGGCCTTAACTAAACTTATTATATATAAGCTATTTAACCAACTAGCAGGTTCCAACACTCGATAATCGAGAAATATGCCCATAAAACCAAAATTAGAGACTAGAAACTTGCTCTAGATGTTACATATTGTATTTGATGGTACATTTTTTTTTGTTTCATCATTTAGGGCTCTAATGACCTCGCTGTTGACGAGCCCTAAAGCCCCACAAAAAAAAAATTTCATCTTTTTTAATCGATCCACTCCTCTAGTTTTTTATTTTATTTATTAGTATTGCGATTTGGGACTGTGTCCCAGCAACCTCGCTAGCAGGTTTCTCCCGCAGATGCTCTTTGGGTTCTCGCTCCTGTAAGACTCCAAGTGCGGTTATCTCCCATGTATCCACAACAATGTGTCATGCTTTTTTCGGATGCTAACGTTTTCTTTGAGGTGATTTTCTGTTTTTAACATGGTATAGGGGACTAAATATTAATAAAGGTGTTATTGTACACAACTTCGAATTACGGTGAGAAGTTTTCATTATAGTTTGTATGTATTAAACCGTCTAAAATAATTTTACAAACTAAAGTGCTCGCTACTTTCTTAAATTGTCAGTAGTTTCAAACTGTTTAATACTAATGATTTAATGGATCATGTTGAAGTAGAACAATATTTGTTAATTAATTTTTGTTTGTTTCTGAATAAGCAAACGACGTGAACAAGGAGGAGATGTTGACGAGCCCTAAAGCCCCAACCAAAAAAAACAACAAAACAAGGAGGAATTGAGATTACGTTGTTATCAATGGCCTTAACCAAGGACCGTTGAATACATACCATAATGAAACTTATAAAAGAAAAAAACCGTCTACCTTGTTTTCATGGATTCGTAAATCAGCTTATTTCCAATACATATTAATGAAACATTGATTACTAGAATATTGGTACTACAAACACTTTTAACTATAAATGTAGCTTTATGACGAAATAGTAAGTATATAACGTTTTGAATGGGAATTTTTCAATTACTCGGTGAATAATTACATAATTAAAAATCACCCATACTGAGAGAATGAACTTTTAAATATCTGAGAACTTTATAGTATTCAATAAAAGACAGTAGTAACTCAGAAATAGTAGCAAAATTAGAAAAGTCTTTCGTTCCTCTAAATCTGCAGCTCTTATGATGTCGTTTAACACTAATGAACAACGCTTCGATCTATTTCAAAGCTTTCTCACCAATACGTCTCCGTTTAGAACTTCACAATACAATACATCAGCGTAACCCCAGACGACAGAATGAGGCCTGCGTTATTGACTTCGTTTCGCCTCTTCCCTTCAATATTCCTCCCACTGAACTCCTTTAACATGATTCTTAGTTCTCTCTTAAATTTCATAGTAATTCCGTGTTTCTCGGCGACTGTTGCCTTTCTTTTCAAAAACAAAAGGAAACCAAATCAGAAAGAAAACAATGAGAATAAAAGAACGATTTCTTCCTTTAGTGACGCCCGTGTAGCAGAGATAAATTCAAACGCAGTGGGCCGTTTAAAGTTTAACAAACGAGAGAGCACGGCCTTTTGTGTGTAATAAATTAGTTTACTGCTTTCCAAGGCCTTTTCGATCTATTTCGAAGCTTTCTTGATAAGAACGGCGCGAGCGTGGTGTGGGGGACTCCCCGTTTTCTTTGCAGCTGAGTTAATGCGGACAAAGAGAGAAATATCGCTGCTTGGGGCGCTGCCGGCGCCTCGACCTCGTGCAGTTGCAGGGAGTAAACTTAACCTAACTCTCTCCATATTGAGAACAAGTATAGGGAACTTTCTGGAAAAATTAAAGAAATATGTATTGTGAATGAATAATATTATTTTTGATATTATTGTTATCTCTACATATATTTTTTTTTAATATGCACGTCTGTGAAAATACTGTACTTTGAAAATGTTCTATGGGAACTTGAATCGCTACAGCTAAGGATGCAAAGTGGATCGAAATACATGATAGCGACGTCTTCCTAAATTACTCAATGTAATTGTAAGAGATTTTCTTGGATATAATTTACATTATCCCAATAATGATTTCACCTAACATGTATGAAATTTCACTACTTCACTATGAAAAATGTGAATGAGTCGTACATCACATATTGAACAGTTTGCTCATGTAAATGGCTCGAAACGTAAAATAAAATTATAGAAAATATAACATACAATATAGACTGTATGACGAAAAAATGGTATGAATGATTTATTTTTTCATGGAAGATCACGAAGAATACACATTGCATCTTGATTTTTTTAAAGAGAGACTTGAAAATTTCAGCGTTTTAACATTCCGTAGTCGGGATGTTATTCTATCGGTAGTTATGAGCAAGAGAGACAATTAATACAAATCTGTGAATTTAGAGTACTGGTAATAGAACAACAGATTTCATTAGGTCCTATTATTTATTTACCACAATTTTCGGGTTTTCTTCTGGGACAGAACCATGCAAGGGAGGTGTAGTTTTCAATCCATATTCGTTTTCCGAAAATAAGCGCAACCCGCATCTCTAGTCTGTCTTGTTGGTTGCATTCCCCAAGAACTTGTGGATCAGCGAATTAAAATAAATAAATA
>NNCF01132196.1:218007-253931 GCA_002313205.1 Laupala kohalensis
TATATATACTTTTTAACATCTCAGTTCATCAGCGACCACAATAAACATAACAGTTATATAGCTAAATTAATTGTTACATTGAATAAAAAGAAATCACTAACAACAAACACAAAAGCAAAAAACATATTAAAAGAACTTAATAATTCGCCAATAAATTAAAAATTATAATAATCAGCAAATCAAGTGGTGATGATTTCAAACGTTTTAGCACCTTCTGACATGCACTGGGTATTTCAATATTTTACAAATGACATTTGGGATATTTAAGTAGTGTCTTTCATTTCTAAGATCCGGGAGCTACCAGACCAGGGTCCACACCATCTTCACAAAGCGGACAAGGTTCTGGGTCCGTCTTCTTCAAGTGGATGTGACTGAGGTTGAAGTGACCAATCCACAACCTATTCAAAATAATTTGATCTCTTCTTCCCAAGGTAAATTTAGGGAAGGAACCTTATGTAGTTGGTTTTCTTACAAGCTGTAATTTTGAAGATTTTGATTTCCATTCTATATCCCATTGTTTTAAAATTGATGACTTGAATAGTTTCTTACCATATTTTAAAGTTCCATAAATATTATTTTATATTTCAACGGTTAAAGGTGCAACTTTTGTGGCTAAAATGGAGGGAGAAAATACAAATAGTGCGTAACAGACTTTTAACTAATTACTATCCCTTGGAATTTGTTAATAGAAATACTTAAAAAAGATAGTACTACCTTCAAAGCAGGCAACAACTGACTCAATCTCCACTAGATAATATGATTTGCGTAGTGTTTCCTTATAACAAGTTTATAACTCCTCCACTTAATAGATTCCTGAAGTCCGAGAATAAGAAATCGATTTCAACATTTAAAAATAAAAGAAATAATTTGATAATGAAAGAGAAAGATAAGAAATGTCACTTGAATACTTTCCTACTTTTTTGTTAACACGTTTTTGTTAATACGTTTCTACTTTTTTGTTAACATATTTGTGATTATGTTTACATCATGTTCGTTTATCCTGTTGATATGTTTATTGTTATAATTTATTATTACTTGATCACCTGACGACGACTTAAATCCAAGTCGAAACGTAGTGAGCTTCCAAGAATGATAAATTGAAAGGCGTTTCTATGTTGCTCATTGTTTTATTCATTTCATATTCATGTCATTTTATGTATATTTATATTTTTCAGTGTATATTACTGACGATGGCTACTATGCAGTCGAAAAAGCTTTATACCAATAAAACAATGAGCAACATAGAAACGCCTTTCAATTTATCATTCTTTGATAATGTTGCTAAAGCTCCACAATTACCAAGAGCTCTTCCAAGAAAATATGAATATTATTCATCCATAGAACATCGATTTTCAGTTATTTATTTAATACATACATTATTTCATTATTAAAATTTTAAAATAATAAATGTTGCCTGTCATTAACATTCTTTTAACAAGTACGATATTTTACTCGCTTCACAAGATATTATCAATGCTTGCCATTAAGAGCACATAAATTTCAACTGTCTCAAGTAAAATAAATAAATAAATTTATGACAAACGCAACGGTCGACTCTTCTTAAAATTCATTGATGATGGTAGAGAAAAATTAACTGACGTGTAAAGGAAATTAATTTTTCGGAAAATATAGTATCGTTAATATAAAATGGAAAATAGCACCAAATGTGATGGTGGATGATTCGGTGATATACGAGATGTAGCACAAACACATATACCCTTAAACAACAATTTTTTATTAATTTCCATGAACAATATCTGCATTTTAGTTAAACAACAATTTTACTTGCACAAGTCTTTATTACCAAAGAATTTTTTTTTGTAGTTACAAATGCGTGTATAAAGATATTATTGTGGATTGTTTCACCACTTTTTTGTTAACGACTCAAAGCACAATTACAACTCCATGACAACGAAAATTCATTTGTGACGGTATTTTCGGTTCGCGCTATTTACGCGAACTTCACAAACAGGCCGTCACGCACATATCCACGCCGACCGTCACGTTCACAACTCTCGTTTCAAACGCCTCCCCTCCTCCTCTTCCTCCTTTTCCTCCTCTTCCTCCCCCCGTCCTCTCCACAACCCCCTCCTACAGATGTCGTACTTCCTCCCAAGATTTTAGTCCTCCGAAAGCCGTTCACTGGTAAACTTTGCAACGGGATGCTACAGGATGAGTCGCGAGTTGGTGACGCTAAGATAAGGCAGGATGAGAAGAAGAGGTAGGAGTAAGAAGAAAGAGGGAGAGAAAGCAGGGTTCAGTTAGATGAGCGATACTGTACGAAACGAAAAGAGGTATATTCAGAATTGAACTATGTAATAAAGAACAAAGTATGAAGAAGGCACAATCATTGTCTTCCTTGTATCTACGTGCGGAGAAAATGTTCCTTTCACTTCGTTAATAATAATAATAATAATAACAATATCATGGCAGAAGAGCAGAAAGGATGTAGGCGAGGTGCTCTTGGGAGTAAGGACCAGCTGTTGATCGACTCAGTTCCGGTTGGATAGCCGTGGAAGAGACAGCAAAACATGTATATGTGCTATATAGAGTACAAAAAAGCCTTCGATTCGGTACCGCACAGCTGTCTACTGCAGGTGTTGAAGATGTACAGGATAGATGAGATTACATTTAAGTTCTTGGAAGGAGTGATGAAATCCTGGAAAACTAGACATCAGATAGGTGGCAAACCAATAGAGGGAGAAGTCAAAATAGAAAGAGGAATCTTCCAAGGAGATAGCCTGAGTGTTCTTTGGTTCTGCATGGCCATGAATCCATTATCATAATTACTCCAAGCGTCTGAACATGGATTCAAGATAACTGCAAGGGACTCTAATTTCGTCCTGAGTCATCTTCTCTGCATGGATGACATTAAACAGTATAATTCAACGGAAAATGGAATGAGGTGTCTCCTGAAGGTTTTACAAAACTTCTCAGGAGATATAGTGATGAAATTTGGGTTGGAAAAATGCAGAACGGTCACTTTAAGGAAAGGTAAAGTTACACCAGGTGAAGGTTTTCCCACACAAGATGCTGGAGTAATTCAGTCAACGGAAATAGGTGAAGAATATAAATACCACCGATTTGCCCAAGCAAGAGAACTTGAACACACACAAATAAAGACCTGCCTTATGAACATCTTCAAGACACGAGTAAATAAATCGCTGAGAACAGATTTAAATGGTATCAACTCGTGCAGAGCTGTAAATATCTATGCAATGCCAGCGTTTACTTATTCATTTGGAGTAATCAAGTGGAGCGATACAGATCTGCAAGATACAGCTCGATCAAGCAGAGTTGCATTTACAAAACAAAATTCATGGCATCCAAAATCTGCTAGAGAGAGATTTTACCTACCAAGAAAAAAGGGTGGAAAAGGAATTCTTGATGTACAACAACAGTGAAAGAAAACTGTAATAAAACTTCGCCATTATTTCTTTACCGAGGTAAATGAATGTCATCTGCACAGAACAGTGATACAAGCAGATCGCAATTATACCTCACTTAATCTCGCATCACGAGATGAGTTCCCGAGCGTTGAAGAGAGAAATGATATCCAGTTATTAGAGAGTTAGAGTATTAAAGTCATCCATGGAAAACATTTCTTCCAACTAAATGAGTCAGAAGTAAATTTTCAAATGCTTGGCTCGCAAATGGCAGTGTCTTTGCTGAGACAGAGGGAATGATGCTAGAAATTCAGGAACAAGTGATTCCCACATTAAACTACACGAAATTCATCATAGGGAAGGAAATTCCATCGGATAAGTGCAAAAAGTGTAACTCCGCCAATGAAACTATTGACCACATAATAGCCGGTTGCTCAGCGTTAGCCCCAAAAGACTATATGGTGGCTACTACTGTACATCAAAAACTCGCGGTTGCCCACAGTGCACTCAATGAAGTGAATCCAGTGTACACGTACAAACCTGAAGCAGTAAATGAGAATGAAGAAATCAAGTTGTACTGGGATAGAGAAGTAATAACGGATCGGACCTTGCCTTTCAACAAGCAAGGTAATAAACAAAAGGAGTAAAGAATCCTTTATAATTGACATTTCAATCCCATTAAGTAACAACATGTCCAAAAATCATGAGAAGGTAACCAAACATTTAGGTCTGGCCGCAGAGATACGAGAGATGAGGAATCAAAGAAAAAGGTCGCCGTTATCCCGCTTATTATCTCTGCTACGGGAGTCATCCCCAAGAAACTCCATGAAGGGATAAGGCTGTTGGGATTGCATCCCAGTACCTACAAAGAGATGCAGATATATGTGGTGCTAGGTACATGCTCTATAGCTCGGAGATTTTTAGACAGTACTGCAAGCCATACATTATGCCTTAGTGATATATCCGCATTTTGTATTATTAAACCAGTGAAAACTGAGGTTCATTTAAATGATAATAATAATGAAATGTCTGTATTCCGTGTCGAGGTTCAAGCCACCTGGCCTGTTCTTCCTCCTGACCATCATTTGCATACATACAACACATACAATACATACAACATACATATACAATAATATAAAATAATAAAACATTCATGCATCATAAAATATATATACATGAATAGCTTTAACTAAAATTGGAGAATAAATTCTACTTTACTCCGGGTAGCAATTTAGGGATCATTTCGGCATTTGCCTTAAGCAATCGAGGGAAATCCAGAAAAAAAAACTCAATTAGGATGACGCCTTAGTACCGAACACAAAAACTTAAAAACTCGATCGTGTAGAAATGGGGATGGGGGAGAATTCGAACCTGTGATCTCATTTGTCTTATGGCTCATATTAATTTAGTTTTATGTGTACTCAACATTGGCACGTTTGTGTACATAAATTCCGTAGCCCCATCCTGGCCCGGGTTTTTCTCCGGTTTTCCTTCGGGTAGAGGCGGATTTATCATACAGGTTCTCTAGGCTTTGTCTAGGGGCGGGTCTATTGTAACAATAAATCGTGAATTTAGTGTTATTTCAATTNAGTTAGACTCTGAAGGTTTGGTGGCAAGACTTCTCAAATTGAAAGATTTAAGAAATGCAAGAATAATTGGAAATGTGGCGAATAGAAATAACGTCTTGATGTATACTTTTGATACACTAACATAGAAAATTTAAAATTGTTATTTTCTTTTCTTGATTAAGAGGTCCTTTTTTGTCTCAGAAAACACTCCGGGAAATAATTATGTTCTCAAATATTCGAAAAATTATGCATGTTTAATGTTCCTGCTGAAAGTAATTTTACACGTCGTTCCTAAGATTATATCTTTCAAGACTATTAAACTATCCACATTAGAAGAAACATAGTTAAGTCATGTGATTTGATAAAGAACTATTTCTGAGCCACCTTTCATCGACCGTAACACAATTGCTGCAGTCAGGCCGTTCTGACATTGTAGCAAACAACGTGTCTCTTCTACAGAACTGCATCTTCGACCATTCAATATTATAGCATCTCGTTAAACGATGAGTCAATACATGCTACCATATAGAGCTTTAATATTTGTTACTACATAAAAAGTGTTCGTAAAACATACAAAGAGCAGAACAAATCGCCTCTCAATCTCAAGGAAATTTGAAACTATTAACAGAATATTAAGAAATTTATTCCAAGCTTCATGAAATATTTCTCAATTCACCTTCAAAACCAGAAAAAGACGTCTGCGTACATGAAATTTTGAAAAACTAACTCCGTCTTTCCTTTTTCACTTTTATCGGATAATTTTGGTACTTTATGATAAAATAACTGAGACCTCTTCTTCTTACCCGATGTTAAAAATAAGACAGAATTTCTGCCTACCTCTGATTTTGAAAAGATCTGATTCCCACATAATCACGCTTTCGCGAACTATCTTAAAATATTATTTTAGACTTAAAGTTTCCGTCCTCACGAAATCTTTAAATACAACGAAGAGATAAATTGGACATAACAATAAACTCCTTGAGAATGGTTGCTTGTCATATTATATTGTTACTTAAGTAAACCCACGAGAAGTAATTTTCTGATTGGCTGGATTAATGAGGTGTGTAAAGAAGTAAAGTATTAAGCGACATAATGAACTAGAACAATAAAAAAACCGCTCCTTAGTAGAATTTGTTTAATATTTTAATGATTAAACCATCTACAGACGCTTCTAAGTACATACAGTTTTTACTAATACTCGCACAACAGTACTCACATCTTTTGATAGCAATTTGAGCCGTCGTTATATTGTCAAGTAAATTCATTTACTTATTTACGAACACTTACTTTGCGATGGCGATTTAATTGCGGTCTAAACGTTGTGAGTAAAAGCAAACACTACGTCTACTTCAAAGTGCTCTGTCAAGGGTCTTTTATCGGAATTGATAGGATGGTCCCTTGCTTGTTTCCAGAGAGTTAATTAGATCACTGTCCCCCCGTGGTCGTATGTTGTTTGTAACAGTTTTTTTTACTGTAATTTTATTATAATTCATTATTATAAAGTATTGTAATATTACTATGATTATAGACGAACGCATAGTTAATATTTGCTTTGGGTTTGTAAAATCTAACTTGCTAAAAGATGATCTAGCATTTATTGTTCCTTATACTTCTATAATTTTGGTAGTGCCACCCACCAATCTTCATCAGCGTAAATCCTCAATTCCTGGTCCGTTCAAGGTACCTCTCCTCCCCGCATCTATTTCATCACTCCGCAAACCCTGCTCCAGCGTCGTCTCTAGTCTATTCCATTTGCGCGGATGTTATTAACACGAAGCGTCGATAACTGCGATAACTCTCCGAGAGAGGAACTTCCTAGCTGAGGCAACAAGGCGGATGTTGCGGGAGGACGCGGTCGGAAGACAAATTGCGAACAGACGCCGCCAACTGTTTCTCTGCTTTCGCTTCACACAACTTTACAATTGTTTCTTCTTTTCATTGTATCTCAGTAACTGTACGCTTCTGTCTCAAATCAAACTAATTGCGAGCAACTGTTTGTGGTAGACAGAATGTGAGAGAAAAGCAGACGAGTCTTCAATACTCCTCATAACAAGTGTCTTTTAACAAAAATATATGTAATTTACGCTGTACAGTATTTTAATACAAATATACCAATTTCTAAAAGCTGAATAGTATCAACCATATTTTGTAATCTAGCATCTCTTTTATGAGTATACAACGTTGTTAATGTGAGGTTAAACTTAATTCAAATATTAGTTTGATATAAGTCTGCTACTTATAATGTTGCGAGTATAAAACGACCTTATTATTACTCGACTCGTTAAATGTGAACGAGGAACAATTGTCAAATATTTAAAACACTTAAAATACTTTAACAATATACACAATATTAAATCATATAAAAAATATAAATGTTTCGTCTCATATGTGAGACTTCATCACGTGACTAGAATATTGATGAGTACTGCCACGGCAAAGCGAAGAGAACGAGTGTCTCGCACTTGATGAAGGAGTATAAAACATGCAGATGCCCAAAGGGCTTGCATTGTGAAATACAAACGGAGTAAAGAGATGTACAAAACAAAAGCAAATATTGAGAATGTAGAATATATTCATTTCAATATTATAAAACATAGAAATTGTAATAATAACAAATTATAAAATTATAAATGACGGATTGCATTATTTAGAATACATGATATTATAAATCTGTGATAATTTGTTGGTATCATTTTGCATATCTTCGACAAGTGTCGCTGATACACATGCAAGGATTTGAAGAATAAATTGTCTGCAATATAAAGCCGTTTTATATTTGTAACACTAATTTCAATATCTTACTAATATATAACATTGAATTTAAGACTCTCAAAAAATGTACCATAATTTGTTGGATAACTAAGGGTAATATTTAACTGTGAAACATTTGTAAACTTTTCACTCAAAAGCTAAGTGATACTATATTATAGTTTGCTTTTATGAATATAAATACTAAAAAAATATTGAAAAATGAGATTGTAAATAGTGCATAACATTCACACACACCACACACCACATATATATATATATATAATAACAACTTAATGTTAAATATCCAGAATCTCTGGAGATATTTCGTATCACATCACGTCCCCACGGAGGTAACCTTTCAATAGCAAACATTTTTGTCATAGTATCGAAATATTTTTTGCAACTACCAAAACGGTGATTACGAAAAATTACATTTTAAATATACAAATAAACACAATAATATAAAGAAACGAACTACCAGAAAAATCTCCTTAAAACACCCATAGACAAAACCAGTAAGTACAATAATTTTAATGTTCTTAAACAACGTTAATTATTACTATATTTTCCTGATAAAAATAATTTAAAAATAGACAAAATTGACAGTACATTGCTTGGAAATCAATCTTTTTTTCTTTTTTTCTCTGCTCTGTACGAGTGTTACTCTCCAAAACATTTATATTTCCAGCAACTAATCCGCTCACACGCAAACTCCCGTCAACTCAATTCCACCCCACCCTCTACGTCACACCCACCCGTCATTTATCCTGCAGCAAAAATCACCCCACCTCTCAGAAGCAAGCACCCGAATTCGAACCCCCACTGCTAACGGTTCTCTCGACACATTCGTTAGCAGAAGTCCACGCTGTTCTGCAATTGACAGCATTACTCTGTCAACGCGATATACCAACAATTTTTTGTAATAAGTTTAGTTTTGTGTGCGTTTATATTAAATCAAAATATGGCACGCAACGCGTATTCCGCGCGTTGCGAAAAAAAATCAATTTTGGGGTATTGCATAGTGACGAGTGGCTTCGGGAGCACGAACAACGTGTTAGTGGTTAAAGAAGAGAGGCTATGTATACAAGAACGTGATTTTCTAAAGAGAGGGTAATGATGGGTTTATAATTTATAATTGGGAGGATGTAACTCGAACAGTTGAACTATACTCCCAGTCATTTAACTCTGTAGAAAATTATTCAATATGGCTGCCCAACACACATTGCCAACTTCTACGTATTCAAGTTATATCCAAATAAACATTAATAGTAGCCACAAATGCGACTTTTTGCTGTAAAGAAATACAAGTTAATAACATAACAAGCAAAGATAAAAGTTAATATTCTACCAACAACAAACCAGTTAGACTAACAATAAAAATATAATTTATAGTCAAGAGAACTGTTACTGCCTATAACCACGTTGAGGACAGTAAAGTAATTTACTACGACTAATATACAATATATATGGAATAGGTGCTTCATTGTTGGCGTATTTAAAGAATAAATTAAGTTGAGTTGTCTTAAGCGAGACAACTTAACTTAAGTTAATCTAATATACATTAAACTAATAAACGCATTGCGTTTCCGTTCATGCTTTCATTTTCTTGAGTTAAAATTCCTTGAAGAAAAGAATCATGACATCGAGTATACGTCCTCTGCAATACGAGATCTTCAATTTACGGAACGTTTTTTCCTAATCACTAAAATGAAAATGATTTTCTTATAAAAATAAACTATTTGAAAAGCATTAACAGTTTATTTGAAATGCAAATAAAAGTCATTTACAACTGAATATAATACAAATGTTACACAAATACTTAGTATAAAGAATACTTCGTATGACCTGGCACAGCTATAACCATATAGTTGCGTTTTTTACACAAAAAAATATTACTGTTGCTAAACAGATTTTTTAATAGACGTGTCAGATTGCATATCTCATTTTTCAAGTCAGATTAAAATACCCTGACGTGACGTTTTCAGGTAGTAGTTCATCATACGTGATTTAGTTTTCCGGGTTAATTATAGTAAATTATGTAAAATGACAGTGGTATATTTGCGGGAAGGTTTCTGTCATTTCTTTTTACAACTAAGCTAAACGCAAACCGCCCAAAAGTTCAGTGATTTTCCACCAGGTTCTGACTCAGAGGACACTTTTGAATCATAGTTATCTCTCTGTTGTAACTATAGAAATATACACATTTATAAAGCAGTTTCTTCTAGAACACGCTAATGCATACGAAGTACGTAAAAATAATTCATCAAATTAATTAACCATAAATACACGAAATAAAATGTGCATAATTTATTTGTTAGTATAATGAAGTTCTCATTTAAGATGGAACAACAGAGATTTTTACGTAATCGGAACTATTTGAAACAGGTTTTGTGCACTAGTTGGTTTGAAATTGCTACTTCATGTACAACATTTCCTTAACACTACGTCGTTTGTTTTCAATGCGAAAAGGATTGTTTCATCAGTGGCGCAGATAAAGTGATGTAAAATAATCGAATGTCAATATTAAATATAACATCACAATACAATAGAGAACAATATAATATTATGTTTTAAATGATGAGTCGATGAATACGACATTTTAAGGAATAAAGTCACTCAATATGGTGACATCAACAATGGTGCCCGTGCAAATTATATTCCAAAACAAAATAAAAATAAAATAAAAGACAAGTGAGAAACAAAAGAAATATTAAAAGACTTATTTCGTTTTTGTGCCCAATAGAGCTCATGTCTCTAAGTAAACAAGTTATGAGTCACTAAAACTTCCGAAGCAAGACCACATAGGTCATCTACGCAATTAGCGTTATGAGAACATTCAATCAGGAAATTACCTCTCCTCTCGATGCACTTCACTCACCACGGGTTGTAATCACTCAGGCTTTCCCATCCAGTAAACACACAGGTGTCAACAATTAATCACATCAAAAGAGATATCTTTTTTTTTCTTCACATGAATAATAGCCTGCTATAATTCGTACTTCAATGCATCCTCTGGTCGTAGTTTCTTCTTTCATAAAATCGTACGTCTATCTCGAGTAATGGCAATTATATACAGAAATGAAATTTAGAAAATGATGAAAAAAGTTTAAAATATCCTCTTTTGTAAGCAACCAATTTTTTAAAAAGAAATAATTAATGTTTTCCAACAAAATGTTAATGTTTTTCGCTACAAAGAAACACAGTTTTTCAACAAACACGTTGTTAAATAATTGTATGGTTACAATAAAGATGTCAGTATATAAGATATTATCGTGATTTTTCTGTTTATAAATAGTCAATCAATATCAACAATGAAAACTCGTCGTACAGAATGAACTCTAGAAACTCTTGTTGTTCGATAATTTATTCCTCTGTAGTAAAATAATACGTCTATATGAGAGAAGTGGAATACTAATTTAAATATGTGTTAAATATATGTGCTACGAACAATAGAGATCTTGTCACTTTTATGGATTTACAGGCTGATTTCCCGTCGTTAGCTGGACGTTTTTTACTCGTTAGACTAACGAACCCACTCACCGGAAGTCTCGCAGGTCGAATTTTTGCTTCCGATGCAGAATCCAACTGCGACATTGCGGTTGCACCATTTCATTAAAACGCATATAAAGTCGAAACCATTCGTCCAAACCTTACGATTTACAGATGTTCTTTATCTTTGTTAATTGCACAAAACAAAGAACCCATTGACTTTGAAAGATTGATATTTTCCTTCTAAAATTCCTCAATAAAATTGAAGTATTTCAACACCTATATTTTTCATAATTTAAATTAACCTTAGTAGATGGACATATGCTGTCGCGGACTATTTTGTACAACTCTTCGAGGCGAACAAAATTGCCACTCATAGTTGTCATCTATCTCGAACCGCTTAGGCAGCGTAAGTGAATAATGGCCGATTTCCCCTACCCCAGATTTCATCGACTTTAATCTTCAACTTCATTTCTTATCTTTCTTTACATACATTTAAAAAATAAAGGTTAGTCTATGTTCATCCTGGACATCTTAAATATCTCCTTGCTAAGTTTCATCACGATCGGATCTGTGGTTTGGTCGCGATCAATTAAGAAACAGACAGACACGCTTTCGCATACGCATTTATATATTAGTAAGGACATGCTTGTTTAGTTCATTATTGTATTACTTCGCATGATTTGAGGCTGTATTTCATTCTCATCCTATCATTTTTGATTTCCTAGAACAAAGCTCATTGAAGCATATGAGAATATTGTTTGATGTCCCCACCACTTGCAAACTAGTGGTGTGGTACTCAACACCGCCACCGGGCCTATATCAGTCATTCCCCTCTCCAATCCACCCCATCTCTCCTCCGGCTAGAGTGTTGGCGAGCAGCCCGACAGCCTCCAGTCCTATGTGAGGGGTGCACACGATTAGCTAGGGTTAATCAAGGAACTGCACACACTCCCCTACCTGGTAGCGGTATGGAAGGGACGGTTCGGGCGGGGAACAACCTCTCTGAGACATGCAAGGGTGCACCGGAACGCCTGTGTCGTGCGCCAAATATACATGTGCACTTGGCACGTCTCCTCTAGTTCAGAAAGAACTCGCTTTTGCTTCCCCGATATTTTTGCGATCACAAAAAAGAACAGCCCATAAATTATGTGACGCAAAAGTTACTGCTTTAATACCTATTTCCCGTACATAACGCACCAGTAACTGTACCTCACCTCCAAATACCATTACGCTAACCTTACTCCCTCTTCCCCCACCCAAATCGTTAAGAAAAATTCTTCATTTGCACAAAATATTAGAGGCCACAACAATTGCCCTGTTGCTCTCACTGAGTTTGAATATTATATAACCGCCGTTGTCAGAACCTAGACCTTGCTATGTTCCAGAAAACTCTTTGCTCTCACTGAGTTTGAAGTGACAAACATTAAGGTTAAAACCAAAGGCTAACTAACATATTCCTACTCGCTGAAATGTAACAATAACAAAAAACTGCCCCACCACCCAGGGTGCGTTACATAATTAATGAGTGACCCCTAAAGATTGATCTAAAACCACTACCCCAGTTTTCACCTAGGCTGGGATCAATCGATCCTCAGAGTAACCGGTCAAACCGATCTTTTTCTTTTTCAGCGTATAATAGCTGGCAGGTTTTGACTTAAACATTAATTATTTGATGAGTCTTACCTGGAAAGTAAAAAGGGGGTGATGTCACGTTAGGTGTGGAATGTGTTTGAGTTGCAACGGGAAGAACGGGGGAGGGCGGAGGAAGAGAGTTCACCAGTTTGATTCCCGTCTTGCTTCCGAGTTTATTTTTCTATGAATCAACTTCTTCGTATTACTTTACGTGTATATGTATGTGATGTACTTGCAATGACGTATCATTTGATTGTTTATTCGAGATAACTTGTAGTTTCTTTTAGAACGAAAATCGATTTTTCATGGGAACCTCGGATTAACGTGCCAAACGTGTAACCGGCCCGGTTCTCCGTCCCGACCTCAGTGGATACGAGGGGTTCTACTGTAGATACATCACATTTTAGTGATTTAAAAGTTCACGTGAGAAAGGCACATCTTAAAATATTTTTCATTCACAAGTCGTATCACTCAGTTGATACGTTCGGCGTGCATTTTGGTTTCCAGCTAATTTTTACTACGAATCTATACTTAAAATAAAACAATGTTTGGTGTTTCATCTTATTCCAATATATAATGTATCAAAGTAAAATTTGATCATATGCTATTCCCAACTCAAAGAAACATTGTTATAAAGTTACGATTCGGTTTCAGTCTTTTAACACGTTTTGTCTGAGGAGAGTTCAAATAAAATGTCGTCAATAATTTGGGTAAAATCATGAAATTTGCGGGCGTAAAGTCCCGGGTGCTCAGCTAGTTCTAAATACAAACAATTCATTTTCGAAACAGATTCATCCGGAATGTTTATTATTCTTTGGTTGAAAAGTGTTTATTAGATCAAGATCTAATGGCCCAGTCAGGTGCTGATTTGTTGGAGATGACTGGGTGTGAACTGATAACACACGTAAATGCAAACCTCTTTCTCACTGGAATTCGAATCACCGCCAATTGCAGACTAATTTTTAAGCAAACTATACACGTACAACCCCACCTCGTAAGTAGTACAAACACAGCTAATTCTCCTAGCAACAACGCCACACTCGTAATGAGGTAATTGAGGGGTGCAGCGGATTGTGTAGGGGTGAAGGGGTGGGGGCAGTCGCCCCCTCGACCGCATCGCCGCGTGAAGCCGCATGTCGTGGGACCTACATGCCGTAGATAGTCCCTTTTCCCGTGCGACCCTCGTGTGCTGCGCGCTATGGGTGCCCCGTCACACAGCAGGAGGTACGTCGCACCTGTCGGAGACCGACCGCATACAATGTTGCGAGTAGTAAGCGAGATGATGGATGAGATGCAGATGGTGTATGCAGGTTCATAAAATCAGTCGTGACCCACAAACGCCGCCACGAAGCGATTATGTCACAAACAGAGATGAATCCAGAATTTGATTTTGGAAGGGACCCCCCGAAGAGAAATACCCTGGAAATAAGGTCCCTACACCAGAATTTTTTTTTCTAATTAACTTCTTGAAACTGCAATTTAAGACATTTCTTTACATAAATAAAGTATTAATAAACATTTCAATTTTCATAAATAACCCTGGAAAAATTTCGTTTCTGAAATAATTGGTTCTTTTGGACAAATTTTTACTTTTGGCATACATCTATAGTCAATCTACCTAGAAATTGTCTATTAGATAAGCAGTGCGTAATCTTGCTGGAGTGCTAGAAACAGTGAAATATCGCGTTTCTATACTCATGTTACCATGTAGGATAAGAGGTGTAAGCTAAGCCATACTTTTGTCCTATGAACTCATCTTTTAAAGACAGATTGTTCGTCTTGTCGCTGTCAATGGACGGACTGAAATTTTTAGAAGTAAAAAAAGACTTTCCTTTTTTGTTACGAGAGTGGGATCACGTGAATCCTCCATATTAATGCTAATTCTTATTTCTAACCATATAGTAATTCGACTTTTCGTTCACCCCAAGGAACGAATCTTCATTGTTATCTAACTAATAGCATCAATATAACCGCCGTTGTCAGAACCTTGCTATGTTCCATAAAACTAACTCAAATGTCACAAATATTTAGAAAGCGTTTGCTACGGTTATGTCATGCGACTAGATTGTATCTCCCTACACGGGAAAGCAATTTTTGAATAAATGGTCCAGTGAAGAGTGCTACGGGTAAAATACAACTACGCTTCTTCAACCTATTCTCATGATGAACTTGAATGGAAAATGAGTGATTTGTTATAAAATACAAGGCTAGTCAAAAACTTTTTAATTTTTTTTTCATTTTGCCGAAACCTCTATGTTTTTCATTTGTTGAGAGGAATGGTAGCAGGGGAAGTTGCAGTAAAATAAATTTCCTATACTACCCCACTCAACCTCTAGAATAAGATGTTATGGGTCATCTCAATATTTTATAATATGACGAAACATTTCAGTAGTTTTAATGCTTCCAAAATTATATAAAAGTAATTAAAAATAAGGGTGATGTAGAATTCAAAATATTTAAAAAAATCCTCATGTATAACTCCAAATATGAATAATTAATTTTTGTTACTTTATGAAAGGGCATCTGGCCATCAAAAAGAGTTGGTTTCATACATTTTTGCCCCTCCTTTACTTAATCCCGATCGCCTCCGGTTTATATCAGGGATCGCTAATGTCTTGTGAAGTCCACTCTAGAACACGCAAAATATGACTTCTCTTCAGAACCTCCTCATTTATCGCATCCCCATTGAGAGGTGAGTTTGTTTGTATTCTAAAACTTAAATGTCACCCTACTTGTGGGAGTGACCCCTTGTAAACCTATCCTTCAAATCAGTTTTGAAATATTTTGTTCTCTACGTTTAAATTGTTAGAATAGTGTCAACGAGCATTTCGTTTTGACATCACGTGTGTGCAATATATTCCATTAAAATATTTATTTCCTGCCACATAACCGCTCCTATCAAGAGAGTGAAGTCCATCCCGAAAATTCTTTCCGTTCCAAAGAGTTATTGGGAAGGAAATTACATGCTGTAGATTAGGAATTCAGTACTTGCACATCGCATTAAAGATGATCGCTTAAAGAGTTTTTTTTCCTTTTTTTAAATCCAAAACCGAAAAAAACCTCTGATATTCTATTTGTTCGCCTCTTCATCCTTATTAAACGGGTTGAGACGTATATGCCACTAGAAGGTCACTATTTAGTCACTAGGCCTTTACGATTAAATCTCGGTTGCAGCTAGAACGGGCTCTATGTCTGCTATCGACAGTACACTGATTGATCCAAGGATCTTTTCTCTATAAGCGAAACCGGATCGGTAAGTAACCTACAGCACGTACGCGCTGTGCGGGGTGGATAGGAGCAAGAGGAGTGAGATGTAAGATCGGAAAAGTGATTTAATATTTATTGAGCCACTTCATTCATACAAAAAAGATCATAGAAATCTCTTAGATTACGGTGATCCTCACCGCCAGGTAACAGATTAATCATGTTATGTCGAATGAAAATGGGAGACGGGACCGAGATTCGAACTCAAGGTCCCGGGTTCGAATCCCGGTCCCGTCTCCCATTTTCATTCGACGTAACATGATTAAAAAAGATCATGGCATTGTTTATTATAGTCATCATAGTTATTAGCGAAGAATGGTCATGCTTTATACATTAGCCGTCATGTAGTCTTTCCCATTTAATATCTGCGCTGTCGCTCTTCATAAAGGTTCCCGAACGTGTTTCTTGTTCCAGAATGTTCCTCTTTTCCAACGGCTCAGTCACGTGAGTCATCAGTGTTCCTCACTATGTCTTATCCTGAATCCAAGATGTTTCAGACGACAAGCAAAAAGGAAGATGAAAAATGTCAATTAGTCTTTCTGGTTATTAAATGTGTCGTGAAAGGGGGCGAAGAAAATGTTCGTCTAATTACGTTAGATGTGAAAAATCCGCTGTCAAAGTGTTTAGCCGTCCCTATCTTTTTTCATGATTGATAGAGACTATGTAATATAAAAATAAAATATTTGTTACTAGATCATGAGTATGAGGTACTTATTCATTCATAGTTTTTCCTACCTCAAGAAAAATATGTTAATTTTAACCCCTTCAGAATTAATATATGCTTACAATACTTTTTCAGAAACAAGTGTGTATTAAATATTAAATGTGTCAAATACCGGATTACATACCTAATCTTAAAAACCATTACAATAATTTCTCGTTTCTTTTAAGTTAAAAAAATGTGTCCCTTATTATTTTTTAATCCTCCAAAAAGTCACATAAATCTTCACAATATCTTTGTGAATTGCTCGCACATACGTAAATAAAAAAACTAGTATTTCAGTTGATTACACAAAATGTTCATTAGCGAAATATTTACAGGACGTAGAAGTTAGCACTTTCATCTTTCAACATCACGCCAGGGAATTTTTCTGCGCGAAGCAGCAGCAGCAGCAGCAGCGATGTAGGCGGGCGTTCGCGAAAACGCACATTCGTCCGTGGAGCGAGGCGTTAATGATGGCAAGAATGACGGGGAAACATGTAGGATGTACGTGAAGCTGGTTTTATGGCGCGAGGACGCCAGGGTTCACGCAGTCTGAGCGTAATTGGAGGAAAAATACTCGTCAGGCTGGGAGACCGTGCTGTTGACTTTTATTTCTTGAATTTCTCCGTGCTGCTGCATGCTCGGACACATTCCATTGCGTGTTTGTTCCAACTTTTTCGGATTCGTTAGAAATCAGAAAAAGGAGGAAAAAAACGAACATATTTTCCTCTGACGCAGATATTCTTGCTAAACATGATTCGGTATTTACAAGGTTATGGGATGGGAAACAAACAACTGGGATTATATTACTCAAGCAAAAATAATTAAATATTTCTATATGTAAAAAATAGAGTTTTCCATCCAAAACTTTCCACAGAAATATGACTCAAAATTAAAGAAAAAATATTTTCTTTGAACACACAGTCAAAATGCCATTTAAATGAGGAACTATCTGTGTTAGCTTCGTGAAGAACTATGAAGAACAGAAAGGCGGAGTTTTATATGTGGATTTCCGAAAAGACAGCTAAAATTGATCCTATAACTATGGCCGTCGAAACATTTCTAGGGGGCTTGTAAAGCTGAAACAGGGGCGGATACAGCGAGTGATCTTGATTCGTCTTCCGCGAAATCATCTGCTTTATTAATAGTGGAAATAAAATACATCTGTGACTGCGGAAGAATATATATTTTGTTTTCAGTCTTGTACTTACATTTGCGTGCTTCTTTTGAATTGCACTTTTGTAGAGAATAACATCGCGCTGCGTAAAACAATCCTTTACCATACGGGACGAAATGCAATGGAAAGGATTAGTGACAAGTAATGTAATTCCCGGTAATGTTATAGATATCAAACGAAAAAAAAAAAAATTGACGAGTTGAACGCGTTCCGTTATGTATTTTACAAAGTCAAGTCAAATTCCTGGTGGGGGAGGGGGCGATCGCCCCATATCCCCCCTTGGATTCACCACTGAGCAAAAAACTATCCAAAGCCAGTCAATTTGAATGAATACCTAATGTTGGAGACATAGACAACAGTATGATGTAAATCTTACTTATTTAGTAAATTCCTTAGGGATATAAGCAAAGTTAAAGACAACCATATGTCCAGGGTATCATATTATGGAAAATGGGATATACTCGCAGTGGAAGATAATTCTACAAACGAACAAAGAGTTTTTCAAAGATGCCCTCACACACACAAGAAACTTCAAAGAAGTTTGTTTCTAACTGTTCCTATGATGAGTGATTATATTAAAATTATTAAACAAAATATTTTCATACTCAGTTCAGTTTTATTACAATGTGTTATTTTACATTTTAATAAAATATTTTTTTAAAAATAATACGGGTTTTTTTGTTCTGTTTTAATGTTTTTCTTTTCATCATATCCTATTAAAAAATTAAATAAAACACGTTTTTTCCGCATATACGGAGCTAGATCTTCCATATGAAAATGTTCTCACTTATTGGTGGATTTAGTGCACCTGATAAACGAGGATATAAATACCTCAGCACGAAAACGTACAATGAGATTTTTTTTCATTAGCATTTAATTTAACATGCTCGAATCAACGAATCCTGAAGAGGACAGAGCTTCATAGAAAAAAACTCACTCTCTCTTCATGGCGTTATGAAATCTCTAATGCACTTTACGTAATATGTTACCTTTAATATTTTTATCAATGCTTTATTTACAAATCTGCACCATCGATTTTCTTTTGCGTGTGCTAATCGCTAAAGCCTTATCAGCTCCGTCACATATAGGAAATAAATGAAGTATTGTTTCAGTTGTATACAAATACGTAACTGTGCATGGAATCATGATAAAGTTAAAGAAGGATATGTAACCACTTTAAATTGTAGTTTCTACAAAATATTTTGGGTTCAAACCAAAGTTTATCGAGGTTCCGTCGCTAGCGCGAGTTGTCGCCCTTGCCCACAATTATGAATCTGAGTTCGCGGACCCAGGGGCTACAAAGGTGAATTCTCTTTCGAATGTTATCATTCGGAAACGCTATGTTAGACGCGTAGTCGTGTTGTTCAGTGCAGTAAACCTTGGCTTCCTTTCATTTTTACAAAAGTATCTTACACGTTATTCACAAGTAGTTTTTATTCCATGTGTGTAGTCCGAGAGGCTGAGCCACAAAAATGTCTGATATTTCAGTAGTCTTTATATTTCGTACACATTATTGTAGACCGAAACGATTGTGCTTCGTCGGCCGGTCTGGCAGAGGTGGATACAGGAGCTGTTATTGCAAATATCTTTTGAAATGATGTCAATGATCACCTAACCAAGTGGAGTTGAAAACGTATTGGTACTTTCTTGTTTCTTGGGGTGCTGAACGCGAATCTGAGGTTTGCCAAAAATAATTTGACTGGCAAATCAGTTTTTTTATAAGAATAACGATAATTATCGACTTAAGCGCAGTTTTTTAGAAATATTTTTCCCCGGAGTAAGTTACTTCAACTTTGATGGAATATTTGAAAACTGGAATAAATCTCCTAAAACAGTGATTCTATTGAATTTTTTTTGTCAGAGAAACAGATTTTAGAGGTTGTTTTTAGAAAGTAATTTTTATACGTTTTTCTTTTCTCAGTTTCTTTCATATTTCGCGAAACTTTTTTACATGACATTGTTAAGATTCGTAACAAGGACTCCAAGAGAGAATATTCAGAAATTTTCTATAACTTTTAAGGAACGTGACGGGGGAAAAATTCACACGTTCTAACAAGTAAACTAACTGGCAAAAAAGCTTCTAGGGGAAAAGATTACGGGTAATTTTGACTCCTTCTTGACGTAAATAGAATTTTTCGTTGAAACGAGGGTGTTTCGTCCAATTAAAGAAGGGGGAAAAAGCATGATTTCTTGGTATATTTTCGATTGTTTTTCTCATTTTCTGTATTGTTTTGTAGAGAAAAAGTAAAAAATCGTAATCAGCGTATTTGAAAACATAGAGTAGCGAATTCCAGAGTTTTTAGGCAAAAATTTCCAAAATGCTGTGATATAAATTCAACTCACTCTGTTAGATATTAACCTGAGAAAAGCAAAACAAAAGAATGAACGTTGAAGGAAATTAAAACTAGTTTATTTTTACAACGAGATATATTCTTCGCAGAATGCGCAGTTTTCATGTAATAAATCAAAAGTCAAAGACATGACATTTACATAACATTTATAGCAACAAATGAAACGAATTGAACCTAAGGTTCTTGACAGTATTGGATAGAAGTTCACTAATGAATCCATCCGGTTAAAAAGTACGCGTTGAAAGTTATTTATAAATACGGATTGGTATTGATTATACTAGTAATAAAGGGTAAAATGCCATCATAGTAGAAATGAAAATGTAGAAACTAAAACACTTTAACTGGGATGAAAAGTTTCTAATTCAAGAGCTTCTGGAAATTTTGGCAATTTGAATACTTAATTATTATCTCCAATATGCACTAGAAAGATATTTAACGTTTTTAGGATAAAAATACTGAAAAATCAGTCGTTCGAGAGATCACAAAATATACGAATCCGCAAGTTCATCTGAAGAGAGAAAAACGAGAAATTTCGACTACAACCTACAACTACTTACATATCACAGCACTTAACATCAATTGTGTGGTTTGATAGACGCAGCAGAAATGTCATTGGAAAGTAAATTTTACACTTTTAGGACCAAACTGCATTCAAGACCACGATGCAGAAACATTTTTCTGGTTAGACTACTTCCAGTAAAGAAAAATATCCCTAACTGAACTGCAAATACTTTTTGGGGAAGTGGATTCACACAGAAATATGTAGTTGTAGTTGGATATTGAACAGGAAATGTTTCATTAATGTTCTGCTTTGTTTCATGTTTTTTTTTTTCAATGCAATCAAAAGATAGTTTTTTTTTCACTAGAAACGCGATGGTGATTTCGCGATAGCACGTTTAAAACGACACTTCTGCACGCGTTTTTTTTAACACTTGATCAGTCAGAATTAATCGAAACCACCCGTAATGTTTTCACGTTAAATTTTCTTTTTTTTTNTCCCAATGATTCGTGATTGTTTCATCAATGCGGTGACACTAGAGCGACACGAAATGCCAACCACGTACAATCGAGTTTTCCCCGCCCACACGATCATTCACCTTCCCTCTCTCTCTCTACCCGCGTGTATTCCATTTATTTTGCTCTCGCATTGCTCCAACGTTGCAATTCTTCGTATTTTTCGACCTCTGATCCGAATCCATACTAATATATAAACGCGTAACACGAAAGTGCTGCTTAATCACGATTAAACCACTGAACCGATCGTGATGAAATTAGGCAATGAGATAGTTGAGATGTTAAGAAGGCACATAGGCTAACTTATACTTTTAAAATGCGTGAATAGAAAGATAGAAAATAATTTTGACCATACATGTCGATGAAATCGAAAAAAAAGAGATATTCGTTTACGGTTAGAGACAGGTGACAACTATGAAGGGCAATATTGTTCACCTCAAAGGGTTCTACAAAAAAGTCCGCGACAACATATGTCTACCTACAAAGTTACCTACATTATCGAAAAAAAAACCGTTTTTAAAAATAGGATTGTTAAAATACTTAAATTTAAGAGAATAATTTAAGAAAGAAAAAATTAATAATCATTAAATTATTTTTGTTTTGTTTTGTACATTTAACGAAGATTAAAAACATCTTTACATTGTAAAATTTGGACGAATGGTTTAGATTTTAAAACAGTTTTAATGAAATGGCGCAGTCGCGCTGGCGCCGTTGTGTGCCTCGGAAGTGAAAATTCGTTGGTCTAAAAAGTAAAAATATTCCGGGCAACGCCGGGTAATCAGCTAATTAATAAATAAATAAACTTTATTGTCAAAAACGCAGGAGCAAACTGCGTATGACCACGTGGGGAGCAATGAAGTAAGTTACTCTCCGAAAACAAGCAGGGGACAAACCCATCAATTCCGATCGAGAGCCCAAGGGCAGTAGCGGATTTAATATTTATAAAATAAATTATTTAATAAATAAGTTCTGATATCCATTTATTATTCCAAAATAAATTGTAGATATTATTGCAGTAAAAATTCGAGATTAATAAAACAAAAGTATTAATGACATTCCCGCCCAAGGAAAACCCGTCACCACCCGACGGAAAACCAAAGGCCAGGTTGGGGTTACAGAGGTAATGTATACAACCGTGCCAAGGTTGCGTAGAGTTAGTAATAAACTATTAAAAACAAAAAGGAGCGAAAACAACGTTCGTGAAAGAAGGAATTTAATCGGTATCTAGATTATTATAACAATGAAACAAAGTAATTTTCAAATCGCTATCGGAATTACTTTGTTTTCGCTGCGTCATCACCTGAATCGCAAGTCGACAACATTGCACCACACATGTTTGCACAGCACACCCTCTCGTCATCGTAAATGGAATATGATTGATGCCTTTCAATAATGACATAGGGATAGACAATAGCGCGTCGGGATGCGTAGGACTCCGGACAGGAGGGGGAGATGGTTGGAAGGGGTGAAACTGTCTCACGGGAAGGGGAGAGACAAACAATGTGACGCGTAGCCAACATTTATTTCCCTAGTTCGATTCTTCGTCAAGTACGTCTGTTGGCGAAGTGAACGAATTGCAAAGATTGTTTTGATTGAAACTGCGTACCATGTAAAACAATTTTATGTTTTTGATTTATGAGGCAAGTAATTTTTGTGCATGATCAGACAGAACAAAAATCATATTTGGCACACGTATGCTTATGGAGTTCTGTTTATAGAATTACTCGGGAGCTCTATGTGTGGATTATGTTTTCAATAATGTCAAAGAGTACATTATCGTAGATGGTGTATTGATGGGCTGACGTTAGTAGACAACTCGCTACATACGAAAGCTTGTTTTTCTGCTGTTCTAATTCTCTTCTATAAAAAAGATTTTATTTGAATGAAGTTCACTGTTTATTGAAGAAACTATTTGTAAAAAGAGATTAAAAATGGCATCCTCTTTAGAAAACGTTTTTCCTTACTAGTATTTTCATGTATCTCTGCCAACAGAGATTCGGTCTTTTAAACATGTACTATTTGAATTGTTGAAATAATATATACTTAAATCGATTTTAGCTTACAAAACTTATATTACAAGCTAATTAAGAATTGTATAAACTAGCCAATGTTTGGATGAAATACATTATCTTAAGAGAAAAGAATTTATAATCTTAATTAAGATAATGCAGACTCTCTTCTTTAATTCTAGAGATGACCGAATGCAGCAATATTGTACGAGCGAAAGCGTCTGGAACTATATAATTTGTTATAAATAATAATCTCCTGTTTGGGGATGTGTCTCACGTATTCGGGTGCATAGACCTGCATAAAAAGGGTGTACAGTAGGGTGGGCCGAAAAAATTGAAAATTTTTTTTTCAAGTACTACTGAGGAAAAGTTGCGAAGTAGGGAGTCTAAAAAGGGGTTAAAAAAATCGGTTCATATCTTCGGTCGCTTATGTGCTCTAACGTTTGGTGAAATTAGGAAAAATTCACATTTTTACGATAATATTAAACACTTTTTAAATTGAATTTTCTCGAATGTAATATTTGAAATCCTGATGTATTAGAACCACAGAAAATAATGTTTAAATATTATTGAAATCCGTCAACATCTTCTGGTTGCGCTTTACCTTGAAACCTAATGAAATTTTGAAAAAAAATACAAATAAAGGTAGATTACCGTTCAAGGGAAAAAAGAGTTATCACATATCTTCTTCTCGTGAAAGAAGAAATATGTGCATGTTGGTTATATCCCTCTTGCTCTCTCTCTCTCTCTCTCTCTCNTATATATATATATATATATATATATATATGTTTTTGTTGTTTGCGTACAACGTTAAGAAATTACGACTCGCTCTCACAGATGTGTGCACCTGAACTCGCAACCAGAAGCCAGATAAAGCGCTTTATAAATCTGCACACCTCATTCAACATGTCCGTGCAAATCCTGTTATTCCTATCCCACCTCGGGGCGCATGAGGCTATCTTCAGTATACAGTCCATTGAGGATGCTGATGATAATAAAAATGCTATGAAAGTAACGGTACAATAACTTTTAAAACGTCAACTCTCCTAAATGGGTGTATTGATGATTCCCCCAAATAACTCTTTCCGTACTATTTTAACTTTCTATTATTACGTATTATATTCCAGAAAATAATTTAATCGAAAAAAAAAAAACATCGCAAGATTTTTGACGGAAGTATCATACACAATTTAGTACGAAAAAAGTAGTTACAAACTGCGTATGGGACGTGGGACAACTAATTTATTGTCCGTGAGCGAGAATGGGACCATCCTATCACGTCTCAAGTCAGTTAAGACTGAAAATAAATAAGTGAATACTTTATTCTGGCCCNATTGTCAAGAGACCAGTTACAAACTATCTCATCAGACATTTTTTGATATCGTGTCATTTGACATCAGACAAGTGAACAATCTGTGGACTCTATGCTCTTTGTACTAATTGAGTGACATCTCTCGATTACTGAGCTTCTGTGAACAATTTCTTCAAACCTCATAGGTTCATTCGAAATTTACGCCTTTTAGTTAAAAAGATAGATGGAATGGTTGGATATAGTATGACTGGCTTAATTAAATACTGACCCGTTTATTAATTATGCTGGAATCCACGAGACTGTACTTCCCCGCCAGAACAATTTACAATAACCTGACATTACGTAATACTCACGCCATCGACCCAGATGAACAATCGATACACGGTTAACCTGTTACGTCACGCGATCGATCGATCGACGGACGGACTAAACATTTGCGCGAGCAGCGCGAGTCTCCAAAAGCTAGTCACGATATGTAGACAACGCACTCTCTGCAAAATTCGTGCGGGGAGTCAACATCAAATCTGATTTAGTACTATCATTCGGCAAGCAAACCGACGTCTTTCCCTTCAGTTTGTACTAGGAGACAGCTGGAGGAATTATTTTTAACCTGAAGATTATCTCGTGAGGGCATCGGCACGCCGTTGAATCGCCGCGTGATAAGCGGTAAGCAATTCAACCCCAACTGCACATCAACTCAAAATCATCATCTCGACATCGACCCAACGCCATCCGAGCTGAATCTTGGAAGGAACGGATCGTATCACCTCATCCCTGTGTCTCATCTGAATTTTAGCTTTGCATTATTTCTTTATTTTCAACTTTCATGTTTCATGACATTAAATTGTTTGTTGGTAGTCTTGTGTTCAGGCACACCTAATCTACTTTCCTCTTTTTCTGTAATTTGTCTGTACATTTTTATATTGGATTTTTTGCCCAAGACATTTATTTACGTATTGTCAATACATCGAAATATTCCAATGTTCAACCACACCTCGTCTACCTTCCTCATTTTCTGTAATATATCTGTACACAACCTATAACCACATTAAGGACAATGAAGTAATTTTCTGTGACTAATATACAATAAACTAATAAACACTGCGTTCATGTATTTTTTTTTTCGTGTTACGTTTTCTCCAGACAAAGGAACCTGACTTTGAATATACTGGCGGATTTATCATTCTTGCACCCCAAGCAAAAACTTGCCGTCCGAAGATAAGTATAAAAATTATAGCTATTCTTATAATAACAACAACAAAACTCTAACTATTTTATATTAAATAGAATACAAAAACAATATTTAACAAAAACTTGTAATTAATTGTTTCTATTCAAATAACTTAAAATTGGAGATTAATAATTAACAATGATATTACTGAGACTGCCATCTTTAGGAAGGACAAAAAAATGGATTTAGGAAGGAACTTTGGGAGCGTATATATAAAGTCCACCTCTTCCCGAATAAATATCGGAGAAAAAAACCCGGATCAGGATGGGCTATCCGAAATTCCTCTCTTCACAAAGATTTGAAGATTCCTTTCATCCACGACTACATTCATGCAAAACCACTTGATTTCTTTTCTTCTCTTCCAAAAATCCCAGACGCTGCCCACTTCCACATCGGCAAAGTAGGTCCCCTCAGTACCAGAATACACAACCGTTCCCTTCATTTATATTTAATAGATCACTCTGAGATGTAATTCACCAAATTAGGAAATTGTTAGGTGTTAATCAATGAGTTTCCCCAATCTTACTTGTCTGTCTTACGTTTTAACACCCCCCAGGGGACTTACATCTAGTAAGTACGTATTTGACAAACACGGAGCCCCGAGCTGAGTCTGGCAGTACTTCCTCTTACTTGTGCCAGGCTCCTTCCTTTCTCTTTCCTGACCTTCCTTGGTCATCTCTTGTTCTTTTCGATCCCGACGTTAGGGTACCTTTCATTTTCCTCTGATTTTAATGATATATGTAATGTTTTGAGATATTTTGATATTTGAGTTGTAATTCAGGAGGGTTTTTAGTCGGTATGACTGAATCATTTGGCAAGTCCCACACGCGGGGCGAGTCGTGTTGGTTCTTCTTAGTGAGTAAGAAGAACCCTATCTGTACAAGTTTTAGGGCTCTAATGACCTCGATGTCGACNTGTTGTAGAATTTTATTGTGCATGTATAGTCATCCAACTCCTGATAGAGCTGTATAGCTGAGCGATGTATATTCAACTAAGATGAAATAAAAAAAGGATGGACTACAAAGTTAATGTTCATAACCGTGCCGAGATTGAGTACATATAGATGCTCGCTTATCAACAATAAAAAACAAGAGCATTCAGGAAAATTATTTTTTAATTTAATCAGTTAGTTTTGAAAGTACTATAGAAATAGCGTGATAAAGAACCGAAAGAATTGATTTATTTAATACTTAAAGGAACATTTCTTTAATTGTTGGGAAATTGAATTGTTTGTAACTTTTATTAAAATTCATGAACTCTTTTACACTGTAGAGAGAATGGTGCGGTAGGTAGACCCTATTCTCGTTTTTTATGAGATTCAGTTTTATATCTTTTATGTTTTGGGAAGGGAAGTGTACAGAATTATCCGTTCTGGGAGTCAATAATATATTATATTATTTACGTTATACCTGCAGGTTCCGACAAAGCGTTGAAACGTTGTTTAGTGAAAAGGAAATTATTGTGAAGAGTCCAAATAATGTAGTATATAACTATTTTAATTAGAATCCTAAACTGATTATTTGTTAGTCTTTCTGCCATCGAGAAACTCACAAGCGACTACCGGTTTTCTACTCCGTATGGCTTTGTTTGTTTGCTTAAGTAACATACCTACGATACACCGAATTACGTGAAAATAAATATCAATGTTATGAGATAAAAGTTATGATATCAAGTATGGGAATGAAGATGTTTGTTGGATTACCACCAACAATGCTTTTTTTCATGGAGACGCTTGAAATTATATGTACGATTGTGCATTGTTTCCTAGTTACAAAATATTGTGTCCTTTCAACCGCCAGGAATGCATGTATTTGTGGGGCTTTATTAGGATTTATAATTTTTTTTTTTTTTGGTGGGGCTTTATGGCTCGTCAACATGGATTTATAAATGACTGAAAAGTATTGAAGAGGAGGTAAGTACACATTTTAACATGAAAAATAAGTTTTTTAATTTACGAAATTATGATTTGAAATATTTTGTTTATTTGCTTTTTCTGACACGTGTGAAGATTCATTATAGAAGTAAATGAAATCTTCTAACATTGAATAACAGCATCCCAAAACTCGTTTATGAAACTATTCTTCAGTTAAATTGAAATAGTGTAAACTTTTTAGTAAATATGTTTCAAACCAAGAAAACTAATCAAGTAAATCGTGTATTTGTTTATTTTAAGTTTTTGGAGTATTATTTTTTCTCTAATGGTTTTTATTTTTAATGGACTAAAAGTTAACAGATTGCATGAAAATATGATAGTATATCGTACCATGAAATGCTACAAGGAATGTTAAAGAAATATATAATCTTGTCATAATTATAGTTTCTTACAATCACTTCACCAAATGAATTGTTAAAAAATTTAAGAGACTCTTTCTATGGAAAAGGAGAAATCTCACATACATGAATCCTGTTTTACGCATAAGTTACTAATGAAAAAAGAAGGAAGTGATAAGAGTAACTAATTGAAACGGTTGAGCAAAGTTCATAATTAATCACAAAAAATAGAATAATACAACAATTAGTGCACCTATAATTGAAAATTCGAGAACAAACTTTTTTATATCTATGGAGATATTATACATAACTTGCATATTTCCTAAGTAACAAATGCTCATACAGATAATCCGTGATCATAATTTCTAGAAGCAGTTAATACATATTTTGATTTACTTCAAAACGTATTTACGAATTGAAATTTATGCATTTACAAAGAAATTACTATCTGCGAAACTTACTAGTAGAAATATATTTCGCTCCACAACAATTTTGGAGAAATCGTTACATTTATAATATCTGTAATGAGAGAGCATATTACGTTTATGCAATATTTTATTTTTATAGTGTAAATAATTAATCATTTAAAAATATCTTTTTTGTTTAACTGATCTTGTGAGATAAAAATAGAATAAGAAATGTTATATAATACTATATTTGCTTCCATAATTTGACCAATTCTCTACTCCAGAATTCACAAAAGCAATCATGTGTTAGCAAGAGAGCACTGTTGAAGATGCCTGCGAAAACAGATGGAGGACAAAGAATTATGATACCTATTCTATGAGCTCGGAATCGCAACTCGAGGAAATGTGGCATCATCGAATGCGAATATTGATACTTGCCGCCATCGTTACTCCAAACACTAATGACAATGAGTGAGTATGAGCTTAGATTTGGCTAAACTTATCATTTTCCTATGGTTATGATGTTCTTCATTGGAATGTGGGTAGGAAACTTAAAAAAAAAATCTTTCAGATTTCAAGTTTTCGTTCTTTTACAAACATTGTAAATGTAATAATAATAATAATAATTCATCACTGCAATTGGGCTGTCATGCCCGGTGGCAGAAATTTAAATACATAAAATATACATCAACAATATACAACAATTATAACAACAAAACTAAAACGAGGATATACAAAATCATACATGAATTAAAATAAGAATGTGTTAAAATAGGAGTATAATAAAATAAGAAAAGTATTAAAATAAAAATAAAAGTACTAAAATGAGAAATGAATTTAAAACATAAAATATACCATTTAAAAACTAAATTTCATAATTTAATTCACTAAAAAAATAAAGTAATTTTGTATCTTGAATTTAATTATTTAAAGTAATTTATCTTAAATTTAATTATTAAAATCTACACAATGTAAGCTAGTAAAAACGTTCTTAAACAATCATTTTTTCGAACATTTTTGTTTTATGTTATTTATAACATAAATTAAAACATAAAAAGTTATGAAAAATTAATTTTGTTATATAAGTATGATATGATTTACTATTTGTGTTATTTTCTGGGAGGTTATTTGTAATGTATACATCACTCTATTGGGGAAAAGTTAAACGTATACAAATATTAAAAATGATAGTAAATTATATAATTAATTATAATAATAATAATTTTACTGTCAAAAAAGCAGTACAAAATGCGTATGGCTACGCGGAGAACAAACTAATTTACTTTCCGGAAGCAAGCAAGGGACCATCCCATCAATTCCGATCAAGGGCCCGAAGGCAGAGACGGAATCATGAATTTCAGCAAAAATTCCTAGATAAGATAAAAAGTTAGCTGCGAGTTATAATACTAATAGAATGTCAATATGTTTGTAATTTAACGCAAAAAATTTATTTTACATGTACAAGTTATTATCGAACTATAGATTATTTTGAGTATAGTGTTTAAAAATCATAAGAATTGAAATAACACTAAATTCACGATGTATTGTTACAATAAACACGCCCCTAGACAAAGCCTAGAGAACCTGTATAAGAAATCCACCTCTACCCGAAGGAAAACCGGAGCATANTACACAACGGGATTTACAAATTATCCGAACTATTCTCTTCTGAATTCTGAAAGTTTGAATACTGTGACAGGAATTGCCCTAGAAGGTAATACTATAACGTAAATAGGAGTAAACGTATGCAAAGTATGCGCAACAGGAAATATGTGGACCAATTACAATAACTACGATTCGGAATGTGTAACACAATTTGCTTAATTGGGAATTAAGATTGTCAACGTGACAATTCCATTTGAGGTATGCTTGAATATGGAGACCTACGAATTTTGAATTCGTAGCAGTTTTTAATTGTGTTCCGCTTAGAGAAATTAAAGCAATTGCAGTGCCTGCAATTAAAGTAATTTAACCATATTTTATTTACCAGGAAGAGCATAAGTATTCCTTGAACGATACGTCTGTTTCCTATAGCATATTGAACATTATATAAGTGATTCAAGTAATAATTTATATCGTGTCGAAGATATTTGTACTAAAAATCACCTCAGCAGCAAGAGAGTGAAATTGTCATCTGGAATTGTCTATGGGCCAAATTATTTTATTCCTTTTGGTGACAGTTCCATCACTTCGACCCAAAAAACTCGTTTCCACTTGTGTGGCAATAACATCGTCAGTGACAACATAGTAAACAGCTTTTTGTAAAGCAAAGGAACAGTTATTGCGCCAAAATTGTGAGGAATCAATAGAGCTAATTATTCGAGGTGATAAAAGTCATGACATTTGTACCAATGTCATTAATTTGATATAACAAAGAGTCAATGAACAATGTCTTGAGGGAAGAAATTGGAAATGGCATGGAACGAGGTGCTGTAAAACGCTGTCTGAATGAAGTATTAGTAAGAGAGAATCTGTAATTACTAGTAAGAATATTATATACAGACTGTTAGTAAATACTAGTAAGAGAAGTTTCAAAATGGGTGGAAACACAACTGTTGAAGTGTATGCTTCCATTGATTTGTATGGTATGTTTCGAATGCAGTAAGGTCAAAAGCAAGATTCATTGCATTAAGCTCTATTGTCTTTTGTTACAAATTTATTAAGAGAAACACGTTTAGGAAAAGAGACGTGGTGAGTATTCGGATAATTTTAAGAATATGATACGACATTCAATGACAGTGAAGAGAAAAAGCAACTGATGAGCTCATCCAGCAGGAAGTGAGAAAATACAAACGAAATTCGTAAACACCAAGGAAAGCTTTAAAGTTATAGGAGAATCATTTCACTTATTTCATTACTTCATTACGTAGCACATGTCATCAAATTTCTTAAATTAGAATGTGACTTAAATGTACATAAATATTACCTAAATTGATAAATATATTGAAGTCCAGTTTTCACAAAGATTTCATTTATCACTATGTTCTTACACGAGGATTATAGTTTGTCCAACGTATTTTAATTTTTGTAGATTTTTAACACGCAGACTTATTGACACTTTAATTAAAGAGAATTAATCCCGGTAAATGACTTGATTGATGATTGATGCTAAATCCCAGTGCTACATCATTTGAATTTGCAATACGCCTTATAGTAGTCACTTGATTTGCTGCGATACGTCATTTATTTTTTAGTCATTTCATGTCTTACGGCGAGGTCAGGCCATAAGTCCTGCTCTTCCACCTAATAGCTTGGGTGAGGGACTTGGGAAGAAGAGATGTTGGGTTGTCGGGAAGCTCATGGTACTGAACCGACATTTGTCTGTAGTGAGGTTAGGTGAGGAAAACCCCTGTTGAAAACCTCACTTAGTTCGGCATAGCAGGGTTTGAATTTGCGATCCTACCACTCAGCAAAGACGCTGTCACGGGACACAGCTGTCGATTGCGGTCTAATATTTGAGAAAATTTCCCGTGGATGGATAAAATAAAGTATTGAACGGGTGTTTCCGTTTCTTGTGCCTCGATTTGTGACTTTTTTTGTCCCTTTTCTTCGTCTACCTTTTCACGTTCTCGGCGCATCGCATTCCGCAAACTTCGAACTTCGCAAAACAACATCTGCGCCTGCTCAGTCGAAGGGTGAGCCCTCCCTCCTCGTTTTGATGACTTAAGGAACCCTCTCGTCAACTATCTCGTCGGAAATCCTCTCTGGAGGCTGCGGTGCTGTCGCCGTATTTTCGCATACACTCGCTCACCCACTGTTGTTAATTAAAGGAAGTCAATGCTAGTTAGGGAAGCCGCGGTATCTGAGCGAACACAGAACGCCGGAACGACGACGCTAGGGACCAGGAATCAGAAGGGGGGGTTGGGGGACGAAAAGGGAGACGGCAAGACGGTATACTTTGAAAGCAACCACCCCACACTTCACGATGTCGCTCCCGAACGACAAACAAGTGACGCGCTGTAAATATGAAGCGCTGTCTTCGAGATAGGCGGCGCTCTCCTGTCAGCGGCGCAGCGACGACAGAGAGCTCTATCGGTATGCGTCGTCGACAGGGGAGAATCGTTTACCATGATGCCTAACATTGTTGCGTTTAGAGACGCTCGCTTCTTGGGTGTTAGCAGTTCGGCGAGAGGAAATTATGGAGTATACGGAGAGGTCGTAAAAATGTTGCTTCTTTGCCTCGGCGCGAGGCGTACACGTGTCCGGGTTAAAGGAGATGTGCAGTTGGGGGTTGCAGTGCAAATGGATGATAAAAGGCTTCTGCATGATGGAGAAGATGGATGAGGCAACTTGAGACGAGATGAAAGGCTTTTGATAAAGTAAATTTCTTCATTGAACCACACATAATTTATCACACACGAAAGTCATATACATGTACTCATAATGCGAGAACGACAAAAAATTTGTTTCACACCTAATTCAACCACAATTTATTCGTAAAATCATCGAAAGAAATGTTCACATTTTTCTGGGAAAATGTCATTCACTGTAAACTTCCTTAATTTTTTAAATAAATAATCGTGACACCTAATACAACTTTAATACGTTCCGAAAAGTTTTCAAGTCGTTATAACGAGGCATAGTCCGTAGGCATAAAACAACTTTGCGACAAGAATATCTAGTTTGTGATAAATATTAAATAAAGTTATTAGGATGAAGAAAATGGTGTGTGTAATTTATAACAGTGGTCTTACGAGCCATGCAATTAATATTTATCTTCTTTTAAGGCATGGTATTTTAGGGAAGAATAAAACTTCATGGAATAGTATTTTCTTTTCGATTAGTACAGCACTGAATATGAGGAAAATAGTTTAATTATGGAAGATTTTATTATACAAATTGATCTTTTGGTTTTATAAATATTTATGCACAAATGCCTGATACAGAAAAAATTGAATCTTTCACGAAAAAACTATTTCACTCAGCTAACTTTAAAGCATTTTAAAACATATTTATATCACTGTGACACCCATTGGCAAAAGAAGCTTCTAAATCACACAATTATTTACGTCGCTAATTTGCATATGTATTACATAACAATTTAAGAAAGACAATGATAACAGGGTAACATATATCGTATTAACAAAACTATTTTAAGTACCGCGTTATATTGGTTTTGTATAGTTAGCTAAACGTATATTAGATACTCAAAAAATGTTGAAGAGATGAAAAATTATTCAAGTTGAAAGTATTTTATTCTACTTTATTAAGATCGAAGCACAGTTTGTGTAGTTCTCCCATATTTTACCGTACTGGTCTGAAGTAACACAAAATACCGTGCAGCTAATGTTTGATACCCTCCTCTTTGTGTTCTTAGAGAAACTTCGGGGAGTACAAGTTTGTTTTCCTTGTAGAACCGTGCAGCTGAGATTACGTTGTGAGAATGAGGTTACATAGCTATTGCAAAATTTCAGATGACACTTCTCTTTGCCACAGGAGCTGACATGTAAACTTTATTTCTTATAAATAAAACATGTAAACTTTATTTCTTATAAATATACATGTATTCAACATACATGTATAATATATTGAGACATTACATGTGATATCCTCGCCTTCTACCGTAATAAAATCATGGGTCTGGGATGTCTATTATGGAACTATTACTTTGGAATGGTTAGTATTTGGGTTACACGCCGATAATGGGTGAGTATTGCTGAACGATGGGCTCGCGGATCTGACACTCGATGTACCCTTAATATCGCTGTTACGTAGAATGCCCTGAGAGAACAAGTTGAATGTGGGATCTAAACTCAGAGGAAGCATAGGATTTCTCCAAACCTTTGGATATTATGTACAATACAAGCATGGGGAGTCACATCCATTGGTTTGTCCTTTCTCTGAATTTATATCTCATATCCATCCTAGAGTACTCATCCATAGTGTTTTCAAAACGTCGAAAAATGTTTTTTGTTATGTGATTACCAATGTAAGAATCCGGCAATCAGATTAAGCCGACAGACATCTTCGAGCCCTGAGACATGTTAAGAGTGGGGAAACATTCCTTACATCTAAGCAGAGTAAAATTGTATTCTTTTATTTTTAAACTTTATTCCTTTAAAATTGTCTCATTTTTTGACAACATTTTACCAGTCAGTAACAAATTATTCGACCTCATGAGACATAGTAAAATTCAGGCGATCTTAAACATGTTCGTGTTTGAGACTTACCTTTCTTTAAGACACCGTTCTTTCTAAAATACAAGGAAAACGTCACTACTCGCTTGACCTTCACTAGTCAGATTGGAATGTTACGGCACGCCTTTGTCTTCCCAGAAGTACAAATTTAATTTCATTATATACCCGAAATAACCTGTTCCCTCAAGCAGGATCAACTTATTGCTCCAAACTTACATAATGTATCAAAACGAAATAGTAACTTGAATAAAAACACGAATTGGACAATGAAATTGAAATCTAAAAGAAAAAAAACTTTCCTCACCTCAAATTGATTTGTAGTGACGTTTCCTCGGCTGATGGTAACATAGATGCACCCAGTGAATCCGGTCAGCAAAAGAGATATTTTATATTCGAGGAGGCAACTCTTAAGAGACGTGGGTATTCTCAGGTGTAATGTGGTAAAAATCCAAAATCTGAAATCACAGAGAAATCCAGGAAAATTAATAATCTTTCAGTTTCCTTCACGACTCGGAAATTATAGTATAAAGAACAACATTCTCTTAAAACATTCTGGACGTTTTTTAAATTAATATTCTCTTACATTAATATTATATTTTAAATTAATATCCGGACACCTACACTAAAAAACTCAGAGCGGGACAAAGTAATCATCATGGGCAGGCAGAACGATATTAACTAGGGTGGTCCTTTCAACGTGTTTGAACATCTACAAAAACTAAAAATGGCCTCTCAGCACACAAACATAGTACTCTCTAGCCTACCTCCACGCTTCAACGTTCCACAAATAAACCACGAAATTAACCTGGCAAATATCCCTAAAACATCATTGATGACACTAATTTACTATGTAAACACGCCAACGCTCAAAAAGTTTTGTCTAACCTATCGACTTCGTTCCATGTAAAACGTCTCATTGTAAACACTGACAAAACAGTGTCTATGTCATTTCACAATAGTATCACACAATCTTTACCCCAGGTTTCTCTTTCTTTAAACGGAACACAATTAAAAACTGTTACGAATACAAAATTCTTAGGTCCTGTTACTACCTGTTGATATCTATCCTTCAAATAAGAAGTTAGCCATTGATGTGGACGTCCACGAATGCCTAAAGAATGCAATTTTGAAAGGAGAATTCCGTGATCGATGACATCGAAAGCTTTGGATAAGTCAAGAAAAACACCCTGAGGATTTTCTCCACGGTCAAGAGATGTGG
>NNCF01132196.1:262060-291545 GCA_002313205.1 Laupala kohalensis
CTACCGTTCAGCCTTTAGTACATCTCTCCACTCAATAACGCTAATTCCAAATATATTCAGTTCAGAAAAATATCTTGTCTTTATCTTCCAAAGAGGTTGTTTTCAAGTGTACAAGAAATTTTCAAAACTTTCGAAATCTTTCATCCATATTTTGATTATGTGGCTAGCTTCTGTCTATTGGAGAGAAGAATTTGAAGGACTCTAATGACTTTGCCGTTGACGAACCCTAAAGCCCCACACAAAAAAGAATAATTTTAAATTTTGATTTTGCGTTTGCATTCAGTGGATAAGCAAGAAAGTATTTTTGTAAATTGCGTTTTAAACAAGACGATTATTGAATTTCCTTCTTCAAAATTTCGCTAAATCCTACAAACTATTAAGATGGTTTTCATTAAGTTATGTGCAATTTTTGTACTCTAAATTATAATGAAGGTTAAACTGTATCATTATAGATCCCGAGCGAATCCGGGTCGAAGTGTCTAGATGTAGTGTATAGACGAATAAGGAGAATCGTGAATATTAGGAAGGATATTTACAATAAAATATGCTTCATTATACTCAATCTAGTAATCAAAATCAAGATTAATAATTTGAGTTTATTGGTTATCGACAAAATATGAATAGAACATCAAATATTGAGATATACAAAAACCTTTGGTGTATAGGATATACTCTGTTGAACGCAATGCAGAAGCATTGTCGCTGAGTGAAATGTCCATCCCTTTTTATTCCCCTTTTCACATCTAATATCTGCTCAACATTTCACTCTCCCTTTCACAAATCGTTTCATCGTACTTAACATCTGTAAAGCTTGTAATGCAGCAATGAAAAAAATTTCAAATTATTTATTTTCCGTTGCCAATTTTTAGATTAATCAAAGAATAGCCACTGCCATTTAAGTATTATTTTTAAGCCTGATACTAAAAGGTTTTTCACAGACACGATTATACTGAATAATTTGTATTTCCTATTTTGTTGTACAATATTTATACACTATTATGTAATCTAATATTTACATACCACGTATGTAGTCTCTGTCCTATTTAGATTTGAAGATACCTTTTTTAACGAACCACCCGAAGTTAAATGAACCAATATTTTGTAGAAACACTACAATACTATAAAAAATAGGCCAGTTGCCAGAAGATGTGATTTTTTTAGATATTCAACCCACATCAAAAGTAAACACGGTTTAAGACGACAATGCGAATTGTTTTTTGTTTATTTGATAACAATAGACGGACATCATAATTCATTTGTTTATTGTTGAGAAATCACGGAAACCGAGACAAGAAGGGAGTTATGTTTTTTCAGAACGTTACTGCAAGGCAGACAGTTNTACATACTAATTATAATGTGTAATGGTGATAAACTGGAGGTAACATCTTTCCACAGGAAACCTAACCCTGTAGAGCTTCATAAGGACAACTGCAGATATAGACATATGGACACTGATGGATATTCGAAGGTAAGAAAATCATTTCTTCAGAACATTGATCACGTATCAATAATAGGCTTGTTTACTTCATTGTACGAGTATATGATAATTATCTGGATTTGTGTGCCAAATGGTTTTCTTCTCATGTGTTTTGGGGACGTCTCTAGTCTCATTGTCTTCATTTATTTCCTTTTACTTCCCACAACCTCATTCTCTTTTAAGGTAGAATTTCACTTAAACTTGAAAATACTAGATTTTATTAATAATTTGTATATTTGATAATCATGACTGCTAACAGTTGGACAAAATTTCATGACCTTCGCGAGAATATGATTGGGATTTATTTTTTTGTCGATAATGTTTAACCCGAAAATGTTAAATTATTTAATGTTTTAATACGTGTAGCATGTCCCAGTTGGTTAATACATTTTATAGAAGTTCTATAATAAGATTTTAGTATCTAACAGTCGTGTTTAAATTTCAAGATTTTTTCCTTCCGTTAGTTTCAATCAAGGTATTCTCACATAAATAGTTAGAAAATTTGAATGAATTTCCATCATTTACACCCATTTAAAATGTTTAAACATATCTATCAACCTATTTTGAGTCAATTGTTCCATAATAGATAAGTTTATGAAAATTACTATGTCCATTAACTTTTAACAAGACTTTACGTCAAGTACAACTTTAAGGTCAAATATTTATCGGGTTTTATGCGTTTATGATACCCTAGTGATTATCGGATGGTTGTAGAATTATTATACCATTATTGTCTACATGGATTGGTAGGATTCAGATGTTTTACAAGAAGGAATCGTGTACTGTTCATTACATTCACATACTGAGGGACCAGATGTACGATAATTATCGTTTTGTACGATAATTTAGCCATGTGTACGATGTACGATTGGACTTTGTAAGACAAGGTCAAATGTTCGATATTTTCACTGAATGACACGCATGAAAAAAAAAACTTTTTTTTTTTTCAAACCTTAAAACATTATATCAAACACCAATTCCGCTACATTTATGCAGATCATATTGTTAGACGATGTTACGCAGACCTCGTCAGAACGTTGATAATATCTCATCTATCAATGTAAATCTAACAATGTAAATAAGGCTGAGATGGCTGGTACGTGATTGTATTAGTACAATCTTCAAGAATCGACGTAATTTTTCCGTCTCTGATAGCTTATTTGTGAAAAAAAAAAACGGACCCGGCAAATTTAGAGATGCAGGTTTAAATAATAAATAAACTTTATTATAAAAAAGCAGTTACAAACTGCTTATGACCACATGGAGAATAATAAACTAATTTACTCTCCGGAATCAAGAAAGGGACCATCCCATCAATTACGATCAAGGACCCTAAAGCAGAGGCGGATTTAACATTTCAACATACTCCTAACGATAAGAATAGTTCGACACGTGTTATATTATTGACATAATACCAACAAATATTGTATTTAATAAAACACAAAACTGTTATTTCAGAAGTACGCATTATTATCAAACTCTAGATTATTCGTAAAATATTGTTTATACATTGGAAGTATTAAAACAACACTAAATTCGAGCTTTATTATTGCAATGGATGCTGCCCCTCGACAAGAGCATGTATAAAAAATTCACCTCTACTCGAAGGAAAACCGGAGAAAAACCCGCGCCTGGATGAGGATAAANCACAGCCGTGCCAGGGTAGAGTACATACAAAACTAAATTTATACGAATAATACGACAATGCAGGAAAATAGTTTTGAAATTATTGTCAGATATTTTGAATGTACTACAACAATGGCGTGATAAAGTACACGACGGGTTAATTTTTATTAAAATCAAGAAATTCTTTTACAGTGTAGAAGCCCTGGTGCAGTCGGTAGCTTTTTACTGCGGATTTGAAGAGATTCAATCTAACGGTTCTTTTTGGCAAAGCGCGGTTGACACTTTCGGATGATAATTATTACTCCTATTGCCAGTATTGTGTTCGTGAAAAAAACATTCAGTATGAAGCTATAGGGTGGTGAATTTAGTGTGGTTCCTATGCTACTCAGAAATTCGCCCAAATTTTCAGTAAAAAGTTACGTTTTTAGAAAGGTATTATGTAAAGGTGAATGTCGGAAGCGTGGAACAGCTCGAGGGAAACAACCTGTGCGTGGAATGATATCGCGGATCGATGAGCATTCATTAGTATTTTATTATTTAACACAACTTCTTTAATTCTATGCAATTAGCGAGGTTCAAATTTAATTGTACAAGTAATTAATTACACGAGAACGAGTAACAATTTTTTTCTCTCTGTACATCCCTACCGATTTAACAAGTGTTTTTTTTTCAACTTTATTTAGTCAATCTGAAGAAGTGTTATACAAAGTTGGGTAATAAGATACGAACGGGATAATGAGGAAAATAAAACAATTTTTATTATAATTATACAAATACAGCTGTATAGTAGTAATGTGAGGGAGGATCAGTCATCACTTACAGAACTGCGACCATGTGTACATATATATGTTACTCAAAGAAAAGTTTTCGGTTTTACGAGATGATGCTTGTCTATTATTCGAGTTTGTTCATCCACAGTTATTCAAGACAGTGCATAAACGGAAAAACAAATAATTTCTCGACGCCGGCGCGGTCAATACGAAGGTTAGGTTCATGAAAACATAAGTAAACAGAACTTAATTTGTGATTTAATAAGTGGAAACAGGATGTACGATAGTAACCTCCAGAAATACGATAATTTAGAAAGGCTTGCACGATAATTCCATTTTCAAGACCTGGCAACACTGTTCACGAATGAGAATAGACTCCTGATATTGAAGGAAGGCACGTACAATAGATTTCTAACCCTCGGAATTTAACCCCTTCATTTTTGTGGATATTAGTTTCTTTTGTTACTGCTATGACAATTCTATAATTTTCAAATACGACAAATAAATAATTTTTATGATTTTAATTCCTTTTATATTTGAGGTCAGATTTGTAATAGAATTTGAATTAATTTGCCTAATTATTGTACATAGAAATATTCATCTTTGGTTACAAAGAAGTTGTAAGAAATATATGAGGAGATAAAAATGTTCTTGATTTAATATGTGAAAATTATTCAATAATAATAAATTTATTGTCAAAAAACAGTACAAACTGCGTATGACCACGTGGAGGGAAAAATAATTTACTCTCCGGAAGCAAGCAAGGGACCATCCCATCAATTCCGATCAAGGGCCCTAAGGCAGAGGCGGATTCAAAAATTTCAGCAAAAGTTCCTAGATAAGATAAAAAGTTGGCTGCGAGTTATAATACTAATAGAATGTCAATATGTTTGTAATTTTAAGCAAAAAANCATGTACAAGTTATTATCGAACTATAGATTAATCTGAGTATAGTGTTTAAAAATCATAAGAGTTGAAAAAACACTAAATTTACGATTTATTGTTACAATAAACACGCCCCTAGACAAAGCCTAGAGAACCTGTATGATAAATCCGCCTCTACCAGAAGGAAAAACGGAGAAAAACCCGGGCCAGGATGGGGTTTGGAATGATTTCTTTCATATTCATCAGAATGTGATTACCCATTCGGTAGATTAGGAAAGATTGAGATGTTGTTTGGAATGAAAGGTTTTAGTTACATATTTGTGAGTTTCTAATTGGTAAATCAAGGTCATCAGATTGTCACACATCATGGAAACTATGTTCATATGCGCTTTGTTCTTTTTGACAAATGCTACCTTTCATCGCGTATAGATATTACTTAAACCTAAGATCAAAGTTCTTCAAAAAGTTTTGTGTTACATAAAGGTTTGAGATAATGGGCGGGCAAAAATGAAATAGGCATTATTGAACCTTGGTATCATTTTTAGATATTATTGCGTCAAACTTTACAATTAAAAATGTTTCTATGGTAATGTCGTAAAGCGGGTAGCGCGCCGAACTGCAGACGACAGCGACTGGCAGAAAGTAGACCCAAAGGAATTACTGTATCTAACGACCAACATCAAGAGCTCGGGAGGAATCACTGGACGACGGACGACGGGCATACAACGTACCCTAATCCAACCCTCCTCCATAGTTTGGGGACCTAGAGGATGCTCGGTTTTGATTCCTAGACCCCAACCATCATAGCTTGGAGATTTGTGGATGCTCGGCTAAGACTCCTAGACGCCTTCCATCCTTCATAGCTTGGGACCTAGTAGATGCTCAGCTATGATCCCGACTCCCCTCAAAGTTCCTTTCGCTGACGCTGCTTGCACTCACTGATGTAAGTTTAGCAACAGGAATAAACTGAATGATTACCATGACTGGGTGGCTCGACTACTTGAGACTCCTTCTCTCCTCAACGCTAGGCCTTTAAGTTAGTTAAGAAATAATCGGGAGAATGTTCCCCAAATTTTTCACGACAGCTGGTACTAGGTACGGGATTCAAGTTAAAACTAAACATTGTCTTCAAGACAGTAACAAAGATCCCTAGAAACGATCAGTGGGTAAAAAGCGAGACCTTATTCACGGAAAACATTAATTGATCAACTTTATAATAATAGGGTAACCACTCAATTCAAATCAATTTTAATATGTAATATTGTAATTCAGGAGGGTTTTTAGTGGGTATGGTTTAGTCAGGCGAGTCCCACACGGGGAGAGTCATGTTGGCTCTCCTTAGTGCGTAACTGCATTTTCCCTACCTGTACACGTTTTTAGGGCCCTAATGACCGCGATGTCGACGAGCCATAAAGAAAAATAAAGACAGAGCATAGATGCCGTGGATATATATATTTTTCAAAAGCGTTTGATTTAATACAACATTATTTTTTAAATCAAAAAATAGCAAATACTAGCATAGATAGAAGGGTGGTAGAGTGGATTTGTGAATTTCTACATATTCGGAAGCAAACGGTTAATGTTTCGGAAATATCGGAAGAAGTAGAGCCACAATGCCGCGTTCTTGGACCTTTGCTATTTACACCATTTATCAACGATCTGAGAAAATTAGTTCAAATATTAGATTATTCGCGGATGACTATTTTACCGGAGAATAAATAACCTGGAAGAAAGGATAACATTGAAACGAGACCTGGATGAAATCTACAAATGGGTCACTACAAATCAAATGAAAATAAATTATAAAATAAAGAAGAGTAAAGTTATGCGTTTCAATCGTACCCGCTTAAGGCAAAATTGGTCCTATGAAATCAGTTCATATCTAATACTGAAAGTAAATTAATGAAAATATTTGGGTTTCATTTTTACGAAATTCATAATAATGCAAATTTAATACAAAACTTGACTGTTTACTCTACACCATCTCGCGGGAACTGCGCCGGTCGAATTTTCGATTCCGGGGGATGACGCGGATGCACCATTTCATTAAAATTCTTGTAACTATTCGTCGAAATTTTGACACTTTTAAAGACACTAATGTTTGTTAAATGCACAAAACAATTATTAAATTTGATGATTGGTTTTTTCCTTCTTAAATTGATGTTTTAACACTTCTACATTTAAAAAATTTTGTCGATAATTTAGGTTAATTTTTGTAGTCACATGTTTTGTAGACCAATTGTAGAACTCATTGAGGCATATAATATTGCTATTCATAGTTGTCCTCCATCAACTATTTAGAGAGCGTAAGCAAATATAACTCAATTTTTCCCGATTTTATAGACATCGTTAAAAACTATTACACATTAAAATAAATAAAATTTAGCTTATGTTCATTCTGGGCTCTAAACATCATTCTGGTCAAATTTCGTAGCAAACGTTACGCATTTATGTGTTAGTATGGATTAGTATGTTTTCAACTAGTATATTTATGTAAGATTTTAGTTTGTAAATGTCGTTGTGCTTACTCCGAACCATTCCGATACAACCTGTGGCATATTAAAACTTAAACACTATTTTTTTGTATCCACGACATACATAATTTTGTAACTATTTAATACTCTTTTCATTAATTATTAATCTAGTACTCATTTTTTCGTTTGTTTTTATTATCGATGCCACTCAAAGCATATGGTAAGCTTTAATCAATAACACGTATTATATATGTTGGAAATTAATTACATTTAATTTAAATTGACAGGAATTTTGTATTTAACTTGTTTTTTTCTAAAATAACATTTTCTGGCAGATTGAGAACCTTTTGAAACCTTTTATTTTTTCAAGACAGAAGTTCAAGATTTATCGTCTTTAATTTTCACTCTCTGCGTGAGATTTAAAATAATGTATCACGCGTCATTTCTAAATATTGAACTAACAATTTGCTTTTTACTCTCTTAATGATGTAATGTTTTCTATCCATTCCTTGTAATTGTTTTAGACAATTTTGAGTTACCAAATATTTTACTTTTTTCCATTGTTAAAGGTAGGAGAGGAGATGCTGAAGGAATGATTTGACAGACTATACGAAATTATACACCGAACTGGAGGGTGGTGAGTAGATGCCGCACGGGTGAAACTACATGATCTTCAGAGATAGTTTAGTTCTTTAGGGATATTGCCAGAATGGAGAGCAACAGAAAAAGTTACATGATGGAGAGGATTGCAACAGGTGAGAGTATTCTTGGACATAGAGGGCTCCCATTTCAGAAGAAAAATGGGAAGTGTACATATCAGCATCACTAAAAGTTCCACCATTCTTATTATTCTTTAAAAGTTTCTTATTATACTGTAGATTTCGTGTTGAAAGATCATGGACTGAATATATCAATCTACCACACATAAATATTTTTATGGTGATGAAATTGTGTTGCATAATAGTTGCTATAGATTTTCGTTTATGGAATTGTTGGCGAAGTTCATCGTTCAATAACTTCTTATGACTAATATACATGTATAGGTCGTCTATTCTGCGTTACGAGTCTACTGAATATTTTATGGTGACACCCATGGCTCTCCTTACCTCTACATGTACATACAATTTCTGACCCAATGTACTAATGGTGACATCGAATCCCCACTTCAGGACACAAGATGGATGTCAAATATGCTATGACGCTGACGCGCAGAAGGGCATTATTCTTTTACGTAGAATCATTCTTCACAACGAGAATTTGGTACAAATAAGTATCAATTACTTGAACCACCGGTACGACGAAAATTACACAGAATGATACAGTGCTTCAGCACTCCACTGAATTGGCTGAGACATGCTGCAGTTACACGCCATTGATGATCAATTGCAAATAAGATTGTTTTGTATACAGAGACAACCAAGCGATTTTGAGGATACTATGAGGACGTCTGCATGCCTTTATTGCTGAACATTTAAATTTGCAGTCATGGACATCGGGTTCCCGAAGTTTTCTTAACGTTTTTCCAGGTAGAAACCCTGAAATGCAGCAGACCAACGCCAGTTGCAACTAACCCTCGCAACTAACTGCTGTTCTCTTCAGAACTCTGAGTTGCAGGTGATATCAGTAAGGTGCAGTTGGCTTCAAGGCGCGACTGGCCTCTCTAAGGTGCAACTGACCTCTCTAAGGTGCAACTGGCCTCTCTAAGGTGCAATTGACCTCTGCATATTTGTCAGGTGCAACAGTATGAAAGGTGCAGCATGCCTCAGGAAAGTGATGATGCAGGAGGTGTCCGAGGTACAGCGTCCTGCGATCTTTCTACTTTACAAACATAATATTTATTATTCTGTAGTGAACGCAGCAAAAAAGTGGAACATCATTCTTCTACGCGTCTCATAGTTCTTACCAGTGTTTTTTAGGACCGCATAATACAAGTTGGTCAACGTTTACATCCCATAATTGTTCGTCTTCTCCACGCGCTATCCACAACATGAGAGGTAACGTAAACAGACCGAAATCTGGGAGGATACGTGTTATCGAAGAATGTAAACTGGAATTATGAACGCAATTGATGTATGTAATTTTATATACGAAAAAATGGATAACTTGTTGGCTAGTGTTGTAATACTGATTTTTGGGAAGGAGATCTTGAAAAGAAGTACATTTCGGTGCAGCACAGCACTGTACATCTCAACTCGGCTCTGCGCTTCGGAACATGGTTCTGCACTTCGCAACACGGTTCTACACGTCGCGTTACGTCTCGGTTCTATACGTCGCGCCACGGCTCGGCTCTCCAAGTCGGAGCACGTCTCGGTTCGACTCTGCTTGTCGGTCAAATGACAGAGAAAAATCTATATTGATAAAATAATTTCAACTAACAAGAGCTATCAGTTCTGGAATGACATAATCAAAAGACATTAACAATTAGGATGAAAGAATAATTAATTGAATATAATGTCCAGTTTTCATATAGTAGTTTTCAAAATTCTTATTTTTTTCAATTTTTTTATTAATGTCCCCAACAGGTACCTTGTATTATAGAACTACTTAAGGCGAGTCATAAACTTGTACTTTGCAGTATTTTGTATGTTCTCATCCTTTCGGGGCATCCGAGATTCTACAAGATTGAACAGTTTGCAGATGTCACAATATCGGAGGGATAGGCATGATAAAATGGCCGACGTTTACTGTCTAATAAGTGAAGAAAAAGTAACTAATCGGATGGAAATATATCTAGCATAAAACAAAAAGGGGGTAGAAGACACCTTAATACCGATCTGTGCTCCTGAATAGGCAGCTTAGGAATAAAATTCAGCTTGACAGAAAATGATCAGATTATCTAGGTATTTGAATTTACGTAGTTTTACATATCTTGAGTTTACGTAGACTCGATAAGACGTGGTCCAGCTTGTCTGCGTATTTTGTCGATCAGTACACAGGTTCTCCACAGCACGACTCTCCAGGAAGCAGCATAGAATTGCTACAACGCCACAGCTTGGTTCTGCATGGCGCGCCTCGGATCTACAGGGCACGTTGCAGCGTGGAGTGGCACAACGCGGTCCTGCACAACTTGACATTGGGCCCTACAAGGCGGCGCACCAAAGCGGGCACGGAGTAGGGAAGCGGAGCTGTGCACGACATTTCGGTGCAGCACGGCTCTGCACTTCGCAACACGGTTCAACACGTCGCGGTCCGTCTCGCTTCTATACATCGCGTCACGGCTCGCCTCTCCACGTCGGAGCACGTCGCAGTTCGATTCTACACGGCGGGGCTGGGCTCGGCTGTGCACGTCGGGGTTCGACTCCGTTCTACACGGCGAGGCTCGACATTACGCGCCGCGGCTGGGCCTGGCTCAACATCAACGGTCGCGCTGTGGCTCGGCTCGACTTCACACGTCGTGCTGCGGCTCGGTTCGGCTCGACTTCACACGTCGCGCTGCGGTTCGGCTCTACACGTCGAGCTGAGGCTGTACTCGCCGCGGCTCAGCTCTACTCCTCGAGCCGCGACTCGGCTCTACACGTCGGGATACGGCACGGCTGTACACGACGCGTCATGGCTCCACGGTACTAGACGCGTCACGGCTCGGCCGTACAAGATGCATCACGGGTCTGCGCTTCATACCGCTACTGGGCTGGTTCAAAAAGGCGCAACATCACTGCACGTAGTGACACATCATCGCAGGATGTGGTACGCTTCTGCATGACTACGCACGACGCAATACGGCTTTCCACAACGCCGCACAGCTCAACCCTACACGGTCAGGTACATCTCTGCGCAGCGTTGCATAGTGTAGCAGGGATTGCTCGTTTTGGCACGGCTCAGCTGCCAGCGTGGTGGGTCTTAACACCGACATGCACGGCGCTTCAAGGGTTCGCATGACTCTGTGTATGCGACAAACGTGAAATCCCTCGTGGGTTCGCTCGGCTGTAAGCAGCGCACTCACTTCGAGCATCGTGGTGATTGGCACATAATTGTACAGACCAGTATCAGGTAGGCGGAGCACTGCGCCGCGCAGTAGGTACGTTTACGTAAGCGTAGGTATTTGCAAGGAGGAATAAGCCAGAGCAGGACGATTTAAGTATATGTGCGATAACTTTTGCATATTCATGTCTGGTTGGGACACGTAGTCAAAAATTCGTCTTTATAGATAATTGAGAGTTTTTAGTGGGTATGGTCGAGTTGCGATACCTCGTGGTGAGCAGGAACTGCCAAGGGGTAGTCTAGACACGCTATTGGGTTGTCTGGATCGCCTGGACGCGCCACTGGGTCGTCTGGACGCGCCACTGGGTCGTCTGGACGCGCCACTGGGTCATCTGGACGCCCCTCGTAGAGGCCTGACGCTCCTTGGTATTATCTGGACGCACCTCGTGGTGGTTTGGAACTGCCAAGGGGGTCGTCTGGACACGCTACTGGGTCGTCTGGAACTGCCAGGGGGTCGTCGGGACGCGGCACTGAGTCTCCTGGACACACCACTGGGTCGCCTGGACACGCCACTGGGTCGCATGGACACGCCACTGGGTCGTCTGGATGCCCCACTGGGTCTTCTGGCCGCGCAGTGTGGCATCTTGAAGACCCTCGTGATCTGGTCGTGCCGTAGTATCGTCTGGTCGCGCCTCGTGGTGGACTCGAACTGTCACGGGGTCGTCTGGATGCCCCACTGGATCGCCTGGACGCGCCACTCGGTCGTCGGGACTCGCTGCTGGGTCATCTGGACGCCCCACGTGGAGGTCTGAACGCTCCTTGGTATCGTCTGGACGCACCTCGTGGTGGTCTGGATCTGCCAAGGGGGTCGTCTGGACACGCTACTGGGTCGTCTGGAACTGCCAGGGGGTCGTCGGGACGCAGCACTGAGTTGCCTGGACACGCCACTGGGTCGTCTGGATGCCCCACTGGGTCGTCTGGATGCCCCACTGGATCGCCTGGACACGCCACTGGGTCGTCTGGACGCCCCTCGTAGAGGCCTGACGCTCCTTGGTATTATCTGGACGCACCTCGTGGTGGTTTGGAACTGCCAAGGGGGTCGTCTGGACACGCTACTGGGTCGTCTGGAACTGCCAGGGGGTCGTCGGGACGCAGCACTGAGTTGCCTGGACACGCCACTGGGTCGTCTGGATGCCCCACTGGGTCGTCTGGATGCCCCACTGGATCGCCTGGACGCGCCACTGGGTCGTCTGGACGCCCCTCGTAGAGGCCTGACGCTCCTTGGTATTATCTGGACGCACCTCGTGGTGGTTTGGAACTGCCAAGGGGGTCGTCTGGACACGCTACTGGGTCGTCTGGAACTGCCAGGGGGTCGTCGGAACGCGGCACTGAGTCGCCTGGACACGCCACTGGGTCGTCTGGATACCTCACGGGGTAGTCTGGATGCCCCACTGGATCGCCTGGACGCGCCACTGGGTCATCTGGACGCCCCTCGTAGAACCTGACGCTTCCTTGGTATTATCTGGACGCACCTCGTGGTGGTTTGGAACTGCCAAGGGGGTCGTCTGGAACTGCCAGGGGGTCGTCGGGACGCGGCACTGGGTCGCCTGGACGCGCAGTGTGGCATCTTGACGTGATCTGGTTGTGCTTTAGTATCGTCTGGTCGCGCCTCGTGGTGGACTGAAACTGTCACGGGGTCGTCTGGATGCTCCTCTGTGTCGTCTGGACACGCCTCTGGGGTCGTCTGGACACGCCTCTGGGGTCGTCTGGACACGCCTCTTGGGTCGTCTGGACACGCCTCTTGGGTCGTCTGGACACGGCATCGTGGTGGGGTGGAATTGCCAGAGGATCGTCTGGATGTGCCATGGGGTCGTTTGAACGGGCCATGGTGTCTTTACGCGTCGCAGAATCGGCGGGTTTTCCTCTTGGTCGTGTTTACTCTATCCTTGTCTGGTCTCCCCGTGGACGTCTTGACCCTTCGTGGCTGTCAGGGTGCTCATTGGGGGCACCAGTGTTTTCAGTACGCCGTACACTTGTCAGGAGTTTTGGTCGTTGGGATTTATTTGGTGAGTATCAATATATTTTCAATTACGTCGGATCCAACACCACTTTTCGAGGCGCCTGTATGGACTGTTGTTGCATTAACTTGAAAAGAAAAACGGCAGTCCATATCGGGATGCTTTCGTGTAGGAGACAACCTATAAGTGGAAGAGATCCGTGCATGGGAATGGATAACAGTCCCGAAATGGTCATCTACTTCGTGACGTGATATTCTCTTAGTGTACCAACGTTGCTAGTACTTTGCATGGAGCAACGATTATTCCCAATGGTTTTCAGATTGGTGATAAGACATATATGTAAATCACGTCCCAATTTCTTAGATGCCATTTCGGATTGTGCAGCAAACAATTGGGGGGTGTCTTTCATTCTCTTAATTGCAATATTGAAGTTCGTACCTCCAGATATTTAATGATTTGTGTTACATATTCATTCGTAATATTTCACCTCACCGATCACGAAATGATGATTTTTAAAATTTATTTTGGATTATGTATTTCATGACATGAATAATTTGATATCATATAAGACAGTTTACTTTAACTATAGTCATTGTAATAAGTAGATAAGAGATTAGGGGGAGAAAATTTACGAAATGTTTTAGCAGGATTTAAAAGATTCATTATGTTCGAAACGTAAATTATTATATTTCTAGAAACTATGTACAAGCATTGTTGTACATACTAGCTGGTAAATTATTTACAATGTGAATAATCGTAAATTTTCTCTCGAAACTCTAAAAAAACGCGCCAATCGCTTTACCTCCTGGGTGGTGTGGAAATAAGCGAAATGAAAATTAACAAATAATGGAACCTGCATATTCATTAGTAAAATTATATTTACGTAATACGCTTTAACATAATCACGAAAATACCTCTTTTCCGCATCTGCATTATATATAATATGTGTGTGTGGTTGAATCGAGTGTGCTAGACCTTATACCACGGGTTATCCGGTAATAATGTGCAGTAATAAACTCCAAGTATCATCCAATGCTTTTATAGTATATTTATTTTTAATGAATGAAAGTAAAAACTTTTATATATATAAAAAATAACTAAACAAAATTAAATGTAGCTAACATTGTGTACGATAATATGAATGTTTTACCCGGGTGTCTTAACATAAAAGGAAGTAAAGAAATTAAAATACCATTTTTGTTCTATTTCTCTCTGAATAACATTATATTAAGATTTATGCATGTGAACAAAACACATTTGTTATCAAAGGTAAAGTTGCAAGTGTGCGTTAAATAAATAACGTAAATGTGACATTAGAACGATTGTGGATAGTACATGATAATGCGCAACCGGACATCACGAACAATTCTCTGCGAATATGTTGAAGCCTACATGGTCGTACGCGGGTCAGGGCTAGAAACGAAAACGTTAAATGAAACAATAGGAAATTGTCAGCGCATCTTTTAATTCTCTAAAGTACTGTACTTTATTTGTTCCATCCGGTTACGCAGGAAACGAACAAAAATCATCGGGGATATTTGTGTATCAATGTACATAAATTTGTTTGTTTGTCCCCCCAGGGGGCTTACATCTAGTAAGTACGTGTTTGGCGAACACGGGGCCCCGAGCTGAGTCTGGCATTGCTTCCACTTGCTTGTGCCATGCTCCTTCCTTTCTCTTTNCAAATTCGATTGAAGACTTTAAAGGCTGTGGCTGATTAATATTCTTACTGCCCAAATGAAAGTCATGATACACTAAAAGGAACAAATATGTTGAGCAGCTCGTTATAATATCCACAAAAAGTAAATAAATAAATTATTATAATTGTTATATCGTAGTTGAGTAAAGACATTTTTAAATGAGAAAAAGACAGCTAATAAATCGTAACTATTAAAATCAGCAATATTCGAGCGAAATATTGCCATCCCTAGGCATGGAAATCTGAGAAAATCCCGGGTGAGGATGGGGCTAGTACAGACTTATACATGGAAATTCTCTGAAATCAATACCAAACAGTTTACTGCATTCCGTGTCCCCGAGGTTCATTTGATAGGATTTCCTTACGCTGCAGGCATACCTTTCCAAGCAGGGGTACCAAAAGGAAGAAATTCTATGCGAATAGAGCATCGTTGGGCAAATTTTTGGGTTTAAAGAGATTTCCAGAAAAATAACAAGTTGACTACCTTTTACTATGTACAACTTTTCGAAAGATCTTATCGCGATATATTTACAAAATATTGATACATTGTGTTTTTTATTTATTCGTTGGACCCACCCAAATATAAATATATCTGACGAACGATTCGGAACATGGATGTTTCATTCAAGTTTGAATCTTAAGTTTTGATCGATTCCTAGTAACAAGGCACAGTAAAAATTTGCCATTTCATTTAGCTAAAGTGTTGGTTAGTTATTATTGGGTTTTCTTTCAATTCTATGATATCTATCTTATTCTTCACACTTCCTTGTTTGAAAGTTTGCAAGGGTCGCCAGAATTATTTTTAGGTACAAATTATTGTCCTCCCTAATTCACATTGCCCATCAACACTGGGGATATTTTGAAGATTATATTAGAATTAACTGAATTTCTTTCTTTTGTGTTTCGTTCCCTAGACAGTTATTATAGTTGTTTTTGGAATGATTTTACCAATTGCGGCGAGCAGTTTGCAGCAATTCAGATTATTACCAATGATTATTTCAGTTGCAAGGGTTTATAATAAGTTATATTTGGACAGCAAATTTTTAGTTGCGAAATTCACATGCTACCCTCTCACCCCTTAGTTTAAAGAAAGTCATGTCTTTCAAGAAAACAAGGATGAAATGAAGATAAGTGAGACACAATAGAATAAAAAATATCTGAAAACTCAATTATCCTAATACTCATCCAGGTAACGAGCACACATCTGAGTCCTAAGGGGCAAAACGAGTCCGTGACGAGTATCGGAAAACTGTGCGCGCAGCGAAGGTACGCGTGGAGCCCACGGGGAGCGCTGCGATCGATGAAACGCTGTTTGCGTGGTGCGTGTTTGTTATGAAACCGTTAGGCTTAACTGAGGACATCGCCCAAGTTTGTTTTTAATTTCCAGGAGCTCGGTTGCTTTTCTATCTCTCTTTTGGACTGCTTCGCTTTCGGTCTCGTTGCCATCACCGTTCTATTTTAGAATCTCTTCCTTCTACCTACCATTTCTCTCGTTTACCACTCATGGCTGGCAAAGCCGGAGCTATCATCGACAGTTGTCCACTGTGTCCACCTTTACATCTTGCTTCTAATTCTCTTCACTCTCCGTGCTACTGTCTCCATCCCTCATGGCTGGAGTAATGTTCTCAAAATACTATCTCAGAAGATAGAATTAAAGTTGGTGTATCGTTTCATGTTTTCAGTTGTACGAACATGTAGGCTCACGTGCATGACCGTCATGTTTTCTCTTGCATCCTCTAGCCAGTAAACTTTCAGGATCTCCTCCATGGATTTGAATCTTTTTCCCTTTACTTTGAATCAACATTTCTATCTCTAAATTTAATTTTTTTCGGTTTTTATAATGTTTTTAGGATTCTTCTCTTTTTCATTTTCTAAAAATGTTTTGATATATTGGAATTCAGGTGGGTTTTTAGTGGGTACAGTTAAGTCGTTCGGCGAGTCCCACACACGGAGTGTCATGTTGGCTCTCCTTAATGCGTAACTTCATTTTCCCTACCTGTACAAAATTTTAGGGCTCTAATGACCTCGATGTCGACGAGCCGTAAAGCCCCACAAAGTGATAATGTTATTGTGAACTTGGTATTCGTATATGAATTAATATTATTGTAGCGAATGAAAATAAGAACAGGTGGTTTCACAGAATTGAAAAATAGTTTTTTTTGTGAGGTTTTAAGGGCTCGTCAACAGCAATGCCATTAGAGCCCATGCACGTGGGGAAAAATTCAGTTTCGCACCATAGAGAAGAGCCGTATTGACTCTTCCCCGTGTGTGGGACTCGCCGAATAACTCGCAACATTTAAGTGTTAGACCAAATGAAATGATGCTGATTTGTATCTGTTTAATGATGTCTATTTGTTCCTGGATCGGTTTTGTCCCTTAGGGACGAGATATAACCTAATTGTTTTGTTTTCCGTATGTACTGTCGGGAATAATTAAAAACTCGCTGTCCATGACGAAGCCTGCACCCTCTTCGGCGGAACCCAAGATCTATTTCATTTTTATGATAAACGTGTTAAACCATTTACTTGGACTTCGTCGAAGATAGTAGAGTCGTGACTGGAGTCACCTGGAAAGCAATTTATGAAACTACATTATTTAAAATACTGCAGAAAGGAAATAGATAATTAAAATTTTGTAATATGGTTTCCAACAAATAATCTTGGTAACGGTACCACGTTTGTAGTAATTGGTTAAAACTGGCAAAACAAAAATGATTTATTTTCAAATACGCGATTCGATGTGTGATATAGCCATTACTTCCTCACAGTACTTATGGATGTACATGCGAGATGTTCGAAGTAATGCAAAATATGATTTGTTGGTTTCAATAGCAAAACATTTAGAGATATCCATTTGAACGGTGCACGGATTATACATTGCATATAGAAATTCTCTCTCTCTCTTATTTCCATTGCGTTGCTAAAGAACTAGCGCATTTACATCGCTCCGTTGGCACAACTACTTTCACTGCTGTGCTCATTCGTCGCCCGACGCCTCCATTGTTATGCATTAGTCGCCAAACCCTTATCCCGCTACTTCTGTTTTTGAACGAGAGAAAGAGTTTTGCTTCAGCTCTCTACCACTCCATCTCTTTTACATGAAAACATTGAGAAGAAGAGCAGGGGTGGGAATGAAATGTCTTTTGTTCGAGTAGAACTCACCATCAGATGGTCTGGTGATAACTTCTGATACATGAACTCAAAAGAAAACGAAGCAAAATGTTTAAAAATAGTATATTGCCCGTTTTTTTATTTCATCGTGGACGTCATCTGTATTAAAACAATATTCTTTAGTCTCACACAACATTTAGCATTAAATGTTGAAATATTCTAATGTTTTAAATTTGTATAGGAATTTAAAACAAGCAGATTTTTTTCGTTTACTCCCATTACCGAATTTGTTAGTTATCCGAATGGAAACATGTTATTTTGTACGCATTTGCTCATATGAGCATATTTTCTTTGAATTTGTGAACCATTTCAGATTTTAGAAAAGATTAAAATGCACGATAGTCAACGTAATCGTGAAATCTTGGAGAATACAAATAAACAGACCCTCAACAACTTGGAGAATACACGACCCTCAACAGTTTCCATCATGCAGGAGTCCGCATTGCAACTGGCGCTATCCGCACTAGTCGAATAGAATGATTACTAGTAGACGCTGGCGAACCATCTCTTAACAAGAGACGTGATATTTCTACTTGGATCTTACGGAGTGAAACTGATGGGAATTTTAAATCGCCCCACTCGGCAACACCTACATTCTCCGAAATTTATTTCATCTTACGCTGCAAGACCTTCGTTACCCCGTCCAGCAGGTGTCCGTTTTAAACAACTGCTACAGGAAAACGTCATCACACTACCTCCTCCAGTGAAATAGCCACACACTCTTAAACCACCTTGGTCCTTCACGCAACCAACCATCGACTTTCGGCTGTCTAAACTTTCAAAGTACGACATTCCTGCTGCTGTGTACCTACAGCACTTTGGAGAACTAATAAACCTCTATTTGTATCATATGTTCATATAACTGATGGCTCAGCAATGAATAATTCTGTTGGTGTTGCTTTCCACTGCCATAGTCCCATACGTTACGTTCTTTTCGCCTCCATTCCCTTTGCAGCGTATACACTGCTGAGAAATTTGCAATCNCGACATTCCTGCTGCTGTCGTACCTACAGCACTTTGGAGAACTAATAAACCTCTAATGCTTTGATATTTATTATTCCACGAAGAGTTCTGATGAGATAATGTTGTATGAAGAACGAATCTTTCAGCGATAAATAAATTGATCATATAGAATTTTATCCTCAAACCACCCTTCTTGACCTCTGAAACCAGTTTCTCCCCTACATTAATTACCCTCTTCGTGTCGTTCACAATTACGCTGGACATATCCCGTGGGGAAACCTTTCCATATCACCCTATCAGGAGCCTCCATGTCACAAGAGGTCAGTCCTCAATCCTGTTACGAATTGTTTCGTTATTTTGGGTGCGACGCGGAGCATGAAATTGGCCCTGTGGGTGCTTCAGGGCGAGCATAACGCGTCCGATCAGATTGTCACGCGTTGCCATGAAGTTACACGAGACACTGATGGACATGCGAGCACAGCAACTGCAACATTCGGCTTGTATCGATTGGGACGGGGATTCCGGTGCGTACACGAACACTCTAAATGAATTAATTTTAGATTGCTTTTATCATTTCTGATCACATATGTCACGTATGATTTACTATATCTTTGATGTATTCAATAAAATGATATATGACATTTCGAAGAAAGTTTTCCAAACTGTAGATATTTTGTAGAAGTCATCCGAGATGACCATTCTTAATTAGAAGTACATATCTTAATGAGAAACTGAACCTAAACATTTACAAAAAGAACTTAATTTCTCTTTCTCCATTTAATCTTATCATTTCAACAATATAATTTTTATCTATGATTGCACTCGTGGTATATTTTTTACACTCAGAATTAGGCTAAATTACGTTGTTTGAAGGATATATCAAGTACTGAAGCATTTTGAAAAGTATTGATAGATCGTAACTCCGGGTACATATAATGGGTATAGACTCTGAGATATGTTGAGATCATTTAATGTTGATACAAACTATTTTTAGTTTTCAAGCAGACGGGTCGGATCAGTGGCTGATCTAGACCGTAATCAAGGGGGGGGGAGGGCTAACCGTGGAGCACTTCTGTTTAAAAATTATGGTTTTACTACACAAATTTTATAAATATCTTGAAATAAAGTGCACCAAATAAACAATTAACAATTTCGTATTATAATTAACAGTAACAATTATTTATTAGTGTTATAATCTGGAAACACTGTTACAAAGTATGCAATTTATCAACTTTAATTTTATATATTCATAGCTCAGATACAATGAGCGGGAGCCTTAGTGGCCACTGAGTCGTATGAAATATGTATGACACTGTTGTATCGATAAATAATGTGAGTGAAGAACATAAACTACGTTTGATATTTTGAGTATTAATAACTATGAGAAACATCGTTTATTCAGGTGCATTTTTCTTCTTTTTTCCTTCGGTCTTTGCACCATCTTTGTCTGGCCAGAGATAAACAAGAACTCCGTTCTCCACCGTTTGTAAACATGGCTTCTCGCAGTCTACAGCCGTTATCTTTAAGAGAATTGTCTCCACTTACGCTCCAGAAGAGGAACCGGAGCAGAAGGAGAGACGAAGAAAATCCCCCCACGATTCGCGGGGATCCGCAACTCACCAGAGGAAAACGACTCTGCCGGCACCCGCGCGCCCTGTGGCGAGAAAACTAACTTCTCGGCAAGCGTAAACAGTAGTACATTAGCGAAACCTAGCGATTAAACATAAAACCACCACGAGTCTGCATGCTCTACCCTCGGCTTCGAGCGTGGGTGCTTCAAAGACTGAATGAAATTGCACGCACCTCTCGTAGTTACGACACGGTTAACAAGTCAATTTACGGCTACATTAATTGTTGTCTTGGGGTTGTTTCATTCGCAGCATAAGCGAAATCTACGTTTCATTCTCTCAAGTCTGTGGCCTCGGGCCAAACCTCAAGAAGAAACGCGGCGGCGTTTACATTGGGTCAATTAATTCTAATAAACTCTTATCGCGCAATAAACTCAAATGAAGAGATACACTATAACAAGTTTCACGGGAAGATTAACTCGCTTAAATTGTTCTCTCGCCTCGGCAAAAATGTTTACTTAAAAGCTTATTCGTTCACAATAAATGGGAGGATTAGCGAGTGAACGTTGTGCGGATGTACTTGTAGGTATGCATTTGCCGCTAGTCGAAATAAGACAGAAATCTTCTATCTACGTGTGAGATAATCTGGAGAAAAAAAAACATTTGGCCATTAAAGATGTATAATTAATTAAGTATTGACTATAAATATTTGGTGTAATATCAATTTCTTCGCATTTCTTAGCAGAGAACGTTTTTACAACCCAAATGTATCCATGAGGGTTGGGTGACGAGTGAAATGATTTTTCTATTGGCAACAGTAAAATATTTAAAGTAATTCCAAAAGTGGACAATACCCTAGTGACTAGGTCTTCGGGGGATTGCGATCTACAGTTAACCACTGCTCTAGGTCTAGGATGATCATGACTCATGTATTCACGAATCTAGTAAACTATGATAGAGATGAAGAAGGTTGGTAATGAAGTGAATGATGAAAACAAGCAAAATCGAATCCTCAATGTTTAGCGACATCTTTTCAAGAATTCATTTGCAATTTACTTCATACCTAGAGGAGCTATTACCCTACGTGAGCTTTGAGCCGAGTGCTAGACCAAAACCTTGACGTCTGGGGTTCAAATTCGGGTAACGAAATGAGTTGTTTTCACTCGTTCCTCCACATCCAGACCAACTCCCAAGCCAACAAAGCCAGATGTAAAACGAGTTTACGGTGAAACAAAGAGGTAGTAATATGATGACGCTAATTATCTTCCTTGAGTGAGCCGTGATTGAGAAATCCGCATGCAACACGCGACCCTTAGGATCTGACACCCTAAACACATACTAGTATATGCAAAGGGAATGGGGGAAATTTTGAGTTATGTATACGTGACTGGGTGTCTGATATTTGTCAGAAGGATGGAAGGATACCCAATTGTGAACTTATCAGGCTGAATCCAAATGTTGAAACGACTTCAATTTTCTCCTCTCTGTATTAGGTGAACTACATATAACTTTTCTCAGTCTGTTCATGATATTGAAGTTGATAATTTTTACTATTGGTTGGTTGAGATTTAAGCCGCGAGGGAAGCATGTGTATAGAAGATACTGGATTAAATAAAATAAATAATTAATGACGAACAGTATATATTTTGTGATTAAAGTTCACTGTTCGTCCGTTAATTATTTATTTATATAATGGACGTTATCTGTAGTAGAATAAAGGATTAATGGTTGGAAATTGTCTTGTGGTAGGTGAGAAAAAGAGTAACTGAAAACCTCACCCAATTTGGTTGATCTTCAGTATTTTTGGGTGTTTACAGAACAGTACGCAGGGAATGAAGAAGATTTTCCTGTTGCATAAGATGATGCCTCTGCGATATCATCTGGGAATATTCAAGGGTTCCGGATACCTTTCCGGGAGAAGTGATGTATGCGAGGGTGAATGATGCATGATGGCCGTGGTGGAATGAAAGGAAGGGGAAAAGGTATTTACCTCAGCAGCCTCTAAATTATGTTTTTTATATCGAATTATCTGTTATGTAATTAAAACTGCGCTGTGGGTTTGCAAAATTATAATCTGTTTCCAGTACCTCATACGCTTTTTCATCGTCATTCAGTATCTCTTTCACTCATTACTTTCCCTGTTCTTAGGGTGTTATATCCCCTCCTTTGTTCGCCCTCTCAAGCGTGTTTCCGCTCGCAAAATTGAGTCCTGTGGAAAAGAGAAGCGTCAGTGACGTCCGAGGTCTTTAAAAGCGTATCATACAACTCAAATTATTTTCCCTTTCTTCTCATAGTCCACTGCTTATGTTGCATGTCGTCACTTATTCCTGTTTTTTTTCTTCTATTACTCTCTTTTCATAGCTGCAGCAACGCTTAATGTGATAGAGTTGATAATGTATATTCACGTGATCCATACCCACCTGGTAATACGATATCATACAGTCGCGATGCTACGTACCATACAAATTACTGTATATTGACCTTGCAGCAAGCAACGGTGGCGCCTCTATACGCTGGCGAGTTCAACTAACCATATATTTGATTGCGAATACACTTGCTTCTATGGAAAAATTTACAGGAAGTTAGACGTGTCAGTTAATGAAAAATAAAACTCCCCATTATACTACCAGTGATAATTGAAATTAATAATTAAAAAGAAACATTATTTTTCGTGAGTCCACTCAGTCTCCCGCAGTATATGCCATCCGAACGTTGAGAAATTGCAACGGTTTTAGGTACGTCTTATTTCATTCTGTAAGATTAGAATTGTCTCTCTTTGTTCATGATCATTGGAACATTGATAATACCATCTACATTATGTACAACTTGAAATCAGAAGTTACCTTCGCTCACCACAAATGCGATGATTATAGAGTTAAAACCAAGATTCACAGATGTATTCGAGACAAAATACAAGACACTTTTATAAATCGCGCTAGTATTCACCAACCCGTTGTGACACTCGCTCCGGACTTAAAAGTCACCACTGTTCCAAATTTTTGCAAGTTTTTGTCATGACTATGATATTACACTTAAGTAATACTATGAGGAGCAGTGTGTTGTATTTTCGGGTGGTTTGATAAATTCTATGTTACATATCAGCCGCTTGCGTTTCTCTGCTTATAGGACTCTACCACAAACCGTCCCTTCCCTTCGTAGTCGAGGCGTTGCTGCGGCGACGCGTAGGGCGGCCGTCTCTCCACTAGTCAAGGTTTTAATAAACATTAATTATCGGAGGATTTATGGGTCTGCGTCTCNCTCTCCACTAGTCAAGGTTTTAATAAACATTAATTATCGGAGGATTTATGGGTCTGCGTCTCAGCACGTGGCAGACGCAGCCACCGACACTGCCACTGGCATCCCAACCAACACCATCGCCTCCACCGCCATTGCTCCTGCCATCACGGACACCCTACGCCACCTAACCCCAAACAGGAACACCGATTATGTCACCGCTGCTACTCCACTCGCCGTCAGAGAAGTTATCATTCGAAAATGTTTATCAATGTATGCAATAATGTTTATACACACCTTGTAGGTAATTTATGCAATATATAGTTTATTTAGTAATGAGTTGAAATATATTTGTCTGTTATGAGAAAATAATTTATTTAAAAATGTTACTATTTTTAAAGAAAATAAAATTTTTGAACTGATGTCGGAAACCTATATTAATTTAAAAAATATTTTTATAGAGGTCAACGGACATTCTGAAGAGATTTAAATTTTGTGTTCGCGGTTCTCGTCCTGTCTGCTGTTGTCAATCACGTCATGGTCGTATAAGCAAATGATAGACTATTATGCTTACGAAGGGAGTCAAATATTGGAATAATAAAAGGTGCATATTCATAAATAATGTTCGGGTAGGAAATTAGATTTTCGATAATTACTATTATTCATAACATTAACAGAGAAATTAGTTCGAATATAAACGAAGAAGTTCACTTGACTTTTGAGTGATTTTAGTAACATCCATTAAATCTGATAACTTATATCCGGGTAAAAATGTCGACGAGCCGGAAATCGAACCCCAGATCCTGCTTTGATTTCATGGCTGTTAACAGTATACCATCCGTTCGGTTTCCACAACTGTTCACCATTTCCACCCAGGCCTGTGATCAAAGCAGGAGACGTACGTCGAGATGCATTCTTTATATATTTTCCGAAATTGAAGACGTTAGAGATAATTCTGCCTTATCGTTCATTTTAATCTTATCACGTTAGCAGTGGCAGATCATCACTCCAAAACACATATCTCTTTCATCTAAGAAGTAGTCATTATAACCGATCATAAACATAATCACCGCGTGTATTATCTCAATCTCAAGATCCTCTTCAAAATCAATAGCTTCACCATTTACTTCTTAGATATCAATCGTTGGTTTCGGTCTCTTCTTTTGGCCTCTGACACTTTGGAATTGGCGTGGAATGCGTTGAACTGGATTCCCTCAGAATAAGCGGTATATACCAAGAGATGTTCAATCACTACCTTCAAAAAGCATTCCTTATCTGGAAGATATTACTATTTTTATATTTATACATTTTAACTTTAATCAGATTTTATTTGGTCGTTAACAAATTCGATTAAAATAAGTAGTTCTACTTTTTTTAGTTTTTTTCTTCTTGTCGCGCCTCCATCTTCCGATATTCCGCAACTTTTTCTGTTTCTCTTCTTATTCTGTTCGTCCTTTTGAACGGTGCTCGTCCTCAAACGCGGACAGGGGATCGTTATTATACTTCTAGTCTTTCATACCTCCTTTATATAGTCTATGTATTTCTTAAATATTCCATATTGCTTCTCTGTTGCAATCATGTCTGGTCCGATCTCAGTTATTCCTATAGTATCCATCTTCTTGAGGTAATTCACTCGTACAGTCCCAAAAAACATGGTGTCTTGTCTCTGCTCCTTGTCCACAATCACTCTGTTCCTCGCCCACCAATTTAAATCTGTGCAAATACTCCTTAAAATCTTCACGTCCCGTCAACATTTCCACGATTCCTGGATTTGGGCTAAACCATTTTCCTCTCGTCTCAGCGCAAGTTGCGTCAGGCATAAACACACATAATTTTCCCCCTTTTTGTGATCTATTCCATTCTATTTGCCACGCTCGTATTAATATCCGTGTTATCTGCTCCTTCAATCCCTCTCGTCATATTTCACTACTTTCCCATCCAACACTATCTGCCCTTCTCGTGGCATAACTGCTCTCAATACACATTTCTGGCATTACTTCCACTTACTTGTGTAAGGCTCCTTCCTTTCTCTTTCCTGACCTTCCTTGGTCACCTCTTGTTCTTTTCGATCCCGACGCTAGGGTATATTTCATTTTCCTCTTTCTTCATTTTTTTGAAAAATGAGATATATTGATATTTGAGTTGTAATTCAGGAGGGTTTTTAGTGGGTATGGTTGAGTCATTCGGCGAGTCCCACACGCGGGGAGAGTCATGTTGGTTCTCCCTGGTGCGTGACTGTTGGTTCTCCCTGGTGCGTGTGAAATCTTTCGGTCAGGCGAAAATAGCTATGAGCGAGGAATAGAATTTGACCGCAGGGGTGTTAAGCACCACACCACCGGTTCGCCTTCCACATTTGTTCATAATTTCCAATCAGAGCTAACCTGAAACACATCCCCATATAGGAAATAAGTAAACCAGTCGGCACACTATGCTGTGTGCGCCCAAGTACCGGTTTATGAAATTTAAAGTAGACAATTTTCACAAACATGACCTTTCAATCTGTTTAGATCATCTGCAGGTACTAATAATGAAAAGAAAAATACTTATTCATAGCAAAGGTGGAAGTGTTTCGAAAGGAGATTGATGAATTTGAAGAGTTTCGAGAGAAAGAAATCAAAAGGACAAAAAGCTCTTGGTCAGAAGAAAGGAGTCTCAAGTAACAGGATGCGATATTCTGGTAGTAACTAGAAAACCAGTTGTTACCCGTGGTCCAAAGTAGGCCAAATTCGAAGTATAAGAACAACAATGGTGGAACAAAAATACATCAACAAACAAAAACAATAATACAACATCTTCAAAGACATATTATTATCAAAGAATTCTGGAGAGATTGATTCGTATGTTTCTATGCCATACGAAATATTTATGTTCTAAAATTATGATGTCAATATATTTTCGGAACTCCTGAGTAACTTTCGAGGAAATTGTAAAAGTAATGATAAAAAAGACGATTTTTTCTCTCTCATGAAATAACTCCTGAAACGAAATGTGTTTTACGACTTGGTCGATCGAAGGCAACGTATTTGTTAATACGACAAGTCATAAACCAAATCGTTCCAAACCAACACTAAAACGTCTCATAACGGAGAGAACGACAGTCGATATACAGCGCTCTCAGCGACCCATTTCAATTCCACGCGCTCGCGAGCTCCTTCCAAAAGATCCATCTCTCCGTCCACGTCACCCTAGGAGCACTGAATCCACCCTTCCTCCGGGGGTGAGGTTATCTACTTCGCATCCCCAGCGCGGAAATCGCTCTTATTCTAGTGACGACTGGCCCTTCCTGTATCCAGCCAACCGAAATACGATACCCATTCCCTTAAGATCCAAAACCTATTCGTCCACTGTGGAGCCATTTCCTGCGTTTTGACTGGAGCGACGTATACGAGAATGTAACGGGGGGAAAAAAACGGAGGGGTAATGTTTCTCTGCTCTGAAGGGAGAATGTTTTGTCGAATTTCCTCCCCAAAACGTAAGTTATTTTTTTATTTATGACAATGACTATAAAGGAGATAATAGGAGGGGGAAAACTGAGAAGTAAGTAAAAATCATAGAGAAGATGAGAAAATACAGTGAAAAAAATTACCGCATATTTTCGCAGTTAAAAGGATAGGTGAATCATAAAAGGAAGTTCCCAAAATCCGGAGTCATCTTATAGGACACATACAAAAATAATTAGATTGAAATTTATGTCAATAAAATCCTGCAATGTCCTCATTTTCACTGCTGAGAAGCTCGTCATACGGATCCCATTTTGTGTCTAGCGAGTCGATTTCCACTTCGTCGTCTGTATCCCATAACAACGTATGTTTTTTGAGCTACTGTTGCCAAGGTGATCATAAAACAGTGTTGGCAAACACAAGAAAATATAATTTATTCTTACGAAAAATTATGAATAGAATATAATTCCGTAACGCTATGCAGTATGTATATCCAGATGATCATCATTGATCTAAATTAAATTCATAGGCCGTTGATAGTTCGTGGGTTGTCATATAGGGCAGATATATGCTAAAACTATAAAATTTTCACGAAAATTTATACCTCGCCTTATTTGAAGATCGTCTTATCAGCGTGAATATACTGTAATTAAAAAGTGAGAAAACTGATCTTTCTTATTTTGATATCCCAAGGAATGCACAAGAAAAATCATACTCATCACAAATATCACTAAGGTAGACTTGCATGAAATTGATATCAATCAATTAATAGCAGTAATCCATTACATAAAGTGGATAAGGGTTTGAAAGATGAATTGGTTTCATTTCCAATATTTAATCACAATTAAGTGAAAATCACATATCCCTTCGTAAAATATATAATGCGTCAAAGAATAGAGAATCCAAAGAGTGAATTGTAATAAATTTAAATTTTAAAATAAATTCGACATTTTATCTATTGAAAATAGTGTTTTACGCAGGCAAGCTTAAGGAATTTGATTGTCTTCACGAATTGTTTGACGAACATTAACGCCTCCAAATGGGAATAATGAACAACAACAAAATTAAATTTAATGGTGCATTTGTTTGTGGTTGAATACAATTAATACATTATATGATGGTAATTTGTTTTCTTTTGTTGTTGTTGTTGTTGTTATAATTTCTCATTCCAGAAGGTCTACTTTGGGAGCTTATATTTCTAAAGAAATGCGTTCTCTTATACAACCAAAGTCGTTTCTAAAGAATTGAATATAACGAGCCAAGTTAACAGAAGGCGGCAGGAAAAATTTAACTTTCTCCAAGACTACTTTTTAATTTAATTTAGTGATATGAATTATACTTACAGTAGTTGTTCATTTCAATGCATATGAAATAACATGGAATACTAACATGAGGTGCTACAAATTTGCAATTACTTTGTCATGAGCCATTTAGTAGTCGGTTTCGTTTTTCAATATCTTATTAAGTATAAAGACTACGACTGATAAATTATCTCAAGGAAATCGTAAGATAAAACATCTCAATAGTTTAAGTATACAAATTAACATACTGTCTGCTACAATGCAATTATACCATATCTAATATAGATATATACCTACTGACTGAGGAATGGTACTTCTAATTATCTACTGACTGCATGAAAAGTAATATGTGAGAAACTGACTTTTAGAAGATTAAGAAAAATCATTAGAAACAAATGATTTTTTTTGTGGGGCTTTAGGGCTCGTCAACATCAAAGGTCATTAGAGCCCTTAAAACTTGTACAGGTAGGGAAAATGCAGTTACGCACTAGGGAGAGCCAACATGACTCTCCCCGCGTGTGGGACTCGCCGAATGACTCAGCCATACCCACTAAAAACCCTCCTGAATTACAACTCAAATCTCAAATCCACACATATCTCCCCCCCAGGGGACTTACATGTAGTAAGTACGTGTTTGGCTAACACGGGGCCGCGAGCTGAGTCTGGCATTGCTCCCACTTACTTGTGCCATGCTCCTTCCTTTCTCTTTTCTGACCTCCCTTGGTCACCTCTTGTTCTTTTCGATCCCGACGCTATTAGGGCTAGGGTATCTTTCATTTTCCTCTTCTTCTTCTTGTTTTTTTTAAAAATGTTTTTAGTAAAGTTTTAGTAAAGTTGGAATTTGTGTTTAGAGTTGTAATGCAGGAGGGTTTTTAGTGGGTATGGTTGAGTCTTTCGGCGAGTCCCACACGCGGGGAGAGTCATGTTGGCTCTCCCTAGTGC
>NNCF01132196.1:310121-362966 GCA_002313205.1 Laupala kohalensis
AAACTTGAGCAGAATCCAAAATTATTAACATAGGTTTTTTTTCATTCAGTTGTATAAGAATGGAATACTTATCCGTATGAAACTTGAAGTGCCAAATGTGTAAAAACAAAAAGTAAAAAATATCTTCGTCGAGCCAACCTTTTTAGAATGTCGGTCCAAAATATTTTATTTTTCTGCCAAACTATATGAAATCTTATTAAAATTTAAAAACTTTAAAGTAGGTTATTTTAACTTCAAGACATGTTTTTAAACTCGACTTTCAATAAATTAAGTTTTAAATTAAGTAAAACTCAGTGCCAGTAACTATAAAACAAATGCTGTTTGCTGGCTTATTGAACTATCTACTTTTGTTTTAATGTGTGTATGTAAATTTCTTTGATAATAAAGAAAATTTATTTTATTCGATGTTATTTCGTTGCTTTAAGTTTCTTAGATTATTAATTCCAGACATCTCGGAGGGCGACTGTTTTTTCCTCCATTTTCCTTTTCGGGAGGACAGAGCTGAATTTTGATATTTTTGACGAAAATAATGATTATTTGTTTCACTTAGCTGCGTATATGGGCAATTGCAGATAACATATTCCAATTTGTATTTTGTATGTTTATTGTATGTTTTTTTTAAGAATTAAATTTATTATTTCATTTCATTAATTCACTTTGTTGTGGAATAAGCTGTTGCCTCTCAAATACATTACGTGAACATTTGTTAAACAACTCCCAACATTTGTGTGACCAGAGTGTTTGGATAAAGTTTCTTTTTACCGAGCATTGTATTGGAAGTTAATACAAACAGTTGATATCTCCTTCTTCAACTATATGTGCGAATTTGTCGCTCTGATTTAGCTACGAGCGTGTAATTTCTTACAAAAAAGAGAAAATACATTTAGATGAACATTCTATTTAAAGCACGAGCATTTCTGTTGCCTTTGAAATATAGTTTGTTGGGTAGCTAGTGATAATTGTTTTGGGGGCTCAATTTAATATCCTCTACCTTCCAATTATGGTTTGTCAGAGGTTTTATAAGATTCGTGTTTCTAGATTAGAATGTTTGGTTTATTATCCCAATGTATTCCAGGTTTAGAGAAGCTTAATCCTGAGATATGTAGTTCGTTTTATAGATTCAAACCATTTGGCAGAAACTTAGCTGGCTTGTTATCATGGGGGTTTCCACCTTGCCTAAGGCTGATCCCAAACACTGAGGTAGGCCTCCATAGTCACATAATATACTATGGGGAGTGTGGTCATTTCAGATACACTAAAAACCTCTCCGTAGCAAAGTATCATGGACTACCTTCACTTAGATTAATGATAGGTAGGGACAATAACGCTCTTTTCATGTCAAATATTAATGACTGTGTCATAAAGTCTCATCCATGTGCTTATACTATCCATCGTCCCCCAATTTCCTGAAAATACGATGCTGTAATATTTCCTTCTTAAGTTGCCAATTAACATGTCTCTTCCATTTCAGTCCCAAGGGGTCGCAACCCCTATCTTCTGAAGAATCCAGATTTCTTGATTACCGACATCCTTAAGGAACACTCCACCCAATTTTTATATTATTAGTGAACCAACACAAATTTAATAAAATTTTGCCTTGATACAATTTCTTTGCAGCAAAAAAAATTAATTTTCTCTCCTTCACTATAGTGACGTAATATGACCATCCATCTTTCTGCAAATTTTCTCTCGCAGAAATACGGCTCCACGAGTCGGTTCGGTTCCCCTTCTTGAAAGGAGATTAATTTTTCTCCTTGTCGACATTCTGAGAAACGATCCCTTTTCTAATATCAACCCCATTTGCAGGGAGGGTCTTGTGTATTTCGCAAACACTCGTCTCGCCTTGTATCTCAGAATACAAATTTAGAGAGAAAGTAAGGAAGTCTCGTGGACACCACACAAGTCAACGTAGTTGTATCTTTCATAGAACTGTTCAGTAGATTAGATAATTCATCTCGCAAAACCACATATACATATCCACAATGCATTAAAACAATCGTAGGACTTATACACTTTAAAAATGGTACATAAAATAAGTATAAGTCAGTCGTTCTTACTTTACACTTGGATTTGTCGATATGATCACAATTTTAACGGAAAATGACAACGTCGTCCTCCCGAGTGTCAGCGATAGACCCACTTATCGATGTTTTACAACCCCACGGACCGACTTGTTTGGTGGTGAGGACGGCAATATTGCCCTGCAAAGGACAAGTGACGCGATAACCTGATACACTCACTTTTGTCGGAATTAAAGAACTGACCTCCAATGTTACGCGCTAAACCAAAGACACTCGTTTCATATTCATAGATTTAAATATACGTGGACCCAACGGTCTCATGCACCGGTTATCCGAAACGGAAAACTACGTGGTGTCTTTGTCTCTCTCGTTCATCAGTTTAGGTGGGGGACTCTGACACTGTCGAGGAGATTACGACAGCGACTTAGGTATGTACGACTCTGACATTGACCTGAATAAGGCCACAGCATGATGGCCGAAACGTTGGTAATTGTTTCTACTAAGACGAGGTTTGTTCCGGACAGACAAGTTCATATTGACTCCGGCCGCGGAAACCTACGTTTATAATAAATGAGACGTTTATTTGTATACAAGACAAAAATGGCGACGTGCACGAAAGTGACCCCGGGATCCCTTCTTGATTGCAAGTGTGTAGACCACTACACCACCCGTTCGCCTTCCTCAGATATACACCATTCATTTCCAGGACTGAAATGGGGGAAGACCTCGTAATCATCATCTCGCAAAATCAATGTAAATTGATTAGAACAGGACATACTGTGTTCCAATCATAGCTCCTGGATATTCATCTCGTTATTACGTATCCTCTCTACATGTAGGCAAATGAAAGATATCCTTACTGTTTAAATCTGTCATGTTTAAATTAGTATTAAATGATTAACGAAACGTTTAAATAGTTCATATATCAAAATCGTAGTTTTACTATAATATCAAACAAACATTGTTATATTTGATTTATGTCTTTACAAATCTATTTTAAACAAAAGCCACGCGGTCCTGCCTGCAAAAGTCATGTCGATTTTCATTTTAAAAATAAATAAAAATAAATTAGAAAAATTCAAAGAAAATATNTTAAAAATAATTTTAAGTCACAAATCCATAGGGAAAAAAATTCAAAGAAAATATCACATCGAGAAACTCAATAGACTATTCAGATCATTCATATAAAACAAAAATAAAGTTGACTCAAAGAAATAAAAGTAGAAATTACCGAATAAACTAAGTAAAATTTTTATTTAAATTAAATATAAAAAATATTTACAAGAGATTTCATTGTAAAATTGCGTCATAATTTCTTACATAATTTTAGGGTACAGATCTCTTAAACCTGAGAGCCGGTAGCAGTATCAAATCATCTCTTTCCCTAAAAGTTTGGACCCCAATTTATAGCTTAAAATTTTGGAAATTTTGAACGTACTTTCTCATACAATAAACTGTATTTCGTAATCCATAATACTTATATTCCTGAAGCTCTAATTTATGAGGTCAACAACTTTATTGCCAAAAATCGTGTTAAATTGAAAGTCTAATATGGTTCAAAATCATTGTAACTTAATTTAAGGAAAACTTCAGTTAAAGAAAACTGAAATTTGGAGATTTGTTGTAGCTGAAAACTCTTTACTTAACACTATATACATTTAGTAGTCAAAGGTATTTCCCTTGTGCTTCTTTTATTTACACAACTGCTTCGCTACATGTACAACTATACACGCTACATTACATATATTATACAACTGCATCGTCCAATTTCGTTAGTTTAAGAGGCATTCCTCCCTTGCTTGCGAGTAAAAATGAGTTTGGGTCGAATTGCAGAGGTATATTCGTTTCAGGCGTAGGAGCAAATTCAAAGCTGTTGATTGCATGAGCCAGACCAACTTTAACTTTCATCAGACCCATTCGCATTCCTAGAAAATAAAATAATTTCATAAAAATTGTTTAGGCAAGTTAAAAAAATATTAAATACATGAACCATAGACACATTAGAATTGTATTTCCACTTTACATCAACATTTAATACTGGAGTTAAGGTTGAAATATATCCTATATAAATTTCATTGAATAAATTTCCCCGACTACATTACAAAACATTGGTCATAACAATTTATTTATTGTTATATTTTTTTAACTGTAACATCATTTTTAATAATTTTGAATAATCATATAAAAAGTTAAGTGAATACCGTTACTTTGTGCATTATGGTAGACCCATATCATCTACATTAATGTTCTTTTCTCTTTTACCGAACGGAGTAAATCACACCAAGTAGGTATGGAATTAGAGTATTAAAGGGTGTGTTGGCGATTTCCCATTGCTTCATCTCTCATCTCTTCCTTTCCTATATATCATAATTTAAAAATTACACGAAGAAAAGAAGGTACTCATTTATACGACAAAGATGCTACTTGACTACTTGAGTCAAAACAAATAACAGCATTGATAATAAGCAATATTCGTATAAATGTACGCAAGTTACATAATTCTCTCCATTACACTCTATTGTATATTAATAATGTATTATTCATATTCATTTCTTTACTGTTGCCATGATGAGACTGTGTATGCTAAATTTGAAACAGAGTGAAACTTGCCTACAACTAACAGTTGGGGAAAGTACTTTACCTTACTATTTTAACAAAATAGTCACCTCACTATTTTAACAAAAGAAAATGTTATTATCTTACAGAATGTTAGTTAAAATCAATTTTAGTTAGTAATACGAAGAGCATAAATTCATGGACTGTCTCCTAGATGACATAACTGTTGACTTAATGAAGTTCTATGAAGTCTATAATAATATTAATAATAATAATTTATTATTATTGTTTTAATTTATTATTATTGTTTTAATTTATTATTATTGTTTTAATTTATTATTATTGTTTTAATTTATTATTTTTATTTTTTTTATTATTATTATTAGAGGTTTATTGCGTTTATGAATCCTAGATTAATTTTAACTTCCTGAGTTTTGTTAGTATTGTATAATAATGAAATAACTTTCTGAATCTTAATACATAAAGAATTAGTTATTCAAGAATACGGAGTTGACGAGAAGAAGTATTCTCACCAATGCAAATACGTGGTCCTTCTCCAAAGGGCATGTTGCTATAAGCTGGAATGTTCTTCTTATTCTCTTCTGAGAAGCGTTCTGGCCGGAAAGAGTTCGGTTCTTCGAAGTATTGTGGGTCTCGTTGGATGGCCAGCAATGGAATCATCACAATAGAGCTCTTTTCCAGCAAAATGTTGGAGTCAGGTAAATGATAGTCCATAATGACTTGGCGATCCAGGAACGGCAAGATCGGGTACAGACGTAGCGTCTCTGTCAAAAATGATATCCTTTCATGATGTATGATTTATTTAGACGTTGTTATTGTTCTCAAATTCCAAATGTTTCTAGATTGAAGGCGAAACAATATTGGTCTGTCTTACGCGCAATCGTAGACGTTAATTTATATAACGAAAAGACGTTAATCTCCAGATAAAATGAACATCTCAATAATTAACAACGTGTAGTAGAGTCACCATTCCGTGAAATGAAATTCACCAATCAAATGTTTTACCTTCAATGGTGACATATGTAAGTTCTAAAATATTTTTAAGGTGAATATTTGAATTTTTTAAGGTCAATTTTTCTTTCTTTTCTTTTTTTTTGTGGGGCTTTAGGGTTCGTCAACGGCAAGGTCATTAGAAACCTAGTTTCAAAATTGATGGATTTAAATGAGACTTCAGTAATTGAGTTACTTTGGTTCTTGTATTGAATTACCTGAATTTTGGGATACTTGTGACGTAAAGCTTCAAGAAAATACTTATGAACTTAAACAATGATGTGACGTTTTATTTATTTTCACATTGGTCCATCATTTTAGAATTTCCAGTGAAAGAGTACTTTCGTAATGCCATTATTCAACTCTTATTTCTTTGGGATTTCAACAAGTAATACAAATCGGCACTTACAATCCAATTCAAAACAACTCGCCGTAAATTACTATTCTCTATTGGTCAATATCGTTGGCTTCATAAAATATTTTAACGAAAGAAGTACGACATTTTCCTTAGCAATTTAAAGACCAATACGATTCAGAAGGGAGCTCAAACATTTTTCTACAAAATGTATCAGGTAAAATATGACATTATGTATGAACAATATCAAAATGTCAAATGAGCTACGAAATTTAGATAATTCATTTTTTGTTAATGAATCACGGAGATAAAAAATTCAATTTAGCAACATAGACGTACCTTGTACCACTTGATCCATGAAAGAGAGTCCATGGAGTGTTTCGTATGAAAGCTTTCCACCTTCTCTTCTCATAGCATCCCGCACTTCTTCTCTCACACGCGTCTGGTGCTCAGGATGACAAGCGAGTTCATAGAGACAAAAGGTGAGGGTGGAGGATGACGTCTCGAAGCCTGCCGCCAGGAACACGAAAGCCTGGGCTACGAAATCATCCCCATCCAGATCTGAAATACATTTTCTTGAAAACGTACTCTATTCCGTCATGTTAATATTGTTTAGATAATAACAACACTCAAACGAATTTAAATTCATTTATGAATAGAAATAGGGGATAGTGGGGTAAATACGGACAGCAAATAATTGCGGACAGAGAAGTTTTTGGTTTGTATCACGAAATTTTCAGCATTTGTTTTATTTATATTGATATATTTGCAAAATATTAATTTCATTTTATTTTCATGAAAACAGTACTAATTTTGGGGCAAATTTACAACTTACGACTTGGAGCAAATTCTTACAATTATCCAATTAATTATTTAATCATTAACTATAATGATTTAAATTAATCGTTCTGGGTCCCTAATGCGTTTTTATTAAAGGTATTTTGCTAAAAAAAACTAAGAAGTAGTATCATTGACATTAATTATATCTTAAATCTTGTTGCAAATATATTATGGGGGTAATTGCGGACAGTACATTTTTCATTCGAATCAGTTAGGGGTAATTATGGACATAACTAGAAATAAACTATTTTCAAAAATGCTATATTATTTTTTTATATTTTGAATACATTTTTGATCGATGAGCCATAAATATGCAGTCACAGAAACTGCTTAGCTTTAACTACCTGATACAATTCTGTCCGTCATTTCGCCTTCAAAGTTGTAAGAATTAGATAAACCTGACATTTTTTTTGAAAGTATATAACACTATAATATTATGTAGTAATTATTGTACTTTTACGTAATCAATGCAATAATTTAATAAATCAGAATTTGACTCTTTGCAATGGTATAAGCACAACTTCCAATTTTCCTGACGTTTCCGTAATTAACCTACTATCTCCCACAAAAATAAAGGTTTTCTACCACAGTTTCACTCCTAACTATTCACGTATATTAATTCACAACTTTCGAGTACCTTCTCGTTATCCACGTATGTTTATATTATTATGTGGAGAAGTTCTAGATATTGGTGCAGTCCACAGAGTTGTCAAGAACCTCAGTAGCAGAAGCAATCTTTGTTTAAAGAACTGGATTTCTTTTTGAATTATACTAAAATTGGTTGCGTCTTTTTTCGAAATCACTTAGTGCCTGGAAATTTTCATTAATAATAACAACAGAACAAGTGAAGTTAGTGTTCCATTAACATTTGATACTTATGTCATTTACGTTCCAGTTTCGATCATTCGAGTTTCGCTAATTACAGTAATTATGATACCTTACATTTTTGCTTTCAATATTAATTTTTGTAATAAACCAAAATATTGTTTTAATTAACTCCATCTAATTAGAATAGAAAGTAGATTAACTCATTAAAAGGATTCTACTTAATTTCTTTGAATGTAAGGACCGTATTGCACAATGTGAGAAGCGACCTCTGGAAATCGAGGACGTCAAATAACAATGTCAAGGAGCCCGTTACATCATGGCCACTGGTAACTGATGGTGGCCTAGCTCCACCACTGCGCGGTCACTCGTAGGTCGTTGGGCGTAAATTTCTACATAGAAAATGTTATTCGACAACCTTGGTCTATTGTCACTTGTGACTTAGTATAGTAAGGACCCAAAATGTTGCTCTGCTTTTGACAATTTGCTGTAAATAGGAAATATATGAGTGAAACACATCACAACCATGGTTGATCGTTGCTCCGAAGTACCAACTTACTTACCATACTTTTCATTCGAGTTACGTTCAATAGTTTGCTTCTTGTTGTCGATGGATCCATTTGTTTCCCTATTGGCAACCTCATCAGAATCTACGAAGCCATTTTTCCTCAGCTGCATCAAAAGATCCAGAAAGTCTCTAAGAAAATAAATAGATTTGTAGTACAACATTGATCGTCTAGAATAGCAAGGAATGATGCAATTAATGCATAATGAAAGAATATATTTTTATACAAATTTGTACATTTTTATAGAAATATGACGACGTAATATGCGTTTGAAAATTTTCAATTCTCTCTCTGTGTGAATTGGTCCACGTTTATTTTCTCTCCTTTAGATTCGCATGTTTATATATTTATTCTAAGATGGTATCCAAAGAATTAAAGAAAAAGTAATGAATTATTTCAGAGTTAGGGAATAATAATAATTACATCACTATGGCGTCCGAAGTTGACTTAACTTTAAGTTTGTTTTATTTTAAATAGAATATAATAAAAGAAGATCGAATTAGAATAAACCGAAAATTGAGATGTATTTTAATGCCTGTATGAGAATTTGACACTTTTATTGAATTATAGACAAAATAGAATGAAGGTCACCTGTGCATTAATCAGAGTTCCCTTTGTAGTGTAACTATGTTTTCTTGTTTTCTTGTATTGTAACCATTTGTATTATTATTGTTACTGAAACTCATAAAACTTGATGCATGATTTTTGTGGAACGAAATGAGCTAAACGTGTTTGAAATTCTGTTGATCCTAAATAGAATGCATTCAATAATATATTCTATTTAAAATTGGCTTATTCTTAAAGCAAAACTTAAGTTTCATTGAAAAATATATATTTCAACTGTGTCCTATTTTTTTTGTTTTTGCCATAATTTTAGAAATCCCTTTTTGTTTGCAAGTCTCACGGGTCATTATAATTTCCAGAATATAAACATATTCTCTTTCGTGTGGACTAGGAGCGAGGGAAACAATTGAGAGGATACCTTCTGACAAATCCCGAACGCTCCCGATCGTCCACCGTTTCCCAGACAACACGACGAACGAAGGTCGTCACTTCTTCCTCCAAGACACGTAGGCGAAAAAATCGCAATAGTTGTGGTGCAAAAAAAGCACATCCAGATTTAATGTTTTTCCATAGGCCAAACTCCGCAGTCTGAAAAATATAAGTTACGAACAACAATCTTCACTAATAAAATTGAATTATTTGGAATTACGTTGCATGGGAACCGGAAAAAGCATTTATTTGAAATTTCAAAGAAATCTTCTTCAGGGTTCTGGTAACCAAAAAGGCAAAGCATAGTTAATTACAAGAGCATAAAAAGAATTTCGATTGACTGTCTTTCATGGGATGCGAATCTTTACTCGCATGACAATTGACTACGAAACTTACTAATGTGTTGACTACGAAACTTACAGAGTTTGAGTGCGTAACTTGACTGAACTGAACGTACAACCTACGTGGCCTAATTGTAGAAGCAAAATTATATAAAGGTTGTGATGAACATTGTCTTCAAATATATGACCTACAAGTGAAATAAAAACCGACAAATTCAGTAGTCTTATCTAGGTGTTTTTTTTTGTGAAACCTTTTTGTGTATGGAGTATTTTCCTCCTCCCCGGATTTTACAATAATTCGTAATTAGGGACATATTAGCATACATGACTAAAAATTATGCATATATTTATAGTTTTCATTAGTATTATTTAATTTAAGGATACAGAAGTCGAGAAATATGGAAACTTAACAAATGAATTTAGATGATCATAAGAACCACAGGCAACGCCGGGTTAAATATGGTAAAAAATCAGATATTTTGACAGGAGTTTTAATACTCACAGTACGGTAAGACATATCAACTCTCAGTAAAACGTTTTATTTTAAAGTGAATGTAATTTTTTGTGAATCGTTTGAAAATTTGTATTGTCCAGTAATTATTGTTTTAAGTTTATTTTCAAATACCGGCCAATGCCAGGTAGCTCTGTTATATATTATTTATAAAATAAAAAGAGAAAAATTCCTGAGTTTTCTTCACAATTTTCCGAAAACATTTCCAAATTATTGGATATAAATTTAATGTCCATTTTCCCGATCTTTACTTCATGTGAGAAAAAAAGAACGGATGCAAGGTTTAGTAAATTATGTCTAGTTTATTTTCACAAGTAAATATTTGCTTCTTATAGTGCACAGTTTTTATATTATAAATCAAAACCAAAACAGGGTGCCCTCTTCTGGGAATAATTTTAGTTTTTTCATATACCCCGACTTTTCTCAAGGGGGCAAAGTTGAAATTCATAATAAGCGCTCTCAAAGTCATACGAGAGCAAAAAATCACTATTTCTTCAAAACTTTCCGATTTTTTAACAATGAATGATTGGACTACATGCATAAGACTTCAAGATAAGCACAGACGTACTTTGTCTGTTTTAGTTATGTTCCTCATCCCAACGAAATATTGATTATAATGACCTCCAGGAACATGAACTACGAAGTTCTAGCTGACTTCAGAAGAAAGCTTCACATGGTAGTTTTTGTATTATTACATTTATGGTTAACTTTATGTATTATTAAATTTATGAGGAACAATGTTGGAGAAGGCAGTATATTGAATAAAGAATCAAGGAGTGTTGACTTGAGCGTGGCGTGCCTGTGATCAAGGTTTTTGCTATTTTAAGCCTGTTAAATTGAAACGCACTGTTAAACTAATAACAACAAGGACACCCGACAAATGTCGTTTAATTGTTTGAATGATTAATCTATTAAGGAGTACTCCATTCATGACTTTTGCCGAAGCCATTTTCCATAATAATTCTACGATTCACAAAACAAATACAATTTACGATAATTTAGAGCCATAATATCTTTTCAAATGATGTTTCAATGTAACCAAATGACTTAGGTTTGTATTTGTGGAGCGAGTATGTCGTATCTCAGAGAGAATATCTCTTTAAACACTCCTACTACGGCAATCTTCGCAGCGAATGATAGCGCGGTGAACAACCATCAATGACAAAGCATCTTAAAGAACAGCACGTGGTAGTACTTACGTAAAATAAATATTGGGAACAACGTGATTCTTTATCAATTTCAGAAGTGTTTTTACCAAAACATTCATGAAAATGAATGAGAAGTAATGAAAAAATAGTAAGCCATATATATAGTTGCAAACCACATATATGTTGTGGTTTCACTGTAAACATAACGTTACTTTAACACAGGAATATACTCCTCTTTTCTGTGTTAGCAAGTAGTTTTAAAATATCGGTCAAAAATACAAGGTATTAACATTTGATCTCTATACCTTAATGAAAATAATGAAGACGCTAACTAATGATCACACGGAATTTATCAGTTTCGTTTAAATCTTCTGCATAGTTTATGAGTGATGCTATTTCAAATATACTTTTAGAAAAAGCCCCCGGGTAGAGATGTGTTATACTGCAATATCAACTACAGTTTTATCTTACAAATATTCCCTTGAAATTTGACAGATCAAATAATAGTCGTAGATAGGGATGAGCAATACACTATTTCATATCCAATCTGTAATGTTTTTTTAAATTTTCCCCCTGCATAATATCAACGAAAAAAGTGAATAAAGATTACTAGAATATTGTCTATCAAACCACCTTCATTATTAAATGACGGTTTTTCACCGTCGGTACACGACAGAATATTTGCACGAAAATCGTCAAATTATCGTGAGCGTGGATAGAAAAATCAATAATTAGACAATACAGGAAGTATTCGATGCCTAGGTAAAATGATAACATGTGTATTGGAAATAAACCGCAGCACTTAAAGATAAATAGAGATGGATCTTGCAAAATATTTTCAGCTTAAATTATCACGAATCAGAACACATTTGCAGTGTCATAATGACTCCGCAGTCCACACTGAAACTGACCTTGATGCCCCAGAACCTTGTACTCTTTGTGAAGAAACAGTGTCGACCCCAAACCTCATTGTGCATAGCACTGAACTCAGAAATCGAAGACATTCCTTAAATATGCAAAATGACATTTCTAACATATTCGAAACGCTCAGTGGATGCCAGAAGGTGATGCGTCCCTAGAAATCGTAACAACTTGACAAAAACTAATTTAAATTTGTTTTATTTTCAAGTTTATTAATGTTTCCTTAAGTTGTTGTTTTTTAATACGTATTTTGTAATATGTAATATGTTTCTGTTGTCAACGATTCCTTCTCATTTAATGTAACAAATAATTTAATTCGTGTAACGTTTCTGGTAGTCGCTATTGACCTGGGGTGTTAATAAGCGACCTATTTATAAACAAATTAAAAAAACTGTTTATCACACGATCACGTACGTTCTTGATCCACCAAAATCTTTTAGGAAGTTAACCTGCATGTTGATATCTGCTCCTAACTTTCTTTTCTGACACAAACTTATAGCGTGCTTAATACTTTAGGTAAGAATGTACTATATTCTTGTTAAAAATATTTAACAGAATATTATTCTGAATATTGACATTTTTTCGGGTTTCTTGCCTTATGCCCGCAAAATGAAATGAAAGGGATGTAAATGATTACAATACAGTCCAAAATTGAATGGACTACAAGATTAGACTATAACATATATAAATTTCTGAAGTTGTGGTTGACCGCACGATCAGGTAACAGATGGGTTAGAATTTAGTCGTCTAAAATTCAGGACTTTGAAGAGTAGTTTTAAAATTTAGTAACTTTTTTCTTATCCATTTGAGAATATTATATATTAAACAACACTAAATGGAATAATGCCACAAAAAATAGAATAGTTCAAGTAGCTGATCTTCATTGTTTCTATTCTAATCACAACTTTATTTTATCAAAGTGTCATTGATGACCTGTCAAGTTTGTTATCTTTCTGATATAAATAATATTTTGATTGTTTTATTCGCATCATCTGTTTGACTAAGTAGATAGCAAGAAACATTACTGGTCATTGAACTGCTAGGAATAATAACGCACTTCAACCTACCTTTCGAAGCATCCGTCTGAATTCAGCGTTAGGATCCTTGAAAGAGTTGCATTTCAATCCAAAACCACAAGAAGCAATAGTGTCTGTCGTATACCGAGCGAAAGCGTCCTTTATCTCGACCGTACCTTCGTCTAAAAAGAGAAATATTAAGGTATTATACGCGCGTTAACTGAAGTCAAGTTGCCAACTATTCACGAAACTTGGAAATATTTACCAAAGAAGTTCTTATAAATTAATAATTTATTCTACTAAATTTTTTATATTGGATGAGAACAATTATTTTTTGATTTTAAAACTTGATAATTAATTTAGACTGTCGTTTGACTTTTCTTTTGACCAGGGTCACATTGTCTTCAGTCACGTTATGCGACTGCTATTTCCGTTAGCACAGTATATTCCACAGTTTTTTGTGAATTATTCTTCAAAGTAAGGTATGAAAATATTAACATCATTGCCTTCCTATTTCCAATTGCTATGTTTCAGTAGATTGTTTTTGCTATGTCATGCCGGTACTTTTGCCAGAATAGCAAAAAATGATGAGCCCACGAAAGTTTCTCCATTTAAGCCTACGTAATTTAAAGACAAATAATTCAAAATTTTGCTCTGCGAGTCCGTGAAAATTCGTCGCCACTGCATAGAGAATGGGTCAAACTATCATTTAAAACACTTTCTGGATGTACTTAAGCCTAGTGGATCTGACGCACATAATATCTTAATAGGCAAGGAAATATATTAGGGGTAGCGCACTCCCGTTTACGACGGTTTGTATCCAGTGTGCGCAACGCTATTTAATTCAACGTTCTGTCAATCGGTAATCAAAGGCATAAGACAACCGCAAAACAGTTGTGTCTGTCTGTTGTCATGATTACCGGTGTGCACTCTTCTATTTTTCCAATTGTTCACTGTGCGTGGAATTCATTGCTACGAATGCCGAACCAATGTTCGGTTACATTTGGGGGGGGGGCAATAGGAATGTGTAATGTATTTTCATTTGTGTAATTGTCTCTTCATGAAATAATTTATTTTCTTCCATGTCAATTCATTGTGTTAATTGTGCCTTTATTTATTCATTTTACTATTTCTGCAAGTATGTATGTAAACTATTCTGCATGTAAACTATTTCATTCTGTACAAAGTTTGTAAATAAAACTCTGCGGTGGTAGGTGCGAACCCACAAGTCGGGGCGCTACACTCACTACACAATTGGTCTACACTCACCCCCAATTATTCCTTGCATTATATTCCTTTAGATTTCAAAATTTAATTGATTACACATCCTTAAAAGCTGCAGATATACATATACTAGATTGGCAGTCTCAATAATGGCCGGAGTAATAAATTGAAGCCAGAGATTTGCGCTCGCCGCCATCTTACCTCATCAAACCAAGTCGCAAACAGCGTTTAGTGAACTCACTTGTTTTAGTTGTAATAGGACTTTTCAATGAACATTTGTGATGAGGTAAGATGGCGACTGATGGCTTCACTTGGATCTGAGCGTGTCCAAGCCTTGTTGAAAACCTTATGGTTAGTCACCGAAGTATTATTTAATATGCCCGTAATATTAATCACCGAAATTAATAAGCAATTACGAAGACGGTGGAAATGCTTGTTCCAAACAATCGTCTGCTCATCACCAAATATGACTATGGACAGACAAATCTCAATTCATTTCTGAAATCATCGATGGAAGAGTATTGTCTTTCAAATCTAAAATATTCATATATAACGATCAATAAAATAAACTCTATTTAACTTTTCAATCATTGTTCATTATATGTAAAGGAAAACATATTTTTTCAGGCGATGTATATCAAATAATAATAATAATTGAAAGAAATGATGATAAATCTTGTCAGAAAATGAAGTAAGTTGGTTTAACAATATGCCACATTACAAATTTCATACTGATTATTGATACAATATTTTTGGTAAATGAATAAATTTATGATTTGAAATCAGAGAGTGGCAGAACAAGCGAAAAAATCACGAAAAAAAATTGAGTAAACACTTACCACTAAGCACAGAGCGCTCCAAGTATTGGACTAGATCAGTTGCACATTCGTTCACAAACTGATACATGAGCTTCATTTTACCAGATGTAAAAGTGGGAGTCAATTTCACTCTTAAAGGTTTCCACCTTTTCCCACCCAATCCGAAGAGATTCTTTGCAAACATAGGATCTTTCTTTTCATCCAATCCAAAATTGCGATCTCTGAAGTAACTGAAATCCTTGACAAGGACAGATTTGATCATGTCAAGATCTCGAATCAGGAGTACCGGTTGGTGAAACGCAAACATTCCAACATATGGCAATCCTTTTCCTTTGAAGTAAATTTTTGACAGCACTTCTCCCATACACATTTTTCCAAATACAAGTTCTTTGACATTCCCAAAGAATGTCACTGGTTCTTCATATTTTATTCCTTTGTTTCGCCAGTGATCAAAATTCTTGGTGGCTATCCAGTACAATAGACCGAGCAATCCAACAAGAAAAATCGCCAAATCGACGAGCCAAAAAGAGGATATCAAACTCATGATTACTCTGCTCCTGAAACAAAATTTGACAAAACATNGTTTAACTGTATGTTATACATTTCGTTTAATTTATTATTTAATAAGAATAAATTTTAATTATTATTGTTATCATTCTTTAAATGATGAAAAGTTGAGAATTTATTTTTTCTATAATAATAATAGTGGTATTTTCAATTTTTGGGGGTAGGTTTTTAGGTTGATTTTTGTTGGAAATTGCTGAAGTAATTATATTATCATTTATAATGAAATTTTTGTTGTAATTTATTTGATTAATTTGGGGTTGAATAGGGTTTGAATTAAGAATTTTTTTTATATTTATAAATTCAAGTTATTTGCATAATAAGAATGTAGTAAATTTTTGGGGAGAAATATGATATATGCCATATTTATCAACTTATTTTCTTAATGATTATCCATTAAAAGTTGGTATAATAATAATAATAATAAAATATGCGGATATAGGTTGATTAGAAGAATATGGAGGTCAAGGAATATGAAAGTATTTTTATAAATTATCGATTTTTAATCAAAATATTCAAGAAAATAATTTTAAAACTTATTTAATTACATTTTTTATTTGGGTTATATTAATAACTTACTTTATTTTAAATCAAAAATAATTATTCATAAAAGAATTTATGTATTTAAATAACTTATAATAAGAGCATAACATTGATCATGTTAAGGAAATGAAATGATTTTTAAATATTTAATATATATAAATATAAATTTTAAATATTTCGAACTTTTTTGGCGTGGTTGAGCTAATTAGCATCTCAAAAAGATAAACAAGAAAATAATCAATATTTCTACAATTTTTATAGATATACGCTGTTTTAGTATTGATTATTTTCTTGTTTATCTTTTTGAGATGCTAATTAGCTCAACCACGCCAAAAAAGTTCGAAATATTTTCGAAAAATCCCAGCAAAGTTAAATTGGTTTCGAATGGAATACAGAGTGAAATAAACGTTGATTTTTTAAAAATTGTATGAACTTTTCGGCGTATTTTAAACAAGAAATATGAATTACTTCTAAATGTAGTTTGTCTATAAAACAAACATTACCAGAAACGTGCTTTCTGGTAAGTTTACGTGTCTTATTTCCCAGTAGGAAGCTTGTGCCGAAAAATGTTTAAAATCGCAGAATTTTGTGTATTTCCTTCATCATTTCTGCAAGGAAGGAAAACGAATGAATCACCTTAAAAATTAACTGGAATTAAAAATAAAATATTTAATAACGCTGGCGTTAAGTACTCTTTTTTTGCAATAATACATTAGGATCCCGAAGTCAAATTGAATAACTGGTTAGTCTCAAGAATGACATAATTATTAGCATGTTTTCAATTGCAAGTTTTCTTTCAACTCAATACATAAATAACATCATATTGACGAAGTAAAGAGAGGAATTAACAAAACATACGTTATTCAGTAATTGCTACCATATGAAACGTAGTACTCACCGCTCACGGGTTTCATTTAGACCAGCCGAATCTCACTAGCTCGTGCAACTGATATTGTTGATGGCATCCAGGCGGCCAAGGTCCTATCATCGACCCCCACCTCCTTCGGAATTTCAGAATGAGTGGGGGAAAACGTCATTTCTGACGTCACGTCTCCTTGAGTACGTGAAGTTAATAATGGGATAATCTGAATGGGTTTGTGAGTGGGTTAACAAGTTATTCATGGATTAACCGTGTACACTGATTTTAAGCTGATCTGCGCAGACATTGCCAACAAGTTGTTTATTTTCTACAAAAGACACTAATGACTTAGTTGTTGGCCAGCCCTGAAGTCAAAACAATAACAATATTAATAATAACAATAATAATATTGCGGATAGTCCAAGAACTTTGCAATGATTCTCGGTACACTGTCGAAAGGGATATTCAGGAAATAGCTACATTCGGAACTACATACATTGTAAGGAATGCGTTGTAAAATAATTCCACAACATATTTCCTTAGAAAGCTGGATGCTCTCTGGAGAAAAAATTACAAATAATCGGTCACTACATCCTTTAAGCTGTGCAAGAAGAGTAATGATGATGATGATGATGATGATAATAATAGTAAGGAAAATAAAAGTCACCATATAGATATTGCTGTTCCACTGACTAACAACATTGATATTTATTGCATATACGTCTCACCTTCTAATATTCGGAAAATCAATATAATATCGAATTCAGAGTTATTTAATAGTTTGATTTGTAATCTGTTAATTCCGAATAATCTTTAGTCACATAATATTACGAACGTGTCAACTACGGATGGTCACACTTTCGATGCTTCACCGCCCCATAAACGTTCGTACATTGTCCTTCGTCGAACTTCTCTGGTCAGTGGGGAAATCCTGAAGGTGTGCGACGGATTTCAAGAATCTTCTCTTTGAAAGGCAAATGTTTTCAGAATAACTTTTATTTCCCTCGTCTTTTACCCTCCACCATCACTTTCGGCCAGAGAGGGGGTTATGATGAGTAACATTTTTGCTCACAATATTAATTCTTCTAAAATATCAGAATATTGTTTTAATCAATTTCATCTCATTAGAATAGAAGGTAGATTAATTATTAAGATTTAAATAACTATTTCATTTTGTTTTTATTTAGGACTCTATTTCACTAGGTCACTAGTGACCGTCCACTTTTGTCAGAGCGAACGAGGTCGCTAAATAATATTGTCTATGCAGGAGCCTATTACGCTACATTCATTAGTAAGTGGCTGTAGCTGAGACCCAAAGCTACTCGGCCACTGTTACGTCGTCGTTAGTGATCAGTCACTTGTGTCCTTGTGTAGTTAGGTCTTAAGATGTTGTTCTGCTTTGTACAAATCGCTGCAAATACGAAAGATATGAGTGTGAGAATCCCACACCGTCATCACGAATGATCGATCCTCCGAAGTATAACACTAATTTATCATAACATACTATATTTTGCATTCGAGTTATGTTCATTAGTTTGATTTTTGGTTATGCTTTCGGCGGATCCATTCGTTTCTTCTTTTGAAACTGCATCAGAATCTACGAAGTGGTTTTTCTGATGCAACTACAACAGGAGATCCAGAAAGTCTCTAAGAAAATGAAACAGATTTAATACAATTTTATAGACTTAAAAAAAGGAATGATGCAATTACGGCAGTATGAAAGAATGTATTTCTTATTTAAAGTTAAAATTCTATCCCCTCTCTGCTTCATTTGGTCTACGCGTATTTTGTTTTCTTTGGTCTTACAAGTTTAATTCCACCTTCTAATTTAATATGACAAGAATTCAAGAAAAAATAATTAAATATTTTTAAGTCAACATCATTAGAAAAGTTCTCAAACACATTATGTCGTACAACTTTTAGATTAATTGACATAAAAGTCATTTTATTTCAAATAAAACTGTAAAAATATGCTATAAATTGAAGAATTTAATTACTGAATCATTTTAAAACGTAGTAAAAATGATAAAAATTGAATGATATATAAAGATTTACATCATTATCTTCCATGGCTATGAGTCTAATTTAGAATTAATACCACCTTTACATTAATATGCTACCTTCGCATTGTAATTACTTGTTGTACTGTACTGTGACCATGTCTTACATCGTTACATGTTACACAGCACATTAGCCGCGTTTATTTTTGTGTATGGAATTTTAAATTTTTATTTTTTCCCAAAATAAAACCGTAAGTATGCAATATTATTACCTATAATAAGCTTATTTTTAAATTTAAAAAAATAATCAAATGTTTTATTCTGTAGAATTTGCAGTCCGCAATTTATGTTTTATGAAAAATTAATATTTCAAATGTCTTTTTTTTTGTTTGTTTTTACTCTAATTTCAGAAAGTTATTGATGTTGCAACACTTTTGTTCCACTAGTTTATTAAGATTTCCAAAAATTAAATTTATTCCGAGTTGTCTACGAAAAGACTAGTATGGTAAAAGAAGGGACCTTAGAACGATTAAAGGATACCTTCTGACAAATTCCGAACGGTCCCGTTCTTCCACAGTTTCCCAGACAACACGACGAACGAAAATTGTCACTTCTTCGTCTATAACACCCAGGTGAAAGAAGAGCAACATTTGGGGTGCAAAGAATGTACATGCAGATTTAATGTCTTTCCGTAGGTCGAACTCCACAGCCTGGAAAAGATAAGTTACTTATAATAATCTATAATAACAAAAGTTAAGTCTATGGAAACTCTCTGTGCGAAAATTGAAAAAATTCATCGATATAATTATTTGAAATTTCAAAGGTTTTTAAGGGTTTTGTAAGTAAAATGCAAGGTACAGTTATTTTTAAAGAATTATAAGAGCATGAAAACAATTATTATTTGCTGCTGATCAGAAGTTGTGAATCTTCACTCGCGTAACTGTTAACTCGCATAACTATGAAGCTTATTATCCGCCAGAGTACAATTGCGTTACGCGAGGCGAACAATCCACTGAACATATAATTTATGAGACCGAATCGTAGAAGAAAATTTGTATGGCGGCTGTGGAGATCATTGTTTTTAAGTAAATAACCTAAAAATAAATTTAAACCAAATAATGCAGAGGTATTAACAATGCACTTTACAGAGAAAGCCGGATGAAATGAGTGTATTTTCCTTCTGCCTGGATTTTAAAATAGTTCGTAATTACATTAATCTTAACGTACAAAACAGAAACTTTGTGTATTTTTGTAAGTTTCCTTCCTGCTATTTATTTTCTGAAATTAACACGAGTAAAAATTTAATAATATAGTAGAGAAATATGGAAACTATAGTATTCACATGAATTAAGGATATTATGTAAGAACTCCGGACAACACCGGGTAGAATGAGCTAAAAAATTAGCATTGTGGACAGGTGTCTTAATACTCGCTGTCCGGTAAAATATATCGATTCACAGTATCAATTTTTATTTGAATGTTGATGTAAATTTTTATGTTTGTTTAACAATAGATATAAATAATTTTTAAATTATTTCTTTTATTTGTGAATAAGTTCAAAATTTTGTACAACAAGTAATGATTATTGTAAGTTTGTTTTCAAATCCCTGACAACGCCGTGTAGTTCTTCTAGTTACTTATAAAATAGTGAAATCTTAAATTAAATAATGAAATATTTTCATTTCTAGTAAAAGGTATGTTCATAAATAAAGTTTCTCAAATATTTACAAAACGATTCTTACTTAAAAATGACTCTCGTATGTGATGTAATGATATATGAAGAAAACAGGATTTGGATTAAAGAAGGGGTGTTGTCATATTTGACTCTCTGTTTCACAAGATGTGACAAGAATAATGGTTTTTGCATGTACACATATAATTTTTGTCAAAACAAATTTATAACGCACTATTGAACTCTCGTAAAAAGATCTCCTGTCCAAAATTGTTAGAATGAGGAATCTATTACGAAATATTCTATCTCCATCCTGACCCGGGTTTTTCTCCGGTTTTCTTCCGAGTAGTAGCGATAATTGACTGCTATAATATAATTTATAATATTATTTCAATGAAATCAAATGACTTAGGTTTGTGTTTAAGGAGTTTGGTTTATCTCAGAGCAAAGACTCAGAAAATATCTCTTTAGACGCTCCATCGAAGGCAACCTTCTGAGTGAATGCTACAACGGCGAACTACCATCAATAACGAAGCATCTTAAAGACGACCACGTGGTAAAAGTTACGTAATACAAATGTTTGAAACAACGTGTTTAAGGTCATAGCGGAATAGGTAGAATTAAATCACAAAAAATTCTGAAGTGAGGAAGATGTATTTTGTTTGCTTTCAGCTTGAAGAAACATACCTCACCGGCAATTTAAATGAAATTATAACAATTAAAATTAATGGTGTAATAAATTACGTGTTATGGAGGACATACATATTTTCAAAGAAAGACCAACTTTGAAATCACGGAAGAGATGGGAGTTTGCTTTCGTTTGTAGTAAAATTTCCGAAGTATTTTTTACATTACTTTTTCTGAGGTGAGATGCATAAATCACGAAACCGTTGTGCTCGACCGCCATGTTTGTACAAGCTCTAATGCATTTCAAACGAGTCAAGCGAGTTCCTAAATATTGTTTTGTATTGTATTATTAACTGATAGATACAAATTAAATCATGTTTTTTCTTCGTTATTCATATAGTGGTGCTTTAAACAATTATAAGAAGAATAAAGAGAACAATTCTATATAACAGTGATTTGACTAGAGATTTAGAATGCTGGGTCCACCTTAAAAAATAAAAGATCAGTTTCAAAGAGGTTTTTTAGCAGAACACCCATGAATATAAATGAGAAGAATAAATGTAATCCATTATTATAATTTGATAATTGTGGTGTATTTTTTTCTAACTCAATATAGAAAGAAATGTATTGTCAACGGAAAAAAAATATTTATTTTGTGAAACCGGTTTTCGACAACATTTGTCTTTTTCAGATACCTTTTCTGCTCTAGAAATTTGTGTGTGTCGGGATTCTTGGTTGACATAAACTCTCTTTTTATTTTAAACACCAAGTATATAGTTGCAAAACTGACTGACCATGTTGTGGTTTCGTTTCGCTAGTACTACACAAGAATGTGCTTGAGAGTAGACTATAATTGTTATGAAAAATCGGTCAAATATTTAGTGTTCCATGCAAGATACTAATATTAGATTTAAACAACTTAATGAAAATAGAAAAAGGCAAATTAACTATCATGCGGAAAATATTCTTTTATTACTATCTTTTTGCATAGTTTCTGAGTGCTGTGATTTCAAACACACGTCTCTGAGGTAAGTTGTGTTTTATTGCAAATCCACCCACATTGGTAGGAAAAGTTTAAGTAGGTATATTCCCTTGAAATCGGACTCATAAAATAATAGTCGTAGACAGGTAATGATTTGTTTCTTATCCAATCAGTGTTTTCTTCAATTTTCTCGATGTGTAATATTAATGAACAGAGCGAATGAATGTTATTATACTATTGCACACCAAACCACTAACTTTACTAAATGACCTTTTTCCTTCAACCGTCGTCAATGCACGATCGAATATTTGCTCGTGAACTTATATTGAAAATTCAATACAGCAAGTATTGAAAACAGCAAATATTGAATACAGCAAGCAACTGACCTAGCAAAATATTTTCTACTTAAAGTATCACAAATCAGAACACATTTGCAGTTTCATAATGACTACGCTATCAACGCTGAAATTGACCTTGATAATGAAATAACACTTTTACGTACTCCGCAGCTGTTGAAATGTTACAGGGAATGTAAGGGGTTTTCTGAGTATAATTTCGTGGTGAAAGTAAGTACGTCTATATAACCCCAATGTACATTTGAAATAAAAATATTGAAATCATTCAATGAAAGAATACATTGGATTAGAAAATATTTCGTTGAACAAAATCTGATAGTAACAATATATGAAATATGATTAAGAATAACTTACTTACAAAAACTTAATTTTCGTGCTTTTACCTAGCAATATTTTTTTCTCGATTTGTTTTTCAAAACACTTTTTGCTTTATTACTTCTCTTATATTTCTGTTTATACTCTGCAGTACATCTCTGATACTTTATCACGCCATTGTGGTAGTTCTCTAGATAATGATTAAATTCCTTTTTAATGCAAGTTGATTTTATTCCTTTTTGTTTTGAATAGTTCATTTCTAACTGTAGGCAACATTCGCACGGTTGTGTGCATTATCTCTGTAGCCTCATCCTGGACCCGGTTTTACTCCGGGTATTGGCGGATTTTCCTTGAGAGGGAATGTCATTAATACTTTCGTATTATTAATCTCGAATTTTAACTGCACTAATATCTACAGTTTATTTTGAATAATTAATGGATAACAGTACGTATTTGTTAATTTTTTTTTGTTAGATATTAAATCCGCCTCTGCGCATGCGTACTTGATCGGAATTGATGGGATGGTGCCTTGTTTGTTTCCGGAGAGTAACTGATTTTATTACCCCCACGTGGTAATATGCAGTTTGCAACTGCTTTTTTGACAATGAAGTTTATTACTACAATTCATGTACAAGTGGATAGAGAAAATTCAATCTTGCTGTTCAAAAAAGAAAAAATACACAATGCCAACTTAAACAAAATAAATCTCAAATTAGTACGGAAGCTACCATCTCGAGAACTCCTTACGTTTTTATGATCAACTGATGATTTTTGTTGTTAGTGTCAGACAACCGTGTTTAAAGCAGATGTAATGAAATTGAAATAGCTATTGAGATCTGAGATATCACTGAGTACTGTGAGAAGCAAGTCACAAAACAAAGTTGACTACATATTCAAGTAAACACTTCTTCGAAATTATGTGAAACACGATGCAAATTACACAGTGAATAGCATAGCTGCGTGATTGGTTCATCGCAATAATATACTTTAGTTATGGTGGCAACACTGTGAGACTTTTGAATAGTTCATGTGTACTACTCTACATAGAGTAAGTGATAAAATACTACATGTTTTCCCCCTCAAGTTTGGGTCTGATATGGTGGCCAATAGTTTCCCACGTTTACATCAACTGCAAGAAAGATACCGACCGTGATTAACAGATCCCTTCGTTTAATTTCTCATCTTTAAAACTAAAAGACATCAGCTGGTACTGAATCACGATGATGACAGGGGAGATAACATGTTATCGAGTTATCGAATACAGGCTGGTCAACAGTAAAGAAATCTCCTACTGATACGAGGTATCAAGCACAATTTTGTTGAGTAGGGGGTAAAATCCCGTGTCTTCCAAACGAGAAGATTGAAACACAATACTGTAGCTGTTTCAATGTTCTGAATCTGGAATCAGGCTGTTATTTGGATTAATCGCGAGATAAAATTAGCATCTAGGGTTTTCAGTTTTTCAAAGACACCAAATTTCTATTCCATTACAAATTATACGGGAATTTATTTAAAAACAGACAATTCAGAGACTGTATCCATAATAACACGTAAGGGTATTCCGGCAGTGATACGGCGAACAAACCTATTTTTAGTTGAATGCGGCCGGTAACCAGGCTATTATTTTTGTTTCCAGAAGTTCAAAAATAGTCAGATGGACAAAATCTTGATTGCGTATCCGCAGTACTGGATTCTATACACTACTTACTTGAAAATATAATACACCCATGGTCAGGATAGATGTTTCAAGTTGGGTTTCTGCAACTGGAGTAAAATATTCTTGCTTTTACGCGACAAACTACATTTTGGTATATGATTTCGGACGATTCCAGAGCCCAACGGACATTGCTCTGAATAAGGTGAGAGCAGATTCACAACGCTGTTAGTTTCGCCTATTGACATGTGGTTTTTCCCAGGCAACAAAGCATATAGAGACATTGTAGTCTCGGAGATGTCTGTTCAGTCGTTGTTTGCACTATTTGTCAGGAGAAATATCTCCATCAATTAAAGGGATGGAGAGTTTGCAGCACCACTGATTTTTGGGTGCCAGAACAGAATTTTATTAATGAAGGAAGAGAAATGAGTGAGGAACCTGAAGATAAAGCGTAAGTCAAGGAACCAATACCAGCATTGTGAAATTGAATACTCTTTTCTCTCGCTCTAGACACGNGAACCTGAAGATAAAGCGTAAGTCAAGGAACCAATACCAGCATTGTGAAATTGAATACTATTTTCTCTCGCTATAGACACGTGGGCGTTTTACTTGGGTCAGCGGAATCGCAGTGGGTTTACGTTCGGACACTGCCGTCTACCTAAGCCGATTCGTAGGACAAGCAGTAAATGGTATGCCAACTGTAACGGATATTAGAGGACTTGATCCCATTGACCGCTAAGAGGCTGTCTAAAGTTAGCTTTTCCACCGTTATTGCAGCATTTGTATACATGCCACGGTATGCCGCCTGGAATGTGCAGAACTACACCTTCTTCCACCGCGTCTACGCCCCATTTGTTACATCTCGTTACTACTCATTTGTCGCCAGGATTATGAAAACTAAAGGATAACTGAGCCTCCACGCGTATAATGACTAAGTATCCATCCTATATTATATAAGCTGCAATGTGTACCTCACAGTGTGTCTGACATATCATAAATGTACTCCACTTGTACTATACGAGCATTCTTCACACATTTAGGTGTCTTAATTGGTGACGAATGTGAATTTTAAACCTCAGAAAGTGAGTTAGATCTAACCTAAAATTTACGAGAAAAGTCACAACATTACCATAATGAACTAAGTTTGAATTATTTTGTTTTGTTGTAAGGTGGAAAATTCAAAATGTCCACTTCTTTTTCTCAAGCGTGTCATAATAACAGTGTCTAACACATATATGACAAAGCTACGAATTAAATAAAACGTTTCCGGAGGTTTTTGTTTTATTTTTTATTAAATTGAAAACAGATATACAACATATTTTATTATAGAAATTTTTTCTTCCTCTTGTGTTCTTATTGCTAAATAATAAATTACGAAAGGTCTCCAGCAATAACTACAGATATCTATTTTCCTAATACACGAAAGCTCAATTCTTTACCTAATATTTTTGAAACATAGTACACACATACTCCGGCCAAAAAACACAAAACGTTTTGGTCGTATTCTCAATAAAAAAATTAAATTCATGAAACTTATGTTTAAGAGGTTGACCACATTGTTTTCACAAAGCAGTGAAAACTGAAATGAAAAAAAAAATGCAATATACATCTTAAGCAAGAAACGGTGTTTTCCGGAAAATAGATCTTTGTTGCTACAGAGCCGTTACATAACTTCTACGCTTACTTACAAAGCATAATTAGTTTTCAGAATATACATCTATCCCAGGTAAGTCAATAAAATCAAACACCACAAACATTACCTACACCAATGATGATATCCATGTGTAGTTTTCGCTAAGATAAGACATTTACGAATTTAAATGGTCGACGACATTGTTAGCTGCAAAGATAGAGATTCTTTTATAGTTTGATCAAGTGAAACTAAATATTTTGCGTTACTTCAAACCGTTCAGTAATACGATTACCAATATATAACTTTTATTGATCTTGAATGAAAAACTACAAAGGAGCAGATTTGTGAATAAGTAAATATATGCATGTATTTCTTCCCTGTACCTACACGTGGAGAAGATACGTAATAACAGCAGGAATTCTGGGTTCGATTCCAAACTCGTCGCCATTTTCACCTAACTAAAAATTATCACATATCTTCTCCACGTGAAGGTACACGGAAGAAAAATTTGCATAATCAACCTTAACAAGTGTACTCAAGCGCACACAGCATAGTGTGCCGCCTCGTTTACGTATCTCCTGTTATGTCTCAGATCTTCCGGGGTTAAGGTCTGAATGAAAGTGGTGTACAGTTGTGGAATGCGAACGGGTGGTGTATTGTTTAATATGTCTGCGATCAAAGCAGAAGTCCCAGGATCGATTCCCGGTTCGTTCTCATTTTTACCTGACTGAAAGTTACTTAATAATCATATCTTATACAAATGACAAGATTATAGATACTTAAGGTTACGACAATGGCGGTAATATTGATGCTGGTAGATGGGAAAGAAGGATTGAACGAAGGAGTTCGTTCTTTGGAGTGAATGAAATGTGAAATTGCTATGGTTAGCATCAATATGGACGCTCTGAGTCACGTGGTTGCATTATAGTTCTATCGATGCTGCCTGATAAGCAGCCACTGATGCATACCACAATCTAGTAGCAATGACTGCCCCACACATGGTTTTTTCTTCGTTTACGAGAGAGGAGTAGAAACGTATTTCGTGTATGTTCACCCGCCATGGCATTTATCGAAAATATAGTAATTTGTTGTATAATAAATATATTAAATTGAGAATACCACAATGCTTGAGGGTATTGATATTCGTTAATTGAAACTAATGACGCAGCGATAATTATTTTTTTCTGATGTCTAGTAAGATTTTGTCTAAAACCTTTCCACACGTGTACGAGGTATTGTTCAATTAAAACATTCATTTAGATAGTGTAAAGTCATACTTTACTGATGCGATTAGTAAGCAAATAGTTTTCTGGAATATTCCCACAAAAGACAGTGTCCCTGCTGTTAAAATGTTACGAATCATTGAAATACGTAAGAGATTAGCATCATGTCTCGACTTATCTGCGTGAAAACAGCACTTCAGTTTCAATGACTCTTCTTGTATTTGCTACATTACACATATTACTCAACTGCATCGCTCAATTTCGTTAATGTCAGAGGCATTCCTCCTTTGCTTGCGAGCAAAAATGAGTTAGGGTCCAATTGTAGAGGTATCGCAGTTTCAGAAGTGGGAGCAAATTCAAATCTGTTAATTACTTGAGCCAGACCAACTTTTACTTGCATCAAACCCATCCGCATTCCTAAAAAAATAAAGTGAAGATAAAAAATTGTTAGGGGAAGAATTACAATCTACTAAATGTTACATAATGTTTCTATAGAATCATTTATAGTCAGGAAAAATGATATAATTAAACATTCCGTACTTAAATCGGATTGAGGAACGTCCCAACAAGATAACTTATATTCACTGCAAGACTTATTGAAAAAACGTATTAATTTGAAATTTATCAGTTACAAAACTTAAGTTTCCGTATTAGCCTTGACTCAATGAAAAAATATATAGTCATATTTCAGAATGGTCGGAAAGTATTTAAAAACCTTCATAGTTCAACGATTATAATTTGTCCAATTTCTATTATACACAGTAGTAGAATCAAAGTGATATACATAGTAAATTTAATGATATTAACCAAGAAAAGCACCTGGACCGATTTTGACTCCAATATCACAGTAAAACTATCGTTCGGTATCATCCTTCATCTTAGAAAATGATCGTTTGTATTAAAAATTTAATTAACTTTTTTGGCACGTTCTTGACCTTAGCAGTATTTTAATATTTAATGTAGGTTACTTTTTTTTAGAAAAATAGCCTATATCATGGAGTTTTTTCATATTTATGCCAATGATTATATATATATATATATATATATATATATATATATATATATATATATATATATATATATATATATATGTGTGTGTGTGTGTGTGTGTGTAATTTAAAAATATTAAAATTATTTAAAATTCTCACATATTCATTATTACACAAGTGAAGTAAAGAAATAATCTCACCAATGCACATACGCGGTCCTTCTCCAAAGGGCATGTAGCAATATGCTGGAATGTTCTTCTTATTCTCTTCTGAGAAGCGTTCTGGTCGGAAAGAGTTCGGTTCTTCGAAGTATCTTGGGTCACGTTGGATGGCCAGCAATGGAATCATCACTACAGAATCCTTCTCCAGCAAGATGTTCGAGTCAGGTAAATGATAATCCATGGTGACTTTACGATCCAGGAACGGCAAGATCGGGTACAGACGTAGCGTCTCTGTCAAAATTGATTTTGTTTCATGTTTTAAATAGACTGTTAGTGATTAATTCCAACGGATATTAAGTTTTCAACAAAGAAGGTAGGTGTTGATCTCATAATTATAACCAGTGAACTCACAATTGCACATTTAAAAATGAAGATGGCACAAAAATTACCAATTTTTTCCTAAAGTAAATCAAAGGAGAGGATGTATTTTTAAAATTCATTCTACAGAAGTTCAAAAATTTTTCTTCTAATATATCTTTAGAAGAGTGAAATACATAAAAAATCATCATATTAACCGAATTGTTAATCTATTACATTCAAAGTTTTAAAAGCAGAAATTTAGTGATTATTTCTCAATTTGACTATCATTGTAGAGGAAGGAAGAGTACACTCATGGCATAGAAAAGAAATTGGGATTTCGACAAGTATTACACATGGTCCCAATACAAGTAATACAATAGGAATCCAATAAATACTAAGTTAAATTACAATGTTCAAAATTTCGTATAAAAACTGTATTCTTACGTTGACTTAAGTTCATATTTTAAGACAAGTACTCATTTTTATACAACTGCCAGGATGACGAAGTGCTCTGAAAATGGTTTATTCTTCCCGGCGGTATTATTTGCTTTGATCCGTATGAAAATGTGTAAGAGTTCTATCAAGAAATCACAAACATTGCTGCGTATTACAGAGGCTTTCCTTATTAATTTAGAAATAAAGGGCCCATATCACAAAATCCCAAAAGGTATAAAGTCGTAATGCATGTGGGTAAACTACTAGAGCCCCCAAAGCGTTATAATTATTCCGTTTATAATTATGAAAATGGATGTGAATCCTCTGCATGTGTCACATATAGTCTTCGAATGTTTGTAGAAGGCTTTGTAAGTTCTGATTATTCTGCATTATGCATGGCATATTATTACAACCTAGCTTTAGTGATTATTAGATAATTGCCACAAAAATCACAGAATTCATGCGAGTAGAGCTGCAGGTACTCAGCTAGGGAAAAAAACACCCAACTCCGGAGGCTACAGGACTAGCTTCCTTGCTTGGCGCTGAGTAACTGAGTTTAATTCCCGTCGGTGTCAGAAGAAAAATTCGTAGCGTTTAACTTCGACATCCCAGTTCATATACAGCAGTAACTTTCGAAAAGCAAAACCTGCTCCTTCTATCACTACTTCTACTATCACTACTCTTACTATTACTAACTACCCCCACTAACACGAGGGTCTAGTTGTTGATAAACCCAACTACAAACAATAGCCCTACCTCCCACCGATCTCCTATCATCCCATGTAGAAAAGCTTCAATGGCGTGCTACATTTCCCATTTACGAATACTGCGATAAAGAAAAGGCAAAACGGAAAAACTAATTTCAAAAAGTCATATACAACGTAGTTCGAATAACACACTTTCCGCTAATGAATCAGGGATACAAAAAAATCAATTTAGCATCATAGACGTACCTTGTACCACTTGATCCATGAAAGAGAGTCCATGGAGTGTTTCGTATGAAAGCTTTCCACCTTCTCTTCTCATAGCATCCCGCACTTCTTCTCTCACACGCGTCTGGTGCTCAGGATGACAAGCGAGTTCATAGAGACAAAAGGTGAGGGTGGAGGATGACGTTTCGTAACCGGCATTGAGGAAGAAAAATGCTTGCGCCACGAAATCATCCCCATCCAGATCTGAAATGTAGTTTAAATTAAACGTTATCCTTCCAGAAATGTTTTTTTTTACTTTCTTTATGATACAATATGTACCAAATATAAAATATATTTTCTAATTTGGCAATACAATTTAACACTTTTAATAAAATCTTGTGTACTGTAACTCAACTCTAGTGTTTCTTCACTAGTGGTGAAATTTTTGCAGACGCGACCTGGAACCAATAATCATAATCATTACCTCTAAAAGAATTTTTTCCAATAATTACTATGAACAAGTCTAGAGCGCGTTCCGATAAACATTTTGCTAATGTATTCCACTCATTTAGCATATTTCATAGGTTTTATCTAAAACAAAATAGATTTATTTCTAATAATCCAAATAATATTTCGTATTGATTTTGTATCATTTCAACTACTGCATGTTATTTCATAAAGATTCGTGTAGTTCATTTGTTGGTTCGTAGAGTGTTGGCAGAAATTTATGGCTCTAGTATTTGTTCCTTTCCAGAAGTACAACACAAACTAACGAACGGACTTACCGTACTTAACATTTGAATGATAATCATCAGCATGATTTTTGGTATCGTTTTCGACAGACCCATTAGTTTGCCCCTTCGCCACTGCATCAGAATCCACGTAGCCGTTTTTCCTCAGCTGCATCAGGAGTTCCAGGAAGTCTCTAAGAATATATATTGTACCACATTGATCTATTGCAACAACTAGTGCTTAGACAATTAATTCACAGTGTACAAATTTATGACATAGCTTACAGATTGTTTGAGAATTTCTTTTACAATGTTACAAGTATAGATCTTTCTTATATTTATTGACATGGAGAATAAAGTTAGGGAAAGAAACAACTAAGAATATTTGCTAAATTTGAGTACGGCTTCTGCTCGCATGACGTAGAATATATATTATATTAAATAAAATAGTTAAATTTGAGGGCAAATTATAGTTTGAAAAATAATTTAATGATTGCTTGGAGATCTACATCGGAAGGAATCAATTTCGTATTTTGTCATTAAACGAAACGAGAACTAATTTAACCGAACAAGTGCTATGTTTCAATATAGTGAGAATGATATTACAAGAGGCAATTTATGTTAGAACTTCGTTTCTTCAAGAACAAGTAGTGAAAAAAAAAACACTTGAAAGAATACCTTCTGACATATCCAGTGCGCTCTCGTTCCTCCACTGTTCCCCAAACAACTCGCCGCAAGAAAGCAGATACGTCCTCCTCCATGAGAGTGAGACGGAATAGACGCAAAAGATTTGGTGCAAAGAATGAACACGCAAATTTTATGTTTTTCCATGGGGTGAACTCCAGAACCTGAACAAGTTCAATTCAACTTAATCTATAGAGGTATTTCTATGTCGACTGAATCAATGTAGATTGCTAGACCATTATTTATTGCTAATATTCTCTATTTTTGACAAATACGTATCTATGCATTGAACTGATTAAAATAACATTGTTTTATTTTTTTCTGCAATAAATGATTTAAGATCTAAATTTTGAGTTACCTTCTTGATTTTAAATTTATTAAACTTAGAATGAATGAGCTTTTTTGGTCGCAGTGAGTTAATTTTCTTCTCAGCTTCTTCTCTTAGATAAGACGCCTTTAATTATAGCAGTCTCGCTATGATATTTCGATTTTTCTGTCCTTTGTAATTAATTTAGTAAAGTAATGATTTTTATTTCCTTATGAACAACACTAACTAAAAAACCGATGCAAAGTCTGAAAAAACTATTGTATACTTGTATACATAAAAAATAATAATAAAGTATTATATAGATATTAAAGACAATATGTTCAATGGAGGCTGTAATAAAACAAGAAATTTATGTGTTATTACAAATTTTTTTTTCAAGAAGCAATTTTTCCCATCCTAAAATTATGACAAAAATATCGTTTTTTGTACGTTTTGAGAAGAGATACCATATAAGATGTTGGCGTTGGATATTTTGCGAGTTAAAACTTTAACTACTTCTTATGATGTCTGTCTACTTGATCCCTTCTCTCAAACTTTTCCACTATATTGTTTGTCAAACAGGTAGCATAGATGAATAAATAAATAAATTTATTGTCAAAAACAGAACAAACTCGCGTGGAGAACATTAAACAAATTTACTCTCCGAAGTAGCAAGCAAAGGAACATCCCATCAATTCCGATCAACGGCCCTAAAGCAGAGGCGGATTGAAAAATTTCAGCAAAAATTTCTAGATAAGATAAAAAGTCAGCTACGTGCTATACTACTACTAGAACATCAACATGTTCGTAATTTAAAGCAAAATGTTTAATTCACATGTACGAATTATTACCTAACTATAGATTATGCTAAGTATAGTGTTTATAAATCATAAGAATTAAAATAACACTAAATTCACGATTTACTGTTACAATAAACACGCCCCTAGACAAAAGCCTAGAGGACCTGTATAATATATCCTTCTCTACCAGAAGGAAAACCGGAGAAAATCCATGGCCAAGATTCGGCTACAGAATTAATGTACACCGTTCCAATGTTGAGAACATCTAAAAGTAAATTGATATGAGTCATAAGACACAAAACAATCATGAAAGAAAATAGTTTTTGAAATCGTTAAAAGTTATTTTAAAAGTACTACAGCAATGGCGTAATAAAGTAAGCGACGGATTTACTCTTTATTTAAAAAAACAGTTTTACGTTGTGGAAGATCTGGTGCAGTAGGTAGTTTTTTACCGTGGATTTGAAGAGATTCAATTTCATAATATACTTTATATTTTTGAAAAGGGAATAAAATGGAACGTTTCCCGAATGACATGTTCCCTTTTGGCAAAGAGTGGTTGACACTGTAGGACGATGAATATTATTCGTATAGCAAGTATTGTGTTCGTTTGAAACAAGGTTGGCACTTCAGTAATTCGGTCTTAACAAACACGATCGTTTCATAAGTATAAATGCAGGGACGTGTTAAGATATTTAATTCCCTAAATAAAAGTGTACAAGATATTCGGGGGTGAGATTTACTAATTATCCGAACTATCCTCTTCTGAATTCTGGAAGTTTGAATGTTCTGACCGGAATTGTCCCAGAAGGTAATGTCGTAGCGTAAAAGGGAGTAAACTATTGCAAAATATACGCAACGGGGAATATGTGAACTAACTACGATAACTAAGATTCGGAATGTCTAACAAAATTCGCTTAATTGGGATTTAAGTTTGTCAACGTAACAATTCCATTTGAGTTCGTCTTCAATATGGTGACCTAGGAATTTTGTATTAGTAACAGTTTTAATTGTGTTCCGTTTAAAGAAAGAGGAACCTGCGGTAAAGATTTTGTGATACTATTGTGAAATGGCATGGACACTGTTTTGTCTGTGTTTACAATGAGACGATTTGCATGGAACCAAGCCGAAAGGTTTAACAAACCTTGTTGAGCGCTGGCGTGTTTACATATTAAATTAATCTCATCAGCAAAAAGAACAATTTTGCAATCTGATGTGGATGATGACTTGTCGTTCACATACAATAAAAATAGTATGGGGCCGAAAACTGAATCTTGGGGTACTTCGCAAGTAAGTGGCTTTGTTTCTGAAAGACAACGCTCAAGTATTTTATTTTTAGTAAAGGATATTTTGACATGTTGATATCTATCTTTTAAACAAGAAGTTAGCCATTGATGTGGAAGTCCACGAATGTCTAAAGAATGCAATTTGGAAAAGTGAATTTCGTAATCGTTGACATCGAATCCTTTGGATAAATCAAGAAAAAGAATTGAGGATTTTCTCCACGGTCAAGAGATATAGCAACATCGTTTAAGAAAGAAAATATGACGCTTGTAGTAGAAAATTCCTAAAACCGTGTTGATCGTCAGAGAGAATGTTATTTCTTGATAAAAAATCTAGAAGACCCTTACAGAACAATTTTTCTAGGATTTTTGAGAAAGTGGGTAGTAGAGATATTGGTCGGTAATTTCCAATATTAAGTTTGTTTCCTTTCTTGTGCAAAGATTTCACTTTAGCTCTTTAAAAAATGCGAGGAAACACCCCTTCCGATAAAGAAGTATTAAAAATATTTATGAGTGGATTTAATATAGTGTGGGACGAAAACTGTAGTCCATTTATATTCTTAAAATTAATAATAAAGAAATAATACATAGTTATTAAAGACAATATGTTCAATAAAGGCTATAGTAAAACAAGAAGATAAATTGTTATTACCAATTTTCGTCCAAGAATCAATTTTTACCCCTCCTAAAACTCTGAAAAAAATATCGTGCTTTCTACGTTTTGAGAAGTCTGTCAAGTTGATCCTTTAACACGAACTGTTCCACCATATTGTTTGTCAGGAAGGAAGAATGTATTATAAATATGATAATTCTTCACTTCGAAGTATTACACTTTCAGAGTTTGATGTGTTCCCAATCACGTTTCCTGCTTTACACGAAATAATACGCAACTCAAGACCCAAACCATGCTGTAATTATATAAAACCTACATCCTGTGTCGATAATTTTAATCCTCATTGTGGAATTGATCCAGTCCAACTGCAAAATATTCCAATTTTTACAATATTCTTATTATATGCTCCTAAAATAGGAGGCAGTGCAAACGTACTATAATCATAGTTCAATGTATTTGAATCAAAAGAAACAGTACTTAATATTTGTAGCAGTTCATTAAAATTGGATGATGCAAATGAATATTTATCACAAGATAAATTTTATGACGAAGATACAGAGATATTGAGATGAAGTATCATATTTTCGGTTAGATATAAAAGATATTTTCAAATATGATATTTTAAAATAAAATATTACATAACATAACAGAGATCACAAACAAATTACAAGTTAATAAAAAATACAATAAGATTGTTTCAAAAGCAGATAATCAAAATTTGGTTCAAAAAGAAAAGCTAATAAATAATGACAAAATTCATCCTACCTTCTTCAGCATCCTCCTGAATTCGGCGTCAGGATCTTTGAGAGAGTTACATTTCAATCCAAAGCCAATAGAAGCAATAGTGTCAGTTGTATACCGTGCGAGAGCGTCCTTTATCTCAATAGTACCATGGTCTGAAGGAGAGAAAGAAACTCTGATAGGCAACGAATCATATTAATAGCTTCTCTGGCATGTTACTTAAGTATCAATCATAAATATGGTTTCTTATATGACTTACAATTAAATATTTGATTTGCTAATTGTTAATCAATTATGTTTTGTTGAATGAAAATCGAAGATGGGATATTCGTACCCTGGAATTTCAGCTTAGAACGCTGAAGCGCAACCAAACACACATTCTGTTTGCCTCCACGTCCAGTGTAACGTTGACTTTCAACTTGTGAGACTCAGAGAACGCAGAGGTGATCTCATTACAAGAACGGAGCATTATTCTTTGCGCATCAGAACTTTAAACTGATGGTCCCAGTTTCCAATCCCTGTTCCATCTTCTATTTTTATACAAAACATAATTAATCTGTTACCAGGCGATGTGGTTCTCCGCAATTTAATTGATTTCTGTCGAATTGTGATTGGTTAATCTAATTTTTTGAATCAATAACAAATACAAATATTTCATTTTATGTTAGTTTCCTAAATAAACTTAATGAAATAATTTCGGTCACTAATGCATTCTATTCTTGACCTCAATATCTAACACCGAAATGAAATCCAAATTAGCACAAGAAATCTATTTCACAATATTCTTTTCCTTTTCAATTTAATACGAACGTGAGTGTAAAACATTCAGCATACGTAAATCAACCAATATTAAATATCATCAAAACTGAAGAAGGATTTTAACGTTCTTTGGAACTGAAATATTCGGTAAACTAAATAAAAAATGACAATAAAATAATTTTACGTTAGCGTAGTGAGGATTCATTTCCCTGATTAGCACAAATGACTACGTATTGCGATGTATTGTTGGCCAATTTGTTTTCTAGTTCAAACCCTCTATTTTGTTTATGAATGATGGTTAGATTCACATTCTTGTTTTGGCAATTAAATATGACAAACATTATCAATAGATATCGACGGGAATTCAAGAAAATTTACGCAAAAAAGTCAATACTTGTTCCGAGGTAACTCGCAGGAACTCAGTTAGTACAGGAGATGAGTTTACTGAAAAAAACCGTGCACGTAAATATAAATAGATTCCACTATATGCGCTGTAGGTTGTTCATGATAACATGNGATTCATTTCTCTGATTAGCACTAATGAATACGCTTTCCGAGGTAATGTTGGCCAGTATTTTGCTGACTCAATTTTATTTAGCTTATCAAATGTGGTTCGATTATCAATCTTGTATTGGCAATTAAATAAGAGAAACACAATCAATAGATATCGACGTGGATTCAAAAAGGATAGTTTACACAAAAAAGTCAATACCTGATCCGAGGTAGTTTGCAGGAACTCAGTGAGTACGGGAGATGAGTTTAGTGAAAAAAAACTTACACGTATATATAAATAGATTCCGCGATTTCTGCTGTAGGTTGTACATGATAACATGAGACAGGAGATACTGCGAGGTGTCGCCCTCTGTCTCGCAGTCAGCAATATGGGATATACAGACCTTTTGTCGGTCAAGGGTTAGCTTCGTTGCTCACCACCAAGTCACTTCAGGTGAATACTAAAATACAAAATACTAAAACTGTGAATACTAAAAAGCCTACCCTCCGTCTTCTAACCACCCCCTACTTTTCTCAGTATCACTAAACATTACTCTAAAATCGCCTTCTAACCCCTAGACGTGGGAAAAGTTGGTAAACCCAGCTAACCAGCCCACCTACTTACAACACCACACACCTTTTAACTCCTAACTCGCCTCAAGTAAATAAACTTCAATAGCCAGCTACATTTCACATTTACAAAAACTACAGTTATAGAGGGGAATCGTGTTCCCCCAACTACGTTGTTGTGTGAGAGAGACAGAGGCACTTAACTTCGTTTTCCCCTTTGGACAACCGGAACATATAACCGCTTATAGTTATGTGTAAGGAATAATCCTCTTTGAATTCCCGAACAGCGATGCCCCACAATCACAGTTCATACTCTAATAAGGTGGAGAGACTGAAGGGACGGTCCCTTCCACTGTCAACAATCAGTGCTAAGTGTTTCATTACTAAATTCGTCTCCTGTATTACTAAAAAGAAAACTTATGAATGATTATATGACACAATATTGTGCAAATACGAGTACCGTACATTAAAGTTTCTACAACTCTTAGACCCAATTTTACCAAGTTCGATTTATGCATGAAACGAGATTAATCGCGATTATCGAAATGTGTGTGCCACCAACTATGATTTACGAGAAAATCGCGATTTATACTTAAACGCTCGCTAATCATAATTTTCTTTAGTACTGCAAGCAATATGTCGTCCATTTTGCTTATTTTCTCGTGGCTCGATTTATAGGTTATGGTCAATGACACGAGGGAGAGTCGTTGCTGCCTCCAATGCACTTTGTAGGCACCAGTGAGCAACAAAATGCGTTCGTCGCCTGTCATTTGTATTACCCACAAGACGCTGCAAAACGACAATCAATCTACAGAATTCTTCAGAAACTTTGATTAGCATAATCGAAGATTAGTTTTACATGGTTAATCGTATACAATTATAATCGTGAATAAATTACCAAATCGCGTTTAAGAAAATCTTGATTTTTCTCCATTTGGTGAAACTGGTCCTTAAATACAAAATTGTTTCATCAATGAGTATAGAAAGAATATTATTAAAAACTTACCGCCTGGCACCGTGTGTTCCAAATATTGGACTAGATCAGTTGAACACTCATTCACAAACTGATACATGAGCTTCATTTTTCCGGATGTAAAAGCGGGAGTCAACTTGACTCTCAAAGTTTTCCACTTTTTCCCATTCAATCCAAAGAGATTCCTTGCTAACAAAGAATCCTTCTTTTCATCAACTCCAAAATTATGATCTCTGAAGTAACTGAAATCCTTGACAAGGACAGATTTGATCTTGTCAATGTCTCGGATAAGGAGTATCGGTTGGTGGAATGCAAATATTCCGACGTAGGGTAATCCGTGAGCCCTAAAGTATATTTTCGACAGTACTTCTCCCATACACATCTTTCCAAGTGCGATTTCTTTCAAATTTCCAAAGAATACCAATGGTTTTTCATATTTTATCCCTTTGTTACGCCAGTAGTTAAAATTCTTGGTGGCTATCCAGTACAATAGACCGAGTAATCCTACAAGAAAAATCGCCAAATCGACGAGCCAAAAAGAGGATATCAAACTCATGATTACTCTGCTCCTGAAACAAAATTTGACAAAACATTTTTGAAGTGTTGAATACTTTTACAGGAGGAAACGTTTTACACATACCGATAAAATAGAAACAAGTAGCAATGTATTACGTAATTTTAATGTTATCAATATTATATCGAGATAATCAGATTCACTTCATCTCTAAGAAAACGATATATTAGCTTTATATTTAGTTATTAGTATCTTTAATGTATTAATTTTAGTATTTTAATAAATATGTGAGACCTGCCACTCAATGACAGGAAAGCGTCTATCTAGAAAGCTTGTGGAAGTTATTTGCTCGTATGTAGTATTGAGGTGCAAATTAGCTTAAGCACGCCAAATACGTGGTTCATACACTCATACATTTGGGCGATATTAACAAGAAACTTTTAATGAACTGTCGATGAATATTAATAATACACAATATTAAAGTCTATAAATTAATTTCTTCCACAATTTGTCTACATATATAACCATACACATCTATGTACATATCTAAATATAAAACCATATACATCCATTTTTATCTACATATTAAACACAAATACCCATATTATATTATTATTATTACCATAGCTGGGCAGAAATTCGTTAACCCCTATTTTATCAATTTACGAAGATAACATTTTGTTTAACTTTTAAGGTAATTTTTAAAAACAATAACGCTTTTATTAGCTTATGTTACATTCATCTTCCGTTAACTGAAGTGCGTTAATATGTTTAAGTATTGTTCCAATGGCAGATCAGAAATTTCTCATCTCTCACATTTTCTGAACCGTCAACCAGTAAATGCTCAAGGGCATCCGAGGTGCAGTACCTTTTTTTGGATATATTTGTAAAAATTTTAGCGTCGAATGCTTTTGCTTCGATGAGTGTCTAGTACTCAATACCTTAACGCGGTCAGAGATTCCCAAAGTAGGGTGCTGACTGATGACAGAAAATAGAAAACTACATTTGAAATTATCCCCTCATACATTACTATATAAAAACTGTTTTTTATATTACTGAATATTAACAAAATTAAAAAAAAAACTTTATTACTTAATGTTTTCATTTTCATATCATATAATGATGTTTTTGAGTATCAAAATGTCACGCCACAAATATATAAATATGATCGATTAGTTTAATTCGTGGGTTAAAATTTTGCTAGAATACATCCCGAATACCGGCCCGATCTATCGAAAGTGTACAGAAAAATCTCACGGGTTAAGATAAGCTTAACAGCGCTGATATTAACTTATAGTAATGTATAAATTATAAATTTATTGTCAAAAAACAGTACAAACTGCGTATGACCACGAGGAGGGAAAAAAAACTAATTTACTCTCCGGAAGCAAGCAAGGGACCATCCCATCAATTCCGATCAAGGGCCCTAAGGCAGAGGCGGATTCAAAGAAATTCAGCAAAAATTCCTAGATAAGATAAAAAGTTAGCTGCGAGTTATAATACTAATAGAATGTCAATATGTTTGTAATTTTAAGCAAAAAATTACATGTACAAGTTATTATCGAACTATAGATTATTCTGAGTATAGTGTTTAAAAATCATAAGAATTGAAATAACACTAAATTCACGATTTATTGTTACAATAAACATGCCCCTAGACAAAGCCTAGAGAACCTGTATGATAAATCCGCCTCTACCCGAAGGAAAAACGGAGAAAAACCCGGGCCAGGATGGAGCTACAGAATTTATGTACACAACCGTGCCAAAGTTGAGTATACATAAAACTAAATTAATATGATATCACTTAATGCAGATATCACTTAACAGAATGTATCCGTCATTCAGAAAACAAGGGTAAATGGAACCCAATGAACTTGTGTACTCACCGTTGATTCGTCTCAACTAGACCTGACGATAGACACTTGCTTGCACAACTGATTGACGAATACTCTCACGCGCCTACGACCTAACATCCCCTTTTCCTCCACTACTCTCGGTATTTCCAAAGAGTGGGGGTAAAATGTTCTTCTGCACTTTAAACTGTCTCCTCGAGTGAATTGAGGCAAAAATATTAGCTATTAATGTGTTATATTTAGTTGAAATATTTTGTTTGATCGAATAAATAAATTAAGGCGTGAAAAGTTGAAATAGTATTAGAAAGTTGAAAGTTTTAATAGTTTCTAGTTCTAATATCAAATAGGATTTCCGTTTAAAATATGATACTTACAAATTAAATAAAGAATTGTAAGATATTTCTCCAGAAGTCTGAAACCATAAATATATAGTGTTAAGTGAGCATAAATAATTAATTGTATAAAACTGAATCCGAACCGCGTCTGTTTATTCGCCAACAATTTCCTCAGTATGTACTCACCGGACTTTGTATAGCCGACCTATAATTTTGAAATCGGAAGTTGGAAACATAAATTGTCGGTATTACCACCTCCAATAAAATAATTACGAAAATTTAGTGGGTTACTGTGCATTCCTCTATTCAAATGTCCGAACTATCAAATTAAAGATGATTAGAAACATCAAATAATAATTTAAAAAAGTAAACCTATAATCTTTTTATATACCTTTCTTGTTTTCTGCGTTTTTTTTTCAAAGTAGATGAAAACTATATTGTAATTAGATGGATATACTTGGATGAAGCAATAAGATTTTAGAGGGGAGTTACAGAACAAACCATTCCGATGCTGCAATGCAATCAATAAAGGAATAATTTAAACGATAAGTAAAATATATTTTACATATAATCTTTTTACTGCACTGTATTATTGTTTTATTGTTATTATGTTTTTACGAATGCGGCAAAATCAAGCGTTACCCGTGAAATATGCGGTACATAATATAACATTCTTAATAAAATCATAGAGGTACAGAAACAAGCATTTTACAATATTTTACAAATGAATTATATGTATAAATTAGTAGAATCAATTTTCGTATAATGCCTTATAGACACACGTCTATATTCAGCCAATCTCTCACACAATCTGAAATTGTGAATTCTAAGACCCTTTTTTTCAATTGCTAGTTTTAAATGAGTAATTTTTATTATTTCAGTTCGCTATGAGAGATCTGGGTTTTCGGAAGTTATAATTTAAAGTTGTAAAAACAAGTATCTCAGTTCATCACATTTTTTGTCTCTTTATAATATTCGTCGCTTTAATACTGAATCATTATAATTATGTGACGATTTTACACTAGTGAGATGTAGTTTGCGTGCTGTATCGGTATAATCATGATTGTCAAATCTCGAATATTGGCCTGGTTTGTATTTACCGTATGTAAGAACTTGTGCGGTACATACTCATGCTTATTCATATCATTGTCGTAATGAGGAGTCCATATTGACGAAACATAATTTAGAACATATGCAACAAGTGTTTTGAGTAAGTTATGGAATTAATGGTAATAGGATCTTTGGTTTAAAAAATTGGAGAGTATTATACTATTACGTTTACATGTATTCAAAATAATTATTGATATAGAAACTTAAACCATAACATGAAGTAAAAAACGGGGTGCGTCTCAAGTCTTGTAAATTTTAATAAATAAATCTGATGGGCACCAGTCATTCATTATCAATATTTGCTTTATCAAAATATGGGAAAAAACTCAAGTTATTTAATGTTAGGATTTCTCTACCGACTCTTCAGAAATTGTGATATTCCTCTCACGTCTTATGTGGATATGTATTTATCATTTTTAAATAGAATATAAAAATTTCATTTCCATAACGATGTTTAATTAAATTTTATTTGTCAAATTGTATTAATACTGTCAGAGTAACTATGCTTAAGTACCCACAAAAATGTTCCTAATGATAGTTTGAGCCATTCTCTATCCAGTGGCGATGAATTTTCATATCCTTACAGCTCAAAAGTTTGAATTATGTGTCTTTAAATTACTATGGGCTTATATGGCTTAAAAGGTTATGATTTTTTAGATATTTAAAAACGGTTAAAACATATCAAATGGAAATAGAAACGCAATGACGGTATGTTTTTCATACCTTACGGGACAATTACCAGAATAAATCGCCAAACACTGGGGAAAATACTGAACTAACGGATGAGGCAGCTGCATCACATGACTGAAAACAATGCGACCCTTCTCAAAGAAGTCAAACAACAAACTAAATTAAATATAAAGTTTTAAAATAACAAAATAAGTGCCCTAATCCAATAGAAAGAATCAGTAGAATGAGTTGTTAATTAATAAAAATTGTTATGGTAAAGACACTTAAGTTCCGTGAATAGTTGGCAAATTGATTTTACTAAACGCGCATATAATACCTTAGATTAGTTTATTCTTTGTTTTTTGAGATACTATGATGTGAGTACGTGCTTCACCATGCCTATTTGGTGGAGTGTTTCTCAGACGTTTGAAACTCTCCATAAGACAGGAAAAAAACAAGTAGGGGATTTTCATGGAATGCGGTAAAATACACCGTGTTGTTTTTGTATCCCAGGATTCCACTAATGAGAAAAGAAGAGTATACGTCACACACAGGAGCAGAACGTTTACTGAAATTGTTAGTCCAAGTTAGTGAATAATAGAATCTCGAAGACATGTTACCCACAAATATGCTTATGTTGCACTGTTACTACGTATGTTAAGTAGTAATTAAAACATGCGATTAAAAAACGTGCTTCTGACGATAAAGCTGTGTCGTTTGAGACCACACGCAATCCTGCATTCAGACCATCCGGTGGCTGAGGGATTAGCATGCTTGCTCGTCAACTAGTCACTTCGAATTAAATTCCCGGCAGGGCCAGAATATAACTTGTATCTTTTCACTTCAATGTCCCAATTCATATATCTGTGACTACAAAAAAGCGGACCCTCCTTCTTCTATCCAACTTCTACTATTCCTAGTATCACTAACTCTATTTTGGAGGCGACTGGTAATTAATTCACTCCATAATTAGATTGTACCAAGTAGTACACTGCCCCTTCAGCTCCGGATTCCCAAATGGCGAGTCTCTAATAGGGAGTCTCGGTTGGAGACATTAGAGACAGAGAATAGCTTTCTGTCTCGAAAAGTTGACAGCCTTGAGAACCTTTCTCGACTCACTCTTCTGGTTTTCGGTCTGGAGGAACACGACGGAGAGTCGTGGGCCGATTCTGAACGTCTGGTGCGAAACCTCGCAGCCAAACTTGGTGTGGAGCTGTCACACCGTGACATAGATAGGGCGCGCAGGACTGGACGAAGAAGAGGGCCGTGAGGCGATCTATTGTGGTCTAGTTTTCTTCCTTCGAGAAGAGAAAATAGCTGCTACAAGCTGCAGCTAAGTATCCGAAGCGGCGCAGATCAGCGCGACTCGTACATGTGAGTCTCAGAGGACTTCTCCGTGGGAGTGAGGCAGTCTCGCAGAGAACTCATTCCTTTTTTAGAGGAAGCNTGTTGTCTATGGGCGCCGCTACAGCTTGGCAGAGCTTCTCGCGTCGGTGGGCAACGGTCGCCCCTCCATGCGCCGCTTCGCCAGCTCCCGAAGTCAACCACCTGCACCTGACGCAGGCGAGCAGGTTGATCTTCGAACGATCTACTCAAGCTTTGCCTCCACTGCTGCTGCGGCGTCCGATGTGCAGGTAACATCGAAGGCGACACTTCCTCCTCGACCAGCACCACCACCACGACCACCGGGGTTGCGAAGTCCACCACAGCGCCAGCCTTTCACCCCCAGAGAGGGTCAGCCACTCTCCCCCTTCCCGTACACCGCTTCTACAGCGCGATTGAGATCGGCAACATGGGTCCCTGCTCGGAGTTCGGCGAAGGTGTTGAAAGCAGGTAGACCGGAGGCAAAGCGCTAGGGATACAAGCATGAAGAGCTTGTAATAGGATGATGCAATGTTGAAGGAATTCGTAGAAAGACTAGGCAAGGAAATTTTCTGACATTTCTGGAAAAGTTTACCATCATGGGTATTGTTGAAACTTGTAGTAGAAAGGGGGAAACATTTGAAATCAATGGATATTCCATATTTTCTAAGAGACTCGAGAGAAAAAGTAAAAGGGGGTGTTGCGGTTCTTTGCAAAAATTTTAAGATTTACAGTTATGAAGAACTACACACGAAATTAGATGGTGAAGTTGCTGTGACAACGGTGTAGGCATTACTTTTATTCTTATAATTGCTTATCGCCAATGACGGGAAATCTAAATACTTCACTAACAATTTCTTGGACAAGTTAAGCACAATTATTAATAATTTTTTGATAAAATATTCACCTGTTGAATTTATAATAAAGGGTGATTTAAACGCGCGAATCGGGGAAGCACACCCGGGCACATTTTTAAATGACCCTACGAACAACGAAAATTGGCATCGAATTTTAAGAAATAGTAAAGATAAACATTGCAATGGCGATGGAAAGGAACTTTTAGATTTTGCTACGAACAAACTTTAGACATTCTAATTGGGCCGACATGGTTCACACACAGTAGGCAGCATTACATTCATAAACAAAAATGGAGAAAATGTTATTGATTATGCCCTAGTTACAGAAAATATTTTAGCACTTCTCAAAGACTTTTGGATTGCTTCCCACCATATGGCACTGGAGATAAAAATAAATCATAAAATACGCGAGGAAGAACAATTGTTTACAGGGAACTCAAAGGGGCTATCGATTATCAAGTGGTCTGATGAAAAGAAATTTAATTTAATAGGAAACTTTGAAAGAAATGTCAGAAAATTGCAGTCCGGTGTTTGAAAAAAAATACAATTAGGAGATATAAATAGCGCCGCGAGTAATTTAGAAAATACTCTCAGGGGAGCAGGAAGGGAAATGAGATCATATATAGGAAAATTACGAAATGTTAAAGGACCTAGTTGGTATTCAGCAGAGTAGAGAGGCTAAATTCAGGGCCAGACAGGCACTAAAAACGTTACAATTGCTAGGAGGTACTGAATTTCGTCAAAATTATATAATAGCGAGAAAATGCTACAAAAATACCATTCAAAATGCGAGAAAAACTTGGCAGGATGCAGAAGCTAACTGAATTCGAGGTATCTTAAACAATAAAAATCACAAAGACTCTTGGTCAACTATTCTCCGACGAAACCAAAGAATCCAGAATACTAGAGGCGGGAGAGTGGGAAAGACATATCTCGTCGATATTCTCAAAAAAATAACCGAACCATATAGAACAAGTTCAATACTTAGAGACACCATCTATTCCGGAACTAGATGGGCAAATCTCAGAAGATGAAATTTATAAATCAATTGCGAACCTGAAAGAAGGGAAAGCGGCTGGGGTGGATGGTTTACTTCCAGAATGCATAAAAGTAATAAGCGAAGATCTAACTCCAATTTTCTTAGAAATTTTCAACTATGTATTGTCGACGGAAACTTTTCCGGACAGATGGAGTTGGACCAATATACAAACATTAAATGATCCAAATAATTACAGAGGAATCTCTTCTCTGTGTCTTGGGTAAGGTGTGCTGTAAAATATTGCAAAAACGGTTGATTCTCTGGATAGAAATTCATAGCAAGCTATCCCCACTTCAGGCGGGATTTGGAAGCAAATACAGCACTATTGATAACATTTATGTATTAAATTCACTTGCAGAGAAAGAGACGTCAGTCAAGAGGGGAAAGTTATATTGTGCTTTCGTAGACTTCGAAAAAGCATTTGACACTGTCGACAGGGTTGAACTCTGGGAGAAACTGTGGGTAGAGGTTATTTCACAAAAGTTCGTCAATGCACTGCCAGCAATATACAATGCGGATAAGGCATGTGTTAGACTTCACGGAAATTTTGTTAGTGGCCTTTTTTCTGTGTATATTGGAGTGAAACAGGGATGTGTCATATCACCGTTGCTCTTCGTTCGGTTTATTGGCGATTTAACGGAGTATCTACTTAGAGACAATATAGATGCACCAGTCTTAGAAATCTCAGAGATAACAATAACAGGATTACTTTTTGCAGACGACCTAGTATTTTTTTCTAAACCGATTACGGTGCTACATGTGGGACTAAAAAAGTTTAAAAGTATTTTGTGATAATAGAAAATTAAAAATAAATACAGACAAGACGAAAATTATGGTTTTTAAAAATGGTTGGGTTTTTAGAAGAAATGAATGACAATTGATATTGTGAAAGAATACACTTACCTAGGAGTTAATATATCTATGAACTTGAACTGGTATAGACATAAGGAGAGAGCAAAGCGTAAGGGAATATTTGCATTGAATGAAATACGGAAATTTGCAATTAAAGTACTCGAAATATCACCTAGACTCACAGACATGATGTTCAGTTCATTAGTTATACCGGTGATTGCATATGGGGCCGAAAAGCACTGACAACTCTATTTTTTATCCACTACAGAATGGATATCTAAAAGAGGTTCTCGGTCTTCCGAGAAGCACTGCAAACTGCGGAGTAAGAAGGGAGTTTATAGAATATTTACTAGATGTAATTTTGAAATTAAGAGCGCTTAAATACTGGTTAGAAATCAAGAATGATTCTAGGAATGAAATTGTGAAACACTGTTTGGAAGAAAGTACAGAAAGAAGTTGGAGGGGAAAGATAAAACACTTTTATTAAATTTAAACCTCAGTATCAAGTGGGACAAAAAAATAATACATAGTCAATTACAGGGCAGATTTGAATGCAATAAAATTGGCATCACAAAATTAAGAAATACAGATAACTGTAATAAATAGATTAGAAAAAGTTCACTAATAGTTCAGGTAGTAGTTGCAGGTCAATGTGGGAGGAAGCCCTACACTGACTAGCTAAACAAAGCCGCGAGAACGGGTTACGCATGGTTCAGACTTGGGGGTTGGAATCTAAGAAAATCGAGACTACTATTAAATAATATTTGTCCATTCTGCGAAGAATACGAAGACTGGATACATATATTGTTACAGTGCGTTACAGCAACGATCTAGAAAACTTTGGCTACGGGAGGGAAATTTTGGGAATAGACCGCGAGATGTAATATTAAGTATCGAAGTCATGAGGGATAATCGATCACTGGTAGTGCAACTCCTTGGAAATTTCTTCAATATAGTTAGAGAAAAGAGAGATAAAAGAATTGCTGAGTTAGAAGTAGTGGAAGAGAATGATTCTGCCGGTCTTTCTTAATTCTGTTACAGGTCCCTTAATTCTGGTTGATGATGAAATGAAAAAGATGATTGTAAGAAATGAAAAAGATGATTGTAAGAAATGAAAAAGTGAAATGAAGAAGCGCAAAAGTGATTTGTAAATATGTAATAATGTATAATATGAGAATATGTATGATATTTAGAGATAGAGCATTGTGTATATCTGTATATATGTGAAAATACGTAAGAATATGTAAATATGTTCTTTGTCCTGACCGTTTGTTATCCATTGGTTCCCAACGATGCGTAACAAATACACAAGTTGTCGAAAAATTTTTAATTCTATTATATTCATTTTTTTTTGGTTGGGGCTTTAGGGCTCGTCAACATCGAGGTCATAAGAGCCCATGCAAGTAGGGAAAAATGCAGTTTCGCACCATAGAGAAGAGCCGTAATGACTCTTCCCCGTGTGTGGGACTCGCCGAATATCTCGACCATACCCACTAAAAAACCCTCCTGAAATCAACAAATATCTAAATAGAAAGATGAAAGAAAAGAAAACAGAATACCAATACATTATATCACAAAAAAGGAAAACAATTTTTAAATATTATATTTTCGAATTACAGAAACGAACGATGAAAACAAAGAAGACAGTAAAGATGAAAAGGGAATGCAAATTTTAAACCCTCCCGAGTACTTGAGGGAGGAGCCCCAATCTACTCATAAAAATCAATAGTTTATTAACATTAACAGTTTCATTTCCGAGAATTGTTGGTAAATCTGCAGCCAGACCAATTCGTCTCCGTATACTTGAGTATCTTCTGCAATCAGTTAGTAGGTGACGCGCTGTCAGAGAACAGCTACGGGTTCATCATCAAATAGTAGGAGATACCGATGAGTGAGAGGACAATGCCCTATGCGCAGGCGGGTCAGCAGGACCTCGTCGCACCGGGCAGGCCTATTAGGGTAAATTACATAAATAAAATTACTTTATTTTGTTTCGTTAACATTAGAATATATTGCTAGATCGTACGCGAATATGACTGAAAGGGCGGAAGGCGTAACCGGCAAGTTCCTTAAGAGTGAATACCGGGATATTTTTGGATCAGCTCTTCCTTTTTCCAAACGTTCGGGAAACCACAATTGTTTGTTTGCATTTGCATTTCTTCCACGAATGGTGAAGAAACCTAGAATTTCTAACTGAACACAACCGTGCCAAGGTTGCGTACATTATCTCTGTAGCCTCATCCTGGCTCGTGTTTTACTCCTGTTTTCCTCCGGGTATTGGCGGATTTACCTTGGGCGTGAACGTCATTAATATTTTCGTATTATTGATCTCGAATATTAACTGCACTAATATTTTCAACTTGTATTGAAGAATAATTGGATAACAGTACGTATTTGTTAAATATCTTTTGGTAAATATTAAATCCGCCACTGTGCATGGGGCCTTGCTTGTTTCGGGAGAGTGACTTTATTTTCTGCCCCCCTCCCCACGTGGTCATACGCAGTTTGCAACTGTTTTTTTTGACAATAAAGTTTATTACTACGATTCATGTACAAGTGGATAGAGAAAATTCAATCTTAATGTTCAAGAAAGAAAAAATACATAATGCCAACTTAAATAAAATAAATCTCAAATTAGTACGGAAACTGCCATCTCGAGAACTCCTTACGTTTATATGATCAGCTGAAGATTTTTGTTGTTAGTGTCAGACAACCGTGTTTAAAGCAGATGTAATGAAATTGAAATAGCTATTGAGATCTGAGATATCACTGAGTACTGTGAGAAGCAAGTCACAAAACAAAGGTGACTACATATTCAAGTAAACACTTCTTCGAAATTATATGAAACACGATGCAAATTACACAGTGAATAGCACAGCTGCATGATTGGTTCATCGCAACAATTTACTTTAGTTATGGTGGCGACACTGTGAGACCTTTGAATAGTTCATGTGTACTACTCTACATAGAGTAAGTGATAAAATACTACATGTTTTCCCCCTCAAGTTTGGGTCTGATATGGTGGCCAATAGCTTCCCACTTTTACATTAACCGCAATAAAGAAACCAACCAAGATAAACGACTGTAATAATACAAACTATAACCTTAATTGTTTGTTAAAATATGATTTTAAAATGTGGAAAAAAAATCATCAGATTAAACGTAGCTTGTACGTTATACTTTCTATCCATTGGAGCATCTATAACTATTTATTTTGGCTATTTATAAGTATTTGGCATATACCCAAAAAAAATCTCTTGATTTGTACATTATTAAGATTAAGTAAGGGAATAATTCGTTTTATTTCTCATCATTTAAACTAAAAGACATCTGGTACTGAACCACGATGATGACAGTGGAGATGTCATCGAGGTATCAAATACAGTGTAGAAGCCGTTGCCATTTCTACATATTGTATTCTATATTACATCATAACCGACGATATCCAAGGCCAACACATGTGACCAGGCCACATACACATTGGTGCATACTCGCTCCATGAATCCGGAGAGCGCATACGACCATGTTCGCATGTCTTAATCCAGCGTATCGCGAATGTGATGAACAAATGATGCTCTCAACAATTAATTGGTGAAGAGTAAAGAAATCTCCTGCAGGTACGAGGTACTTAGCCCAATTTTCTTGAGTATGGGATAAAATCCCGTTACTTCAAACGAAAAGAGTGACACTACTGTAGCTGTTTCAATGTTCTGGAACTGGAATCAGGCTGTTATTTGGATTAGTCACGAGATGATATTAGTACCTATGGTTTTGAGTTTTTAAAAGTCACAAAGGATCTATTCCGTTATAAATTATACAGGAATTTATTTAAAAACAGGCAACTCAGAGACTTTCAAATTTGAGATTATTGGATTGTCTATATTTACATTCACTATAAGCAGTCTAAACTAAGAGTCACTATTAAAGGCAATCAGTCACTTTTCAAAACTATATTCTGCTTCAATTCACTTCTCACATTACATTAAAAAAATTATTGGAAAATTGAAAGTTGAAAATTGAAATATCACAACAATACTAGGATTTCATTTATTTTTTCACAGATTTATTTATTGGATTGCGAACGTTTCGAGATTCATGTTTACCTCATCCTCAGGGCAGGTTAAAATACAAATACAAAACGGTAATATACATGAATTGTATATTACAGTTTACAATTTACATCATATTTAATACATTAAATAATTATAAACTATTAAATCTGTAACATACCTGTAATGTAGTACATCAAATCTTTAATAAAAACAATAGTTATTTACAGTAAGTTGCATTTCTAAAAATCTTTAAAACTTTTTAAACTTCCTGTCAAGTTTCATGGAAGGTTCAGTAACGTTCCCTTCTCCGTCATTAAATTAGTTTAAATACTAAGGTATTTACAGTGTGTGTAACACAGATTCATTATAGCCATTGCCAACATGACATTCACAAGCATAAATAGGAACTTCTTTATTCTTCGAGCAAATATAATACACTATCACAGTCCTTGGTGAAAATGTTATTCTCAATCTGTGTACTCATTTATTTATTAGTTATGATGCCACAAGTCTCTAGTATTAGACGTTTAAAGTAATTTTCTTCAATTTTTATATTTTTGTGTTTCTAAATTCCATCTCAAGCTTGTTATGTGTACAATGTTTTACAATATCACTCTTATAATCATTATACTTCTTACATTTCCTCTCATGGTTATTTAACCTTGTACTTAATTTTCTCTTGGTCTGTCCAATGTACTTTGCATCACAGTCCCGACATGGTATGGCATATACTACATTTTCATGGTTGTTCTGATCAATTTTGTCTTTATGCATCTTTACAAATTCCACCTTATTATTTATTCTATACATACTAATAATATTATGGTCATTTAATACCTTACTCACTTCTATGCTAATATAATTTACATAAAGTATTACAATCTTATCTTAATCATTTATTAGTTCATTATTTTTCTCTATTCCATTATTCGAAATATCCTTATCCACATTTACATCTATTCTATTTTCATTATTTCTTTTCCATTTAAAAATTTCTTTATTTGTCGATTATTCAGATTTATCGGATAATCATTATTTACTAAAATATTTTTTATTTTCTCATTGATTTTTATTTTCTCAAGGATTGATTTTTAAAATTCTCATGTGAAAGACAACCCACATTCATTAGTAGTCCATTTACTATATTCATTTTCATGAAATAGGGATGTTTAGACCGACAGTTAAGCATTCTACCTGACGCTGAAGGTTTCTTGTACCAGTTGGTTACCAGTTCACCTTTGAACTTGGTCACTTTTGTATCCAGGAAATTTAATGTATTTCCCTTCTCAACCTCCATCCTTACATGTATGTTACTTTACTACATTACAGGTATGTTACAGATTTAATAGTTTATAAATTTTTAATGTATTAAAAATGATGTAAATTAAACTTGTAAAATACCATTTCTGTATATTACCGCTTTGTATTTGTATTTTTAGACTGCCCTGAAGATGAGGTAAAAATGAATCTCGAAAAGTGTTCCTGATCTTAGTTTGACACATTCTCCATACAGTAGCGATGAATTTTCATAGCCTTATAGCACAAAATTTTGAATAGTTTGACTTTAAATTACTATGGGTTTCAATGGCGAAACTTTCGTAACCTTATGATCTTTTAGATATTAAAAAACGACTAAAACATATCAAATGGGAATAGAAACGCAATAACGGTAAGATTTTCATACCTCACGGGACAATTACGAGAATAATTCATCAAACACTAGGAAAAATACTGAACTAACGGATGAGGCAGCTGCATCATGTCACTGAAAACAATGCGACCCTGTCAAAGAAGGAGTCAAACGACAATCTAAATTAATTAT